>BSDF01000032.1:656170-748670 GCA_027925045.1 Hypotaenidia okinawae | reverse complement strand
GAGGCCCCACCAGTGCCCCCAGTGCCCCAAGAGCTTCAAGATCGGCTCCGAACTGGTCAGGCACTGGAGGAGCCACAGCAGCGAGCGGCCCTGCCAGTGCTCCCAGTGCCACAAGAGGTTCAAGAGCGGCTCCGAGCTGGTCAGGCACTGGAGGACTCACACAGGCGAACGGCCCTACGACTGTTCCCAGTGCGGCCGGCGGTTCGGCGACAGCTCCCAGTTGGCCCGGCACTGGAGGACCCACACCGGCGAGCGGCCCTACCAGTGCTCCCAGTGCGGCAGGAGGTTCACCGACAGCTCCCAACTGGTCAGGCACTGGAGGACCCACACCGGCGAGCGGCGGCCTTCCGACTGTTCCCAGGGCGGCCGGCGGTCGGCTGACGACACCCAACCGGCTCAACACCAGCCGCAGCCGGCGGGGGGTGGGCTGTTCCAACAACCCCCCGGGATCTCCAAGCGCCGGCGGAGCGACCCCGGGGAGAAGGACCACCGCTGCTCCGACTGTGGCAGGGCCTTCAACCGCCGCTCCAGCCTCCTGGTCCACCAACGCTCACACCTGGAGCAGAAACCCTTCACCTGCCTCGATTGTCCCAAGAGCTTCACCTGTAGCTCCCAGCTCATCCGCCACCGGCAGACCCACGGAGAGGACAACCCCTGAGGGTGAGGGTGGGCTGTAGTTTTGGGGTGTAGCCGGCTTTGTCTCACCACAGGTCAAAGGTTGGAAGGAAGGGTGAAAACACCCCAACTGGGGACTGTCCCCCCCATCCTGGGGGCATCTCAGACCTACCTACACCCCACCAAGGGGGGAAACAGCCCACCCTACACCCCACCAGGGGGGAACAACCCACCCTACACCCCACCAAGGGGGGAACAACCCACCCTACACCCCACCAAGGGGGAAAACAACCCATCCTACACCCCACCAGGGGGAAACAACCCACCCCCATCCCTCCTGGTGGTACCTCAGACCCACCTACACCCCACCAAGGGGGTACCAACCCACCCCCCATCCCACCAGCTCTTATTTGGGGTGGGGGTGGGGAGGGGGGATTTTGGGGGGGTGTTAGGACACCCCCATCCTTTCTTTGGCCTTATAGAGGGGGAGGGGGAGGGAGGGGACAACCAGGAGCTTCACCCCTGAGAAGAGACATGGGGGGAAAAGGGGGTTTGGGTGGGGGGGTGGTTTGGGGGGGGCGGTTGGGGGGGGGAGGGGGTTGGGGAGGCGGGGGGTTGGGGGGGGAGGGGCTTCTTATAATTCAAGTTCTTTAATTTTTTGAAGGTCTCCAGGGTCTTTTTTGGATGGATGATGGATGGATGATGGATGGATGATGGATGGATGATGGATGGATGATGGATGGATGGATGATGGATGGATGGATGATGGATGGATGGATGATGGATGGATGATGGATGGATGATGGATGGATGATGGATGGATGATGGATGGATGATGGATGGATGATGGATGGATGGATGGATGATGGATGGATGATGGATGGATGGATGATGGATGATGGATGGATGGATGATGGATGGATGATGGATGGATGGATGGATGATGGATGGATGATGGATGATGGATGGATGATGGATGGATGGATGGATGATGGATGGATGATGGATGGATGGATGATGGATGGATGATGGATGGATGATGGATGGATGATGGATGGATGATGGATGGATGATGGATGATGGATGATGGATGATGGATGATGGATGGATGGATGATGGATGGATGATGGATGATGGATGGATGATGGATGGATGGATGATGGATGGATGGATGGATGATGGATGGATGATGGATGATGGATGGATGGATGATGGATGGATGATGGATGATGGATGGATGATGGATGGATGGATGATGGATGGATGGATGGATGATGGATGGATGATGGATGATGGATGGATGGATGATGGATGGATGGATGGATGATGGATGGATGATGGATGATGGATGGATGATGGATGGATGATGGATGGATGGATGATGGATGGATTGATGGATGGATGGATGATGGATGGATGATGGATAATGGATGGATGGATGGATGGATGGAGGGATGATGGATGGATGGATGGATGATGGATGGATGGATGATGGATGGATGGATGATGGATGGATGATGGATGATGGATGGATGGATGATGGATGGATTGATGGATGGATGGATGGATGGATGATGGATGGATGATGGATGATGGATGGATGGATGATGGATGGATGATGGATGATGGATGGATGATGGATGGATGATGGATGATGGATGGATGGATGATGGATGGATGGATGATGGATGGATGATGGATGGATGATGGATGGATGATGGATGGATGATGGATGATGGATGGATGGATGATGGATGGATGATGGATGGATGATGGATGATGGATGATGGATGGATGATGGAGGGATGATGGATGGATGATGGATGGATGATGGATGGATGGATGATGGATGGATGGATGATGGATGATGGATGGGTGATGGATGATGGATGATGGGTTGGTTTGGGTGGGGTTGGGGTGGGGTCTCCCCTCCTGGGTTCCTCCACCCCCCAGAGAGAGAAAACTCCTCTCATTTGCCTTTATTAATTATTAATTAGCATAATTAATCAGACGCAGAACCAGCCAATAGGAAAGCAGGAAACATCTCCATAGGGACAACAACCAATCAGGGTTCAGCTTACTGAAGTCGAGCTGGGGGGGGGTCCCTAGGGTAACGAGGGGCTAAACTGGGCCAAACTGGGTTGAACTGGTGCCGTTCCCCATGGGGTGGGGGGAGTCCTGACCCCTGCGGGTGGGGGAGCGGGGGTGACGTCATCGGTGGGCGTGATGATGTCATCGGCGGGGGTGGTGACGTCATCGGTGTCCCCAAGGATGGCGGCGCCCAGGGCTTGGAGTTGGGTGACGAGGGAGAGGAGGGCGGCTGGGGGGGGTGACACGGGGGGGGGACACTGAGGAAGAGGGGGGACACTGGGGGGGACACTGGGGGAGGGGGGACATGGAGGGGGTGACACTGGGGGTAGGGGGGATGTCTCACCTCTCCCTGGAGGTGTCACCCGGTCCCGTGTCACCCTGTCTCCTGTCACCGGGAGCTGGCGGGTGTTGGGCGCTGTCACCTTGGTCACGGGGCTGGGAACAACGTCACCGCGGTGTCACCGTGGTGTCACCTCCCCTGGTGTCACCTCCCAGGTCACGGCCGGGGAGGGGGGTGTGAGGGACACTCCTGGGGTCCCCAAGAGCAGGGACAGGGTGTCCTACTGTCCCCAAGGTCCCTGTGTCACCCTTGGGGTCCCATTGTCACCCTCAGGGTCCCCGTGTCACCCTCAGGGTCCCCGTGTCACCCTTGGGGTCCCCATGTCACCCAGGGGGTCCCCGTGTCACCCTCAGGGTCCCATTGTCACCCTCAGGGTCCCCATGTCACCCTCAGGGTCCCCGTGTCACCCTGTCACTCACTTGTCACCCGTCGGCTCCCGCTGCCACCGCGCCTGGTCTGAGGCCACCAACTCTGGGGACAGGGACAGGGGTGTCACCGAGGCCACCAGCACCCAGGGGACAGGGGGAGGAAGAGCCTGTCCCCTCCCCGTGTCCCCCCGGTGTCCCCCCCATGTCCCCTGTGTCCCACTCATGTCCCCCCATGTCCCCCCAGTATCCCCCTGTCCCCCCAGTGTCCCCATGTCCCCCCGTGTCCCCCCATGTCCCCCCATGTCTCCCCAGTATCCCCCTGTCCCCCCATGTCCCCCCATGTCCCCCCATGTCCCCCCATGTCCCCCCAGTGTCCCCATGTCCCCCCATGTCCCCCCATGTCCCCCCATGTCCCCATGTCCCCCCAGTGTCCCCTGTCCCCCCATGTCCCCCCATGTCCCCATGTCCCCCCAGTATCCCCCTGTCCCCCCAGTGTCCCCATGTCCCCCCGTGTCCCCCCATGTCCCCCCATGTCTCCCCAGTATCCCCCTGTCCCCCCATGTCCCCCCATGTCCCCCCATGTCCCCCCATGTCCCCATGTCCCCATGTCCCCCCAGTGTCCCCATGTCCCCCCGTGTCCCCCCATGTCCCCCCATGTCTCCCCAGTATTCCCATGTCCCCCCATGTCCCCCCATGTCCCCCCATGTCCCCCCATGTCCCCATGTCCCCCCATGTCCCCCCAGTGTCCCCATGTTCCCCCAGTGTCCCCTGTCCCCATGTCCCCATGTCCCCCTGTCCCCATGTCCCCATGTCCCCATGTCCCCATGTCCCCATGTCCCCCTGTCCCCATGTCCCCCCTGTCCCCGTACCCCTCAGCAGGTGGAGCTGGCGCCCGGCGCGGCTCAGGCGGGTGCCGAGTGTCCCCAGGGTCTGGGTGGCCGCTGTCACCTCCGCCTCACGCGCTGCCACCACCTGGGCCAGGCTGGGGGGGACAGGGAGGGGACACGGGGATGGGGACAGGGAGGGACATGGGGACAGGGTGGGGATGGGGACATGGGGACAGGGACATGGGGACAGGGTGGGGACAGGGAGGGACACGGGGACGGGGATGGGGACAGGGATGGGGACAGGGATGGGGATGGGGATGGGGATGGGGACAGGGAGGGACAGAGGGGACACGGGGACGGGGATGGGGACATGGGGATGGGGATAGGGATGGGGATGGGGATGGGGATGGGGACAGGGTGGGGACAGGGAGGGGACACGGGGACAGGGATGGGGACAGGGTGGGGACAGGGAGGGGACACGGGGACGGGGATGGGGACAGGGTGGGGACAGGGAGGGGACACGGGGATGGGGACAGGGAGGGGACATGGGGACAGGGTGGGGACAGGGAGGGGACACGGGGATGGGGACAGGGATGGGGACAGGGATGGGGACAGGGAGGGGACAGGGAGGGGACAGGGAGGGGACACGGGGACGGGGATGGGGACAGGGTGGGGACAGGGAGGGGACACGGGGATGGGGACAGGGATGGGGACAGGGATGGGGACAGGGAGGGGACAGGGATGGGACACGGGGATGGGGACAGGGATGGGGACAGGGAGGGGACAGCGTGGGGACATGGGGGTGGGGACAGGGATGGGGATGGGGACAGGGATGGGGACAGGGTGGGGACAGGGAGGGGACAGGGTGGGGACAGGGTGGGGACATGGGGACAGGGAGGGGGACAGGGAGGGGACAAGGGGGACAGGGTGGGGGACAGGGATGGGGACAGGGATGGGGACAGGGAGGGGACAAGGGGGACACTGGGACAGGGTGTAACCCCCAGTCCCCCCACCCCGATGTCACCCTGCTCTCTCCCAGTCCCTCCCAGTTCCCCCCAGTATCGTCTCAGTCTCACCCCAGTCCCTCCCACTCTCATCCCAGTCCCTCCCAGTTCCCCCCAGTATCGTCTCAGTCTCACCCCAGTCCCTCCCACTCTCATCCCAGTCCCTCCCAGTTCCCCCAGTATCGTCTCAGTCTCACCCCAGTCCCTCCCACTCTCATCCCAGTCCCTCCCAGTTCCCCCAGTATCCTCCCAGTCTCATCCCAGTCCCTCCCAAGCCCATCCCAGTACTTTCCACATCCCTCCCAGTCCCTCCCAGTTCCCCCAGTATCCTCCCAGTCCCACCCCAGTCCCCCCCAGTCTCTCCCACTGCCCCCCAGTCTCACCCCAGTCCCTCCCAGTCTCATCCCAGTCCCCCCAGTATCCTCCCAGTTTCATCCCAGTCCCCCCAGTCTCTCCCAGTGCCCCCCAGTCTCATCCCAGTCCCTCCCAGCCCATCACATGTCCCTCCCAATCCCCCCAGTATCCTCCCAGTCTCACCCCAGTCCCTCCCAGTCTCACCCCAGTCCCTCCCAAGCCCATTCCAGCACCTTCCACATCCCCCCAGTCCCTCCCAATCCCTCCCAGTTTCCCCCAGTCCCTCCCAGTCTCATCCCAGTCTCTCCCAGTGCCCCCCAGTCTCACCCCAGTCCTTCCCAGTCTCATCCCAGCCCACCCCAGTGCTTTCCATGTCCCTTCCAGTCTCTCCCAGTCCCTCCCAGTACCTGGCAGCTGCCCGTCCCAGTGCTCCCAGTGCCTCCTCAGCGGCGTCGGCGCGTCCCCGCTGCCGCGTCACCTCGAGCTCCAGGCGCTGGGACAGGTGTCACCGTGTCCCCACCAGTATCCCCACCCCCCCAGGCCACCCCCACACCAGTTACATACTGGGATACCACCCACTGGGCAGCCTGGCCACCAGTACGGCCCCTCTGGATCCCCAGTATGGCCCATGGGCCCCCAGTAAAGCCCTGTGGACTCCCAGTATGGCCCTGTGAGCTGCAGTATGGCTCTGTGGGCTCCCAGTATGGCCCTGTGAGCCCCCAGTATGGCTCTGCGGGCTCCCAGTATGGCTCCGTGCGCCCCCAGTATGGCCCTGTGAGCCCCCAGTATGACTCCACAGGCTCCCAGTATGACACAGTATGGCCCCTATACCACCAGTAAAGCCCTGTAGACCCCCAGTATGGCCCTGTGAGCCCCCAGTATGGCTCCACGGGCTCTCAGTATGCCCCAGTATGGCCCATATACCGCCAGTAAAGCCCTGTAGACCCCCAGTATGGCCCTGTGAGCCCCAGTGGCCCTGTGAGCCAGTATGGCTCTGCAGTATGGCTCTGGGCCCAGTATGGCCCTGTGAGCCCCCAGTATGGCTCCACAGACTCCCAGTATGGCTCCATGGACTCCCAGTATGCCCCAGTATGGCCCACGGGCCCCCAGTAAAGCCCTGTGGACCCCCAGTATGGCCCTGTGAGCCCCCAGTATGGCCCTGTGAGTCCCCAGTATGGCTCCGCGGGCTCCCAGTATGCCCCAGTACCCCCCCACTGACCTGGGTGTCCCGTTGCTGGGCCGTCCCCTGGCGCAGGCTCAGCTCCAGTAGCGTCACCCGGCGCGTCCCCGCTGCCAGCGCCGCCCCCAGGGACCCCACCTGGGGAACCCCCACCTTGGGACCCCCCAGAGGGACCCCGGGACCTGGGACCCCCCCCCAGGAACCACCCCAGCACCCCTAAATCCCCAGGAGGCACCCAGGAGGGACCCAGGGACCCCAAAATAGGACCCAGGGACCCCCCAGATGGGACCCAGGAGCCTGGGTGCCCCCCAAACTCCCCCCTAAACCCCCCAGATGGGACCCAGGGACCCCCCAGGAGGCACCCAGGGTCTCCCCAATGGGACCCAGGAGTCTGGGTGCCCCCCAACCCTGCCCCAAACCCCCCAGATGGGACCCAGGGACCCCCCAGATGGGACCCAGGAGCCTGGGTGCCCCCAATCCCCCCCAAAACCCATTCAGATGGGACCCCCAGGAGGCACCCAGGAGTCAGGGTGCCCCCCAAACCTACCAACCCCCCCAGATGGGACCCCAAGAGGCATCCAGGGACCCCCAGGAGGTACCTAGGAGTCAGGGTGCCCCCCAAACCCCCTCAGATGGGACCCCAGGAGGCACCCAGGGACCCTGGGTGCCCCCCAAACGGGACCCAGGGACCCCTAGATGGGACCCAGGATCCTGGGTGCCCCCCAAACCCCCCAGATGGGACCCAGGGACCCTCAGATGGGACCCCCAGGAGGCACCCATGAGTCGGGGTGCCCCCCAGACCCCCCCCCAGGACGCACCTGTGCCCGCAGCCCCCTCTGTGCCTCCTCCTGCACCCGCAGCTGCACCAGGAGGGCGAAGACCTTCTCCCTCCAGCACCCCAAAAGCGCCTGCAGCCGGGGGGGGCACCCCCAGGGGCACCCCGGGGGGGGCAGCTGGAAGGTGGGGGGAGGGGGGCACAGAGGGGGAGGTGTGGGTGTCCTGGGGCACCCAAACCTGCTGATCCCCCCCCAAAAGCCACCTGAACCCCCCCTCACCCCATACCCAGCACCCCAGGACCCCCCCCCAGCACCCTCAGACCCCCCTCCAGCGCCTCAGAACCCCTCCCAAATCCCCCCCGCCCCCCTAGACCCCCCCAAATCCCCCCAGCCGCCCCAGATCCCCCCCCAACCTCCCCCGATCCCCCTCAGTCCCACCAGCCCCCCCCCAAATCCCTTCCCAGCCCCCCAGCCCCCCCAGGACCCCCCAGATCCCACCCAGCCCCACCAGAACCCCCCTATCCCTCCCAGCCCCCCTAGACCCCCCCCAGATCCCCTCTCAGCCCCCCCGATCCCTCCCAGCCCCCCCAGGACCCCCCAGCCCCCCAGAACCCCCCCAATCCCTCCCAGGACCCCCCCAGATCCCTCCCCAGCCCCCCAGAACCCCCCTGATCCCTCCCAGGACCCCCCCAGGACCCCCCCCACCTCCCGGCTCAGCTCCCGCTCCTGCAGGGTCAGGATGTGGCCGAGGGCGCTGAGCTGGGCCTGGAGCAGCCGCTGGGGCTGGGGACAGGGACAGGGGACACTGGGGACAGGGTGGGGACATCGGGGACAGGGTGGGGACAGGGGGACATTGGGGACACCCTGGAGACAGGGGGGCATTGGGACAGGATGGGGACAGGGTGGGGACAGAGGGACATGGGGACACTGTGGGGACAGGGGACAGGAGGGGGACAGGGGACACTGGGGACACCCTGGGGACAGGGACATGGGGACATGGGGACAGGGGGACATGGGGACAGGGGGACATGGGGACAGGATGGGGGCAGAGGGACATTGGGGATACTGTGGGGACAGGGGACACTGGGGACAGGGGACACGATGGGGACAGGGTGGGGACAGGGGACATTGGGGACAGAATGGGGACATTGGGGACACCCTGGGGACAGGGGGACACTGGGGACACTGAGGACAGGAGGATACTGGGGACACTGGGGACAGGGTGGGGACAGGGGGACACTGGGGACAGGGGGACACTGGGGTCAGGGGGACATTGGGGACAGGGGGACATTGGGGACACTGGGGACAGGGGGACACTGGGGACAGGGGGACATTGGGGACACTGGGGACAGGGGGACACTGGGGACAGGAGGATACTGGGGACACTGGGGACAGGGTGGGGACAGGGGGACACTGGGGTCAGGGGGACAATGGGGACAGGGGGACATTGGGGACAGGGGGACACCCTGGGGGGAACTCCCTGGGGACACGGGGACACCGTGTCACCCCACCCCAGGGACACCCTGGGGTCACCAGGGGGTCATGACCCTGGCTCACCTCCTCCTGGGGCTGCTCCCTGCCAGGCCCCGCCCCCTGCGTTCGGCCACGCCCCCTCATCGCTGCAAGCTCCGCCTCCAGCACGCAGACACGCCCCCTCTCGGCCTCAAGCTCCGCCTCCAGGGCTTGGACACGCCTCCTCTCGGCCTTAAGCTCCGCCTCCAGGGCTTGGACACGCCCCCTCTCCGCCTCAAGCTCCGCCCCCAGGGTCCTGTCAATGGGCGGCCTGGTGTCCACGGGGGGACTGGGAGCACTGGGAAGGGAGTTACTGGGAGGCACTGGGAGCACTGGGAGGTACTGGGAGCACTGGGAAGGGGGTTACTGGGAACACTGGGAAGGGGGGTTACTGGGAGTTACTGGGAACACTGGGAGGGGGGTTACTGGGAGCAGTGGGAAAGGGGTTACTGGGGGTTACTGGGAGCACTGTGAGCCCTTACCTGAGGCCGGGGAGGTGCAGCAGGAAGTGGGAGGGGGGCAGCAGGCGGTGCGGGGGGTCCCCAGCACCCTCCATGGGACACACCTCCCAGTAAGGACCAGTAACAACCAGTAAGGGCCTGCTCCCCACCCCTCCAGTCCCAGTAACCCCCAGTAACCCCCCACTATGTACCCAGTAACTCCCAGTAACCCCCCCAGTCGCTCCCAGTGCTCCCAGTAACGCCCAGCGCCCCCACACCGCCACTCCCAGTCACTCCCAGTAGCTCCCAGTAACCCCCAGCACCCCCACGCTGCCGCTCCCAGTCACTCCCAGTTGCTCCCAGTTCCTCCACACCGCTCCTCCCCTCTCTCCCTCCCCGCGCGTCTCAGCCAATCACCGCTCGCTTCAGGGTGAAAAGCCCGCCTCCTGCACCGACAGCCAATGAGAAGCGAGGACGCGAAGGTCCCGCCTCCCGAGCGGCCAATGGGAAAGCGCCTCTGGCCGCGGTGGAGAGCGCGGGCAGCTGGCCCCGCCCCCCGCAGGGCGCTCCGCCAATCAGAGGCCGAGGGGGCGGGAACGAGGGGCGGGGAGGGGGGGCCGGTATGGCCCCGGGGGTGTAAAGCTGGGCACGTGCCCGGGCGTGTGAATCTGGGGCTGGGTGGGGTAAAAGAGGGCCCGGGGTGTAAATCAGGGCTCTTGGGGTGTAAATCAGGGCCCACTGGGGTAAATCAGGGCCCTTAGGGTGTTAATCAGGGTGCGGAGGTGTAGATCAGGGCCCTTGGGGTGTAAATCAGGACCCTGGGGTGTGATTCAGGCCCCTGGGGTGTAAGTCAGGGCCCATTAGGGGTAAATCAGGCCCCTGGGGTGTAAGTCAGGGCCCATTAGGGATAGATCAGAGCCCTTGGGGTGTAAATCAGGCCTGTTGGGTGTAAGTCAGGGCCCATTAGGGGTAAATCAGGCCCCTGGGGTGTAAGTCAGGGCCCATTAGGGGTAAATCAGGCCCCTGGGGTGTAAATCAGGCCTGTTGGGTGTAAGTCAGGGCCCATTAGGGATAAATCAGAGTCCTTGGGGTGTAAATCAGGGCCCTTGGGGTGTAAATCAGGACCCTAGGGTGTGATTCAGGCCCCTTGGGTGTAAGTCAGGGCCCATTAGGGGTAAATCAGGCCCCTGGGGTGTGATTCAGGCCCCTTGGGTGTAAGTCAGGGCCCATTAGGGGTAAATCAGGCCCCTGGGGTGTAAGTCAGGGCCCATTAGGGGTAAATCAGGCCCCTGGGGTGTAAGTCAGGGCCCATTAGGGGTAAATCAGAGCCCTTGGGGTGTAAGTCAGGGCCCATTAGGGTATAGATCAGAGCCCATTGGGGTGTAAATCAGGCCTGTTGGGTGTAAGTCAGGGCCCATTAGGGGTAAATCAGGCCCCTGGGGTGTAAATCAGGCCTGTTGGGTGTAAGTCAGGGCCCATTAGGGGTAGATTGGAGCCTGGGGTGTAAATCAAGGCCCATTGGGGTGAAAATCCGGGCTCTTGGTGTAATAAACATTGTGTAATGAATTTGTTAATCAAAGCAGTGGGGCAACTTGCGAAACGTTTGTCACCCTGTGACCGGGAGTGCCTGGGTCCTGCTGGCTGCTGCTGGGGTGACTTCCTGATAAGAGAACAATTGCCCAGATAAAAACACCTCTAGTGCTTGCTGAGCAAGGTCACAACCCCTAAGGCAGGGGAAGACTCTGGACCTTCATCCTCACACCCAGCAGAGGGCCTGAGACAACCCCCTAGCAACTGTGCACGCACCCCTGGAAAGCACCAGGATGTGGCACCTACACCCGGAAAACCCAACTAGAAAAAGGAACCTCTGGAGAGGCCAAAGCCCTGCGCCGCTGGTGGAGCAGGAGACTCCCCAGCCCCGCCCCCCTCCACCCCCCAGCCCTGTTTGGCCTGATTTGGAAACTCGAAATTAGAGTGAACAACTTGTCACAGCCGCTTGTAACATTGGGGTGTAAATCAGGACCCCTTGGGTGTAAGTCAGGGCCCATTAAGGGTAAATCAGGGCCCAGGGTGTAAATCAGGGCCCATTGAGGGTAAATCAGGGCTCTTGGGGTGTAAATCGGGGCCTGTTAGGGGTAAATCGGGGCCCAGGGTGTAAATCAGGCACATTAGGGTGTATATCAGGGCCTATTTGGGGTCAGTCAAGGCCTGGGGTGTAAACCAGGGCTTATAAGGAGTTAATCAGGGCCCTTGGGTGTAAATGAGGGTCTGGGGTGAAATCAGGGCCCATTAGAGGTAAATCAGGGCCCTTTGGGTGGAAATTGGGGCCTATTTGAAGTAAGTCAGGGCCTGGGGTGTAAATCAGGGCTTCTAAGGGGTTAATCAGGGCCCTTGGGTGTAAATCAGGCTCCTTCAGGTGTAAATCAAGTCCCATTAGGGGTAAATTGGAACCTGGCTCTAAGTCAGGGCTCTTTGGGTGTTAATCAGGGCCTATTTGGGGTTAATCAGGGCCCTTGGGGTGTAAATCAGAGCCTGGGGTGTAAATTGGGGCCCCTGGGGCGTAAATCAGGGCCTGGGTGTAAATCAGGCCCACTGGAGTGTAAATCAGGGGCCCTTGGGCTGTAAATCAGGCCCACTGGGGTGTAAATCATGGCCTGGGTGTAAATCAGAACGCCATTGGGGTGTAAATCAGGACTTGGGGTATAAATTAAGACACAACAGGGTGTAAACCAGGGGCTGGGGGTGTAAATTAGGGCCTGGGTGTAAATTAGGGCCTATTAGGGTGCCAATCAGGAGCCACTGGGGTGTAAACTGGGGCTCTGGGGGCAGCGCTTGGCCCTGGGGGTGTAAATCGAGGCCCCACCTGGGGTAAATAGAGGTCCTTTGGGTGTAACCCAGGGTATAAATAAGGGTGCCTGGGTGTCACCCCCCACCTGTTGTCGTGTTGCCGGGGTGCCACGTCCCTGTGGGAGGGACGGTGACGTCGGTGCCACCGGCCACAGGACTGTGCCCAGTGGAAGGAGAAGGTGGGTGCTGAGAGGGAGGAACTGGGAAGGGCAACTGGGAGCAGGGGGGAATTGGGGAAGGTCCCAGCAGGGTGTTGGGGGTCCCTGGTGTGGGGACCCCCAGGGAAGTGGGTGGGGGTGGAGGGAGCCGCGCCCGGGCGCCGCGGGGGAAGGGGAAGTGGAAGGGTTCTGGCAGTGGAGATGGGAGCAGCACCCGGGCGCCATATGGAGGGTGAGGGACAGGTCCCCACCCACTTCCTGGGTCCCTTCTAGGGGTGACAGGGTCCTACCAAGACCCCCAGGTCCCTTCTAGGGGTGATGGGTCCCCATCCAGATCTCTGGGTCCCTTAAAGGGGTGACAACCTCCCCCTTCAGACCCCCAGGTCCCATCTAGGGGTGACAAGGTCCCTACCAAGACCCCCAGGTCCCTTCTAGGGGTGACAGGGTCCCACCAAAACCCCCATGTCCTCTGTAGGGGTGATGGGTCCCCATCCAGACCTCTGGGTCCCTTCTAGGGGTGATGGGTCCCCACCCAGACCTCTGGGTCCCTTAAAGGGGTAACAGGGTCCCACCAAGACCCCTATGTCCTCTGTAGGGGTGATGGGTCCCCACCCAGACCTCTGGGTCCTTTCTAGGGGTGATGGGTCCCCACCCAGACCTCTGGGTCCCTTAAAGGGGTGACAGGGTCCCACCAAGACCCCTGGGTGCCTTCTAGGGGTGATGGGACCCCACCAAGACCCTTCTAGGTGTGACAGTGTCCCACCAAGACCCTCAGGTCCCTTCTAGGGGTGACAAGGTCCCTACCAAGACCCCCAGGTCCCTTCTAGGGGTGATGGGACCCCACCAAGACCCCCAGGTCTCTTCTAGGGGTGACAAGGTCCCTACCAAGACCCCCAGGTCCCTTCTAGGGGTGATGGGAAGGTCCCTACCAAGACCCCCAGGTCCCTTCTAGGGGTGACAGGTCCCCTCAGCCCCCCATCTCCCTAACCATGAGGTGTCCCTCCCTCCCCTCCATGTCCCCCCAGGATGTCCCTCCCCATCCTCTCCTCCGTGATGGCCGAGGCCGACCAGGCCTCAGACTGGGCGATGAAGGAGCTGGTGGGCCTGGCCGAGGCCTTGGGAACGCCCGAGATGGTGCCCAAGGCCCTGGCCTCGGCCGAGGAGGCCCTGGCCTCGGCCCAGGCGGCCTTGGAGACCTTGGAGAAGAAGCTGGTGGAGGCCATGGCCAAGGTGCCAGCCGCACGGCCCGTGGCCGCCCCGGGGCAGGATCCCCAAGCGCTGTACCAGGAGCTGAGGGCGGCCACCGACTCCAGAGTGGAGGAGCTGGAGCGGGAGCAGAGCCGGATCCAGCAGCGCCAGCGCCGTCTCCAGGTGATCCGCAACGTCGCCGTGGTGCTCATGGTGTTCTGTGCCATCCCGCGTGAGTACGGACCAGTACAGACCAGTACGGACCAGTAGGGAGCTCTACAGACCTGCCTGGACCAGTAATACTGGGAGAGAACCCTGCAGACCAGTACAGACCAGTCAGAAGTCCTATGGCCCAGTAGAGATTTTCTTGCCCTGACCAGTTCAGATGAACAGGATCCGTACAGACCAGTACGGACCAGTATGGACCAGTATGGACCAGTAGGAGCTCTACAGACCTGCCTGGACCAGTAATACTGGGAGAGAACCCTGCAGACCAGTACAGACCAGTGAGAAGTCCTATGGCCCAGTAGAGATTTTCTCTTGCCCTGACCAGTTCAGATGAATAGGGACCCGTACAGACCAGTACGGACCAGTATGGACCAGTACGGACCAGTAGGGAGCTCTATAGACCTGCCCGGACCAGTAACACCGGTAGAGAACCCTACGGACCAGTGAGAAGTTCCACAGCCCAGTAGAGACTTTCTCTTGCCCAGACCAGTATAGACCAGTATAGACCTGTTCGGACCAGTAGGGAGCTCTATAGACCTGCCTGGACCAGTAATACTGGGAGAGAACCCTGCAGACCAGTGAGAAGTTCAGCAGCCCAGTAGAGACTTATTCTTGCCCCAACAGTTCAGACCAGTAGAGACCAGTATAGACCAGTTTAAATCAGTAGGGAGCTCTACAGACCTGCCTGGACCAGTAATACTGGGAGAGAACCTTACAGACCAGTACAGACCAGTGAGATGTTCTACAGCCCAGTAGAGACCTTCTCTTGCCCAGACCAGTTCAGACCAGTATAGACCAGTTCAGACCCGTAGGGTCCAGTGAGATGCCTTAGAAACCAGTAGAGAGGTTCCCAGTCAGTATGGACAGGGAGGAGGAATACTGGGAGGGGACGGGGTGGGGACACCAACGAGGTGGGGACAGAGACACTGGGAGGGAACTGGTGGCACTGGGAGGGAACTGGTGACCCAGGAAGATGACAGTTGACCCCAGGAAGTGACTGGTGGCACTGGGAGGGAACTGGTGGCACTGGGAGGGAACTGGTGACCTTGGGAAGGAACTGGTGACCTTGGGAGGGAACTGGTGGCACTGGGAGGGAACTGGTGACCTTGGGAAGGAACTGGTGACCTTGAGAGGGAACTGGTGACCTTGGGAGGGCACTGGTGGCACTGGGAGGTGACCAGTCCTCCCCCTGTCCCCGCAGTGTCCCTGGACGCCGTGCGGGAGGCGCTGGGGGTGACCCAGGAGAGTCACATCATCCAGTCCCTGGCCACCGTCGCCCTGGTGACCCAGGTGGCCCTGTGGGGCTCCAGGACGTCCCTGTGTCACCTGGCCACCGCCATCTGCCACCAGCGCGACCAGTCCGAGCGCTACCGGTGCCTGGAGAGGGAGAGGGACGCCCCTGTCACCCCCCCAGGTCACCGCCGCCAACAAGGCCTTGGAGAGGCTGGTGGAGGTGACACGTCACCTCAAGAGCTTGGTGGCCTCTGTCACCAAGGAGCTGAGGCTGAGGGGGGACAGGCCTTCCCCACCAGCATCGGGCACCTGGGGGAGGTGGTGGCGGCCTTGAGGGTGACATCTGGGGACAGGGAGGGGACGTGGAGGCTGGAGCGGGCGCTGGAGGCTCTGAGGAGGGGGAGTAGGGCTGGGGACACCCTGATGTCCTCTGTCCCAGCTTGGGGACATCCTGGTGTCCCCTCTGGGGTCCTTTAGAGGTTCCCCCTGTCCCATCTGATGTCCTTTGTCCCATCTTGGAGACACCCTGGTGTCCCCTGTCCCGTCTTGGGGACATCCTGGTGTCCCCTCTGGGGTCCTTTAGAGGTTCCTCCTCCTGGTGACACCCCGATGTCCCCTGTCCTGGCTTGGGGACATCCTGGTGTCCCCTGTCCCCTCTGATGTCCCCTGACCCATCTTGGGGACACCCTGATGTCCCCTGTCCCCTCTGATGTCCCCCGACCCATCTTGGGGACATCCTGGTGTCCCCTGTCCCCTCTGATGTCCCCTGACCCATCTTGGGGACACCCTGATGTCCCCTGTCCCCTCTGATGTCCCCTGTCCCATCTTGGGGACATCTCAGTGTCCCCTGTCCCCTCTGATGTCCCCTGTCCCGTCTTGGGGACATCCTGGTGTCCCCTCTGGGGTCCTTTAGAGGTTCCTCCTCCTGGTGACACCCCGATGTCCCCTGTCCTGGCTTGGGGACATCCTGGTGTCCCCTGTCCCCTCTGATGTCCCCTGACCCATCTTGGGGACACCCTGATGTCCCCTGTCCCCTCTGATGTCCCCCGACCCATCCTGGGGACATCCTGGTGTCCCCTGTCCCCTCTGATGTCCCCTGTCCCATCTTGGGGACATCTCAGTGTCCCCTGTCCCCTCTGATGTCCCCTGTCCCATCCTGGGGACACCCTGATTCCCCTGTCCTCCTCCTCCTGGTGACCCCCCATGTCCTTTGTCGGAGTGTGTGGGGGGTGTGGGGTGGGGAGGGGACAGTCAGGATCTGGGACCCCAGTTTGGGGACATCGGGGGACACCAGGGACTGAGGGACCCAGCTGGGGACCTTGGGGGGACACCGAGGGTCTGGGGCACCCAGTTGGGGACATCAAGGGGGACGTGGGGACACTGAGGCCCACGGGGGAGGGGGACCTGAGGGGGACCCTGAGGTGTGTTTGAGGGTGTCAGGGTGCCAGGAGGGGTGTCAGGGTGACAGGGGGGTGACACTGATGGGGTGTCAGGGTGATGGGGGGTGTGTCAAGGTGCCGGGGGGTGTCAGGGTGCCAGGGGGGGAGGGTGTCACAGTGACAGGGTGGGGGTGCCAGGGGGGTGTCAGGGTGTCGGGGGGGTGTCAGGGTGACGGGGCAGGTGCCAGTGATGGGGTGTCAGGGTGACAGGGGAGGTGTCAGGGGGACGGGGCGGGTGACGTCGGCGCTGGCAGGGATCCCGGGGGCCGAGCCCAGAGTCCAACACCGGAACCCAGCATCACCTCGTGTCACCCAGCGCTGCCTGTGTCACCCATGGCCACCCCTAAAGCCACCCCCGGGGTCACCCCCAGGCTCATCACTGAGGTGGGACCAGTCTGGGGGGGAACTGGGATGGGGGGAGAGGGGGGAGGGGGAGTTTAGGGGGGAACGACAGACGGACGGACGGACGGAGGGACGGGAGGGATGGGGGGAGTGGGACAGGGGGGTGACAGGGGGGTGGCAGGGGGGTGGCAGGGGGGTGGGGGACAGTATATGGGGTGGGGGGACACAAGGGGGTGATGGGGGGGCAGGGGATGGGGTGAGGGGAGTCAGGGGGGGCGACAGGGGGGTTGGGGACAGTGGGGACAGGGGATGGGGCAGAGGGGAGGGGGACGAGGGGGGACAGGGGACAGGGAGGGGACAGGGGGGTGGGGGGACAGGGGGACAGGGGATGGGGGGGTAGGGGATGGGGTGGGGGGGGGGACAGGGGGGTGACAGGGGGGTTGGGGACAGTGGGGACAGGAGATGAGGGGCAGAGGGGACAGGGGGGTGGTGAGGGGACAGGGGGTGGCAGGGGGGTGACGGGGAGGGGACAGGGGGGCAGGGGGTGGGGTGGGGGGGTGGCAGGGGGGTGATGGGGTGACAGAGGGGGTGACAGGGGGATGGGGGGACAGGGGATGGCAGGGGGACAGGGTGGGGACAGGGGAGTGGCAAGGACAGGACAGGGAGGAGGAGGAGGAGGGGATGGGGAGGGACCCCAGGGTGGCACTTGGGGTCCCCCAACGGTGACAAGGCCCTTGGAGGGACCCCAAGGGTCTGGGGGACACAGTTGGGGACATTGAGGGGGGACACTGAGGTTCTGGGGGACCCCGTTGGGGACACTGGGGACACCCAGGGTCTGGGTGACCCCGGTTGGGGACACTGGGGGGACACCCAGGGTCTGGGTGACCCTGGTTGGGGACATCAGGGGGGAAACTGAGGCTCTGGGGGACCCTGTTGGGGTCTGGGGGACATTGTTGGGGACATTGTGGGGACACCGAGGGTCTGGGGGACCCATGTTGGGGACATGGGGTGGGACATGAGGCTCAGTGGGGCCCCCATCTGGGGACATCAGGGGACTCCAGGGACTGAGGGACCCAGGTGGGGACACTGAGGGACACCGAGGGACCCCAGTTTGGGGACATCAGGGGACTCCAGGGACTGAGGGACCCAGGTGGGGACACTGAGGGACACCGAGGGACCCCAGTTTGGGGACATCAGGGGACTCCAGGGACTGAGGGACCCAGGTGGGGACATTGAGGGACACCAAGGGACCCCAGTTTGGGGACATCAGGGGCCACCACCGCCCCCCTCGCCGTGTCCCCAGGTGTCCTCAGCGTTTCTGGAGCCGCTGGTGACCGTGGTGGCCACCTTGGGTAACCTGGGTGCCACCGCGCACGACGTCCCCTTGGCCGTGCCCGAGCAGCGCCTGCGGGTTGGCCTGGTGGCCTTGGCCATGGAGGTCTGCAAGGCCATGGGTGACTGTCACCACGATGTCACCTGGCTCCGCCAGGCCCTGGACACCATCCTGGGGGCAACCCCAGGGACACCGGGGGCCACCACAAAGGGCGGCTGGGAAACCGTGGCCAGCGAGGTCTCGGAGTGGCAGGTGAAGGTGACATCGCTGGAGGGCGCCTGGACCCGCGTGGCCGGTGCCACCGAGCGCCTGCGGGACGCCTGTGAGACCGCGGCCACCGCCGGGGCCACCACCGAGGTGGCCCCGTGTGACCTGAAGGAGAAGGTGGCCCAGAGCCACTGGGCGCTCCGGGAGCTGCTGGTGGCCACCCAGAGCCTCCCGATGACGTCAGAGCCCGACAAGGTGACATCGGCGCTGGAGGAACACGAGGCGCGGGTGGCAAAGGCCACCCAGGGGTTACAAGAGGCCACCCAGGCCACCGAGGAGGCGGTGAAGGATTTGGTGGCCTCCATGGATGCCAAGGGATGGGGACAACAGGCTAAGGTGGCTGTCCCCCTCCTGGGATGCTTGGTGGCCGCCTGTCACGGGGTCGTTGGTTTCTACCGCCGCCTGCGATGTCACCTCAAGGCCATCGAGGACACGGTGGCCACCATGGCTGGTGGTGGTCCCGGTGTCCCCAAGGAGCTGGTGGCGGTGGTGGCGGTGGCAGAGCGGCTGTGGGACGCCAGCACCCACCTGATCAAGCGTCACCTCCTGGGGACACTGCAGTTCGCCCAGAACCTGCTGACTGACGGTGTCCCCGATGTCACCAAGGTCAAGGACGTGACCCGACAGTGTGAAGATGCCACCGCCATCCTCAGGGAGCTGCTGCCACCCCCTCAGGGACAGCAGTGACAGGATGGTGGCCTCAGCGGGGGGACCGGTGGCATCGACATGTCACCCCTGCGGTCCTGGTGTCCCTTTGTCCCCACCTGGTGTCCCTTTGACCCCACCTGGTGTCCCCTCCTCACCCATGTGTCACTGCTGGTGTCACCCCATAACACGTGTCCTGGACGTGTCCCCCCTAAAGTGTCCCCATGGGTGGTTCCTGGTGTCCCCAAGGGGGTTCTTTCTGTCCCCAGGGTGTTCCTGGTGTCCCCATGGGGGGTTCCTGGTGTCCCCAAGGGGTTCCTCATGTCCCCAAGGGTGGTTCTTGGTGTCCCCAGGGGGTTCCTGGTGTCCCCAAGGGGGGTTCCTGGGGTTCCTGGTGTCCCTACGGGTGGTTCCTGGTGTCCCCAGGGGGTTCCTGGTGTCCCCACGGGTGGTTCTTGGTGTCCTCACGGGGTTCCTGGTGTCCCCAAGGGGGTTCCTGGGGTTCCTGGTGTCCCTACGGGTGGTTCCTGGTGTCCCCAGGGGGTTCCTGGTGTCCCCACGGGTGGTTCTTGGTGTCCTCACGGGGTTCCTGGTGTCCCCATGGGTGGTTCTTGGTGTCCCCACGGGTGGTTCTTGGTGTCCCCAAGGGCTGTTGATGTCCCCAAGGGTTCTTGGTGTCCCCATGAGGGGTCCCTAAAGGGGTTTTGATCCCACCCCCCCCCAAAAAAATCCCCCAACACCCCCACATCTGCCAAACCCCTTTATTAGCGGGTGGGGGGCACCGCGGGGCACCGGGGGGTCCCCTGGGGGTTCCCTGGGAGGGTCACCTGGGTGGTTCCCTTGGGGGGTTCCCCGGGGGTTCCCCTGGGGGGTCACCTGGGGGGTCAACGTGGGGGGTCACCTGGGGGGTTCCCCTGGGGGGGGGTCCCCGGGGGTTCCCCTGGGGGGTCACCTGGGGGGGGTCACCTGGGGGGTTCCCCGGGGGTTCCCCTGGGGGGTTGTCTCCGGCGCAGGGTGACCCCCTCTGGCTTTGGGGAGGGGGTGGGTGGGGGGTGGGGAGTGGGGGTGGGGAGGAGGAAGGGGCGGAGCTCCAGGCGCTGCCTCAGGACCCCCGTCAGCAGCAGCTCGGGTGACACCAGGGGCAGGTTTGCACCCAGCACCGGCCCCCAGCACCCAGCGTCCCCCACGCACGAGATCACCAAGCGCCGGGGCTGGGGGGAAGGAGGGGGAGAAAAGGGGGTGGGGGGGTTAATTTGGGGTGGGGGAGGGTCATTTGGGGGTCTATCCCCACCCACACTCCCCCCCAAATATCACCCTCAGCACCCTTGGGGTTCATGGGAGACCAGTCCCCAAACTGGGACCCACCCCCCCCCAGCACCCAATTGCCACCCCCCCCAAACTGGGATCCACCCCCCAGCCCCCCAATTCGTCCCCACCCAGGACAGCTCCTCAAACTGGGACACCCCCCCCCCCCCACCCCAGCATCCAATTCCTACCACCACCCAGAACCTCCCCCTCCCAAACTGGGACCCACCCCCCTCCAGTAACCCCCCAGGGCACTGTGACCCGCCCCCAGTTCCCCACCCCCAGGACCCCCCCAAACTGTGTGTGTGTCCCCCCCTCCCAGGACCCCTCCCCTACCTGAACCCCCCCCAGATGCCTCCTGAACCTCCCCAATGGCTTCAGGACCCCCACAACCCTTGGTGTCCCCCCCAAGGTGGCTCTGGAGACAACTCCACCCCCCCAAAATTCCCCCCCTTCCAAAAATGTGCCCCCCTCACCCCATAAACGTGGGGCAGGGTGGGCAGGAAGGTGCCACCGCTGCAGGTGACAATGTCCCTCATGTGCTGGGGCTCCGGACGGACGCCGGGGGTGACATGGACCTCGTAGCCCTGGGGACACCAAGGGGGGACACAACACAGGGTCATTTTGGGGTGGGGGACACAGTTTTGGGGGGGACAGGAGTTTTGGGGGGTGGGGGTCAATCTTCAAGGTCCTGAGGGATTGTTTGAGGAGCATCTTGGGGACATCAGAAGAGGAGGGGACACCAAGGGGGAGGGGGGGACACAGCACATATTTGGGGGGGGGTACAGGCTCATTTTGGGGTGGGGGACACAGTTTTGGGGGGGGACAGGAGTTTGGGGGGGGGACACACAGGTCAATCTTCAAGGTCTTGAGGGACAAGGAGACCTGAGGGACATTTGAGGAGCATCTTGGGGACACTAAGGGGGGTGGACAGCAGGTATTTGGGGGGGGGGGGTACAGGCTCATTTTGGGGTGGGGGACACAATTTTGGGGTGGGGGACACAGTTTTGGGGGGGGACATGAGTTTTGGGGGGTGGGGGGGGTGTCAATCTTCAAGGTCCTGAGGGACAGGGAGACCTGAGGGAGTTTTGAGGAGCATCTTGGGGACATCAGAAGAGGAGGGGACATCCCCTCAAGGGTGGGGGGTGGAAAGGGGGGGCTCAGGGGACCCCAAAATGACATTGGGGGGTACACAACCCACCCCCATCCCCCCCAAAATTCACCAAGGGGGAGGGCAAGGAGCTTTGGTCCACCATGGGGTGGGGTGTCCCTCACGGGGAGTCCTACACGGGGGTGACAAGGACAAGGTGGGGGAAGGGGGGACATGGGACAGGGGGGTTGGGGGTGGGTTTTGGGGCGGGGGGTTCTGGGGAGGGGGTCACCTGCAGCAGGGGGTGGGAGCGGGCGCGGCGCAGGGCCTGGGCCAGGCTGAAGCCGAAGTGACGTTCCTGCTGCGTGTCCCTGACCAGGAAGGGACCCGGCGCCAGGGCGCTGCCACCACGGGCGCTCTGGGGACACCATGGGGGGGGGGACACGACACTGAGGTCATCCAGGTCCCCCAGATCCCATCCCAGGTCCCCAAGGTCGCCCACGTCTCCAGAGACCCCTCCTGTGTCCCCAAGGTTCTCCATGTCCCCAGATCCCAGCCCGTGTCCCCAACAACCCCTCCCTTGTCCCCAAGGTTCTCCATGTCCCCAAAGACCCCTCCCTTGTCCCCAAGGTCATCCACGTCCCCCAGATCCCATCCCACGTCCCCAAGGTCATCCATGTCCCCAACAACCCCTCCCTTGTCCCCAAGGTTCTCCATGTCCCCAGAGACCCCATCCCAGGTCCCCATGGACCCCCTGTCCCCAAAGACCCCCCAGCCCTGTCCCCAAGCCCTCCCATGTCCCCAAGGTTCTCCATGTCCCCAAAGACCCCATCCCATGTCCCCATGGACCTCCCTGTCCCCAAGATCACCCACCCTTGTCCCCAAGCTCTTCACCCTGTGTCCCCAAGCCCTCCTGTGTCCCCAAGGTTCTCCATGTCCCCAAAGACCCCTCCCTTGTCCCCAAGGTTCTCCATGTCCCCAGAGACCCCATCCCAGGTCCCCATGGACCCCCTGTCCCCAAAGACCCCCCAGCCCTGTCCCCAAGCCCTTCATCCCCTGTCCCCAAGCCTTCCCATGTCCCCAAGGTTCTCCATGTCCCCAGATCCCATCCCAGGTCCCCATGGACCTCCCTGTCCCCAAGACCACCCACCCCGTGTCCCCAAGCCTTTCACCCCGTGTCCCCAAGCCCACCCCTGTCCCCAAAACCCCCCTGAGACCCCCTCAAACCACCCCCCATGGTGGGACCTGTTGGAGCCACTCTGGGGTGACGATGGGGACACCTCGTGCCACCGCGCAGAGGAACTTGACGGTGCGTCGGACGCGGTCGGTCACCAGGTGGGTACAGTCGAAGACGGAGGTGGCCAGGGAACCCCCGAGGGTCCTCAGGGCCACCTCCATGGCTGGGGAGGCCACCACCCCCGTGAAGAGCACCTGGGGACGCCGGGGAGATGCCACCAAGGTCCCCTCCACTCTCCACCCCATGAAGATGGGGACGTCGTGGGGAGACGCTGGGGTGGGGGGTGGTGGGACACCCCACGGGGACACCTCGGGGGGTGGGGGGGTGGGTGGGGGTGGGGGGGGGGTGGGGTGGGGGGTGGGGTGGAGTGGGGGGATGGTGGGACACTGTGGGGACACCAGGGTGGGGTGGTGGGACACCCTGTGACATTGGGGGGGCACCTTGGGGGGTGGTGGGACACCCCTGGGGACACCACGGTGGGGGGTGGGGTGAGAGGTGGTGGAACACCCTGTGACATCAGGGGACACCTCTGGGGGTGGGGGGACACCCATGGGGACACCACGGTGGGGGGTGGGGGGTGGTGGGACCCCCCCGGGACCCCCACGAGGTGCCACCTACCTTGGGGGAGGCGGTGCTGAGTCCCCCCGGGGGCGGAGCCGGGGTCCGGTGGCATCAGCTGATTGGTCCTTGAGGGGGAGGGGATGGGCAGGGTGAGGCCCCACCCACACTGAGTCCTCCCCCCAAAGCTCCTCCCACTGAGGCACCGTCCAATCAGGAGGCTCCACTACACACCGTTCCCTCCCAGAGGCCCCACCCACTCTGAGGCTCCATCCAATCAGGAAGCTCCCCCTCACAAGCCCCTCCCACTCCAAAGCCCCACCCAATCAGGAAGCCCCACCCTACACAAGCCCCTCCCACTTGGACACCACCCATTCAGAAAGCCCCTCCCACTCTGAGGCTCCACCCAATCAGAAAGGCCCCAGCCTCCATACAAGCCCCTCCCACTCAGAAGCCCCTACAAGCCCCGCCCACTCACGCACCATCCAATGAGGAAGCCCCACCCACCCACAAAGCCCCTCCCCCAGCTCTCACCCACCTGGTCCCTCCCCTGGGCAGGGGCGTGGCCTGTCTGCGATGGGCGTGTCTTAGGCAACGGGCGTGTCTTAGGTGGTGGGCGTGGCTTGGGAGGGGGTGTGGCTTGGGAGGGGGGCGTGTCTGCACCAGGCCTCGGCCCTCAGCGATTGGCTGCTTGGGGTGAGCCTGGAGGCGGGGACTTCGCCGGACAGGGGCGGGGTCAGATGAGGCCCCACCCCTTCCCTGGGCCACACCCCCTGAGGCTCCGCCCCCTTTGGGCCCGGCCAGGCGCTGGCTGCGGCGGGGAGGCTCCTGTGGTGATGTCATCAGTGATGTCATCGGCAGCTCCCTCAGAGGGGGGATGGGCAGGGGTTGGATGCTCTTCATCCTCCTCCTCCTCCTCCTCCTCCTTCCTCCTGGGGTTCCTGGGATGCTCTTCCTCCTCCTCCTCCTTCTTCTTCCCAGGGTCTCCAGGATGCTCTTCCTCCTCCTTCCTCCTGGGATCCCTGGGATGCTCTTCATCCCCCTCCTCCTCCTCCTCCTCCTTCTTCCCAGGGTCTCCAGGACGCTCTTCCTCCTCCTTCTCCTCCTCTTCCTCCTTCATCATGGGGTCCCTGGGATGCTCTTCCTCCTCCTCCTCCTCGTTCTTCATCCCGGGGTCCCTGGGATGCACTGGGGGTGGCCGCTCTTCCTCCTCCTCTTCCTCCTCCTTCTCCTTCATCCCAGGGTCCCGGGAACGCTCTTCCTCCTCCTCCTTCTCCTTCATCACAGGGTACAGAGGACACTCTCTCCTCCTCCTCCTCCTCCTTCTCCTTCATCACAGGGTACAGAGGACACTCTCTCCTCCTCCTCCTCCTCCTTCTCCTTCACCTTCATCCCAGGGTCCTGGGGATGCTCTTCCTCCTCCTCCTCCTCGGTCAGGGGGTCCTGGGGATCCACCCAGAGAGGCCGCTCTTCTTCCTCCTCCTCCTCCTCCTTCTCAGGGAGGAGGAAGAGCTGGGTGGGCTCCTCCGGATCCCAACCTGCTGGAGGAACCACGCTGGGTGAGGTAGGACACCCACGTGTCCAAGGGGGTGGGGTGGGGACAGGGGGGACACCCCAAAAACCCAGGTGGGGCCACCTACCCTCAGCCACCGGCGCCAAGAAGTTCTGGGTGGGCTCCAAGAAGAGGTCGGGGTCTCCTGGGGGTGGGAGAGGGGGAGAAGAAGGACCTTGAGGTGGAACCCAAATATCTGGGGGGGAGAGGGGGGAGTGTTCCTCAAGGATTTGGGAGGAGATGGGGTTGTTCCTCATGGATTTGGGAGAGGATGGGGTTCCTCAAGGGTTTGGGGTTGTTCCTCAAGGATTTGGGGTTGTTCCTCAAGGATTTGGGAAGGGATGGGGTTGTTCCTTAAGGATCTTGGGGGGACACCCAATTTTGGGGGTCACCCCGCTCACCCTCAGTCTCCTCAACGTCTGGATGGGGTCGGTTTCGGGTCGGGATCCGCCTCTGAACATCTGGAGTTGGAGCCACCTCCTCCAGGTCGGTGTCGCTCCCCGGTGAGGAAACATCTGGGTTGGGGGTCTCCATGACCACAGTTGGGTGGTTTGGGGTGGTTTGGGGGGTTTGGTGGCTTTTTGGCTGATGGATGGTGGGATTTGGGTTGTCTCCTTCCGTATCCGTGTCGCTGTCCAGCTTCAGGCTCCAGGTGGGCTTGGGGGGCTCTTCAACATCTGGGTTGGGGTTCCTCAGCCCCACATCTGGATCTCTGAGGGGTTTTGGGGTGATTCCATGGGGTTTTGGACACCCAACGCTTGGGTTCTTCTCATTGATGTCCCCGTTGGTGACCTGGGTGGTGGAATTGGGGATCCTTGGGTGGTTTTCCAGGATTCCATGGGTGGTTGAGGTCCCAACATCTGGATTTGGGGTCTCCAGCTCCACATCTGGATCTTTTCTACCTGGAAGGACCTCAACCTCCTCCACATCTGTGTCACTCTCCACCAGGAGACCCCCTTGTCCTCCTCCAACATCCCCATTGGTGACCTGGGTCTTGGAATTGGGGATCCTTGGGTGGTTTCCAGGAGTGGTTGGGGTTCCAACATCTGGATTTGGGGTCTCCAGCTCCACATCTGGATCTTTTCTACCTGGAAGGACCTCAACCTCCTCCACATCTGTGTCACTCTCCACCAGGAGACCCCCTTGTCCTCCTCCAACATCCCCATTGGTGACCTGGGTCTTGGAATTGGGGATCCTTGGGTGGTTTCCAGGAGTGGTTGGGGTTCCAACATCTGGATTTGGGGTCTCCAGCTCCACATCTGGGTCTTTTCCACCCGGAAGGACCTCGACCTCCTCCACATCTGTGTCACTCTCCACCAGGAGACCCCCTTGTCCTCCTCCAATGTCCCCATTGGTGACCTCAGCCTCGGAATTGGGGATCCTTGGGTGGCTTCCCGGGGTGGTTGAGGTCCCAACATCTGGATTTGGGGTCTCCAGCTCCACATCTGGGTCTTTTCCACCCGGAAGGACCTCGACCTCCTCCACATCTGTGTCACTCTCCACCAGGAGACCCCCTTGTCCTCCTCCAATGTCCCCATTGGTGACCTCAGCCTTGGAATTGGGGATCCTTGGGTGGCTTCCAGGGGTGGTTGAGGTCCCAACATCTGGATTTGGGGTCTCCAGCTCCACATCTGTGTCGCTCTCCACCAGGAGACCCCCAACTCCGTTCCTACCACCTCCAACACCCAGGTTTGGGGTCCTCTCCTCCTCCTCCTCCTCCTCCTCCTCCGTTGGCCTCCCACTCAACGGGTGGCACTTGGGAGGCACCTCGAGGTCATCGTCACCTTCGGCGTCGCCGATGACGTCACCACCTCCCGAATCCAGATGTTTTTTGGGCTTGGAAGAGCGATTCCAGGATGGGACGTCCCAAAGAGCCGTTGTCCTCTCCCCATCAGCTGGAACAGGGCTGGATTTGGGGTGGAACCGGTGGATTTTGGGTCTCTTCACACCTGGATCTGAGGGGGTCCCAGCGCGGCCGCGGGGCGTTTTTGGGGGTACCTCTCCCCTCTTCTGGGTCGCTATGGGGACAAACGATGATGTCATCATTCAGCAGGTGTTTTGGGGACCCAGAGGATCCAATTTCACCCCAAAACCAGACCTGGGTACCCCAAATTCCCTCCTCAAGGAGAAAAGGGGGGGGGGTGTGTTCCACCTACCTCTCTGGCACAATTTGGGGTGAAGCAGCATCTCCAAGGGGGGACCTGGGGGGGTGGGGGAGGGGAAGAGGTTGAGATGATGATTTTGGGGTAGAGGGATCCCCTAGATCCCACCCCCCACCCCCCCCCCCCAGAGCTTCCACCTCGTGGCGTCACCGTAGCTGCTACGGGAAGAGGGGGTCGCCCCCCAAATCTTCATCCCCCTCTTCTTCCTCCTCCTCCTCCTCCTCCTCCTCGCAGCCTCACGCCGAAGCAGCTCCTCAGCCTCATCTTCATCCTCTGAGTCGCTGGCCAGGGGGGACCCCGTTTCCTGGGGGTGCCCTGAGGAAGAGGAAGGTTTTTGGGGTGCAGGGGAGGGTCCCCCCTCCATGGGGCTGGTGGGGAATGGGATATTAGGGTACTGGGGGGACTGGGATGTAATGGGGAGCGTGGGAGCTAATGGAGGGTCTGGGGGTGTAATGGGAGGTTGGGGGGACTGGTGGGGACTGGTATGGATTGGGGGGTGTGGGGGGCTGGTGGGGAATGGGATATTGGGGTGCTGGAGGGACTGGGATGGATGGGGGGACTGGGGGGAACTGGGATGGATTGGGGGGGCTGGAGGGGACTGGGATGGATTGGGGGGGACTGGTGGGGACTGGGATATTGGGGTACTGGGATGTAATGGGTGTTTGGGGCTGCTTGGGGGGGTAATGGGTTGGGGGGAACTGGAGGTGTAACAGGGGGGATGAGGTGTATTGGGAGGTACTGGGGGTCATTGGGAGAGGGGGGGGGCACTGGGGGGAGTGGGCGTTGATGACCCCCCCCAAAATCTCTAGGGAGACTCACCCGCAGCGCTGAGGCTTCTCTGGTAGCTTCTTTTCATGGTCTGGGGAAGGGTTTGGGGGGTTTTGGGGGTACAACTGACCCCCCTCCCCTAAATATCACCCCCCATCCACCAAACAGCCCCACACTGCCCAGGGGGGGCTGAATTGTACCCCCCACCCCCCAAAATTGACCCCTTCAGCACTGTTCCTGCCCTAAGGAACCCTAAATTGCCCCATGAGGACCCTCTAAACACCCCCCCAGGGCCCCAAACAGCCCCAGGAGCCCCCAAAACCAACCCCACCCCTCCCAACACCCCTCCAAGTACCTCGGGGACCCCCAAGATGAGGCAGGACCCCCCAAACTGGGCCAGGACCCCCCTCAAATGGCCCCAAGACCCCTCTACACCGCCCCCAACAACTGTTGGACTCCCTCCAAGTGCCTCAGGGACCCCTAAACTAGGCTAGGACCCCCTAAATTACCCCAAGGAACCCCAAATTCCCTCAGAGAGCCCCCTGAACCCCCACACCGGGCCGTAGGACCCCCCAAAACCACTCCCAACACCCCTCTGCCCCCTCCCAAGTGCCTCAGGGACCCTCAAACCGGGTCAGGACCCCCAGAATGGGCCAGGACCCCCCAAATACACTCAGGGATCCCCCCAACCCCCTATATTGGTCCAAGGACCCCCCAAAACCGTCCCCATCCCTCCCAACTGCCCTTTGACCCCCTCCAAGTGCGCCAGGGACCCTCAAACTGGTCCAAGACCCCCCAGACTGGGCCAGAACCCCCCAAAACCCCTCAGGGAGCCCCCCAACCCCCCCAACCGGTCCCAGGACCCTCCAAACCCGCCCGCACCCCTCCCAACACCCCTTTGACCCCTTCCAAGTGCCTCAGGGACCCCCCAACCCATCCCGGGACCCCCGGGACCCCCCAACCCGCCTCACGGCTCCCCCACACTCACCCCCTCCCGCGCCACCGCCCCGCGCCCCGCCCCTGCCTTCCTATTGGTCGCCGCCTCCCGCCCACCCATTCCCATTGGTTGCGCCGCACGTCGGTCCAACAGCGAGCGTTGAGCCGGGAGGGGGCGCGGTCCTCCGAGAGGGGCGGAGCTTCGCGTGGGGCACAGACAGGCGGCAGAGCTGACAGGGAAAGGAGGGCGGGGCTTCCCTCTGTCTCTGCCCAATAGAAGCGCGGCTAGCGGTCGCCGCCGGCCAATGGGAGCGTAGGGGCGGGCCGCCGCCTCTTTGCCTATATGAGGCGGCGCGGGGCGGCGGGAGCCGCCATTGACGCCGCCGCCGCCGCTCGCTCTCGCGCCGCAGCCTTAAAAGGGCCCCCGCGCCACCGACCTCACCGCCCGCCGACGCGACCGGGTGGGGCCCACCCCTCTCTGCTCACCGTTCACCATGAGGGAGATCGTCCATATCCAGGCGGGACAATGCGGCAACCAGATCGGGGCCAAGGTGAAGAGGGCGGGCGGGGCGGCGGCGGGCGAGAAGGGAGGAGGGGGTGGGGTGGGTGGACCCCCCCCCTCCCATCCCTCCCCATTCATCCTCCTGTGGCGTGGCCCCTTTAAGAAGCGCCTCCCTCAAGGCGCGCAGACAAAGGCTGACCCTAATCGGGCCGGTTTTAACCTAAAAAAAGCCCTTTTTCCCTCCCCGCTGAAGGCGTAAAGTGTAAAAGAGGGGGAAATCAAAGGGATTACGCCTCAAAACGAAGCGCTTCGGTCCCGTAATAGAGGTTTTTCGCCTCAAAAAGGGCGGCGCCCCCCCCCCCCCCCCCCTTCCCCTTTCTTCTCGCGCGGTCCCAAAATGGCGGTTTCCCGCCGCGTTGGAGGGGGGGGGAAGCGAACGTGGCCCCTCCACCCCCCCCAAAATACCCTTTTTTACCAGAAGAAATGTTGTATTTCCGTTAATTTAAAGCCTTTTCGAGAAGATGCGACTGAAGATGCCTCTTTTTTTGCCTGGATGGGGGGGATTTTTCAGTCAGGAAGGGGCGGGTTGCGCCTTAAAATGGAGGATTTCCCCTCAAAATAAAGGGCTTCGCCGCCCTCCTCTTCCCAGGAGGTATTTTATAGCTTAAAAGCCAAAAAAAAAAGCCTTATTTTTCTTCTCATTTTTACGTTTCGACCCGCCCTACACAGGGTGTTCAGTCCCGGAATGGGGGGGGGGAGAGGGGGGTTTGTCCCCTCACCCCAAAAGAAAGCGCTTGGTAGCCCGCAATATGGGGGTGTTTTAGCTGTAAAAGCGCTTCCCTCTCTCAAAATATAAGGTTTATATGTTAAAAAACTTTAATATTTAAAAAAGGACCCGCTTTAAAATCTGGGGGTGCCGCCCACCGCGTGTTAGCCCCCGAAATATGGGGGGTTTCTGCCCCAAAATCGGGGTTTCCTTCCCCGAAATGAGCTTTTTTACACCCGAAATGAGTTTTTTTCTCCTCAAATCCTTTCTTTTCCCCCAACATTCTTTTTTTTGCCTACGAAATAGGGACATTTTGCACCAAAATGCCCATTTTCTGCCTCCAAAATGGGGGTTTTTTGCCTCCAAATGAGCATTTTCTGCCCCCAGCTGAGGGTTTTCTGTCTCAAAATACGCATTTTCTGTCCCAAAATGGAGGAGATTCTCACCTAAAATGCGGGTATTTTTTTTGCCCCAAAAGGGTGGGGTTATTTGGCCCCAAATGGTTTTAATTTTCTGCCCCAAAATGCGGGTTTTCTGCCCCAAAAGAGGGGCGTGCCGCCTCCAAAATGAAACTCCTTGCCCCAAATTACCTTCATTTCGCCCCAAAATTGGATATTAGGAGGCTTCTGGTTCTTTTCCCAGCCATAAAATCAAAAATTAAAAGGTTTAAAACCCTAAAATCGAGAAATTTGGCCACAAATCAGCATTTCCGGCCTTAAAATGGAAATTTTTTTGCAGTCAAACAACAGCTTTGTTCCCTGAAATGGCGTTTTGGGCACTAGAAAATGGTTTTTCCACCTCTTCCCATCATCATTTCTCATTTTTAGACCCTAAATAGGCATTTTTTACCCCCAAAAAGGATCATTTTCAACCTTTCATGTGTTTTTTTTCCCCTTTGGAAGAGTTTTTCCACCCTCAAAATGGAGGTTTTACGCTTCACCCTGAGATCTTTGTTCCTAAAGTCGCACTTTTAACCCCTCGGGGGACCTTTTTTTAACCCCAAAAACCCATTTCGACCTTTTCAACCCCAAATTTGGGGGTTTAAGGGTTTATTTTTTAGTCAGAAATGGTCTTTTTTTTTTTTTTTTTTCCCCCTCCCACCCGCAGCTTAATAAGGGGCCCAAAATGGAGATTTCCAGCCCCAAAATGGAGGTTCTCAGCTCTGAAGAACCTTTGTGCTCCCAAAATGCTGCTTTTCCTCCCCACATTTTTGAGTTTTCCTTAAAATTCTTTAGGTTTTACCCCGAAAAGTGTTTTTTTTCTTGCTGCACGACGGTTACTTCAGCCCCAAACTGGATATTTTTAACCCCAAAATCAGCTTTGCCTGAATAGGTGGGAGGATTTTTTTGCTGCACCACAGGATTTTTCTGCTTTTATGCTATTTTGAAGCCCCAAATTGAGGATTTTTTTCACACCAAAACTGCCTTTTCCCCCACCCAATTTTGGGCTGCAATTTTGGGCTCAAACCATCATTTTTCTGCACCTTTTTTTACCCAAACAGGACATTCTAGCCCCAAAACTGGAGTATTTCAACCCAAACCAGGCTCTTCACTCCCAAAAACATCTAAAAAAGGGTTTTTTCCCCCCAAAACCGCCTAATTTTCTGTTTGCTCAAGGATGAGATGTGCCTTGTTTTAGTGGGTTTTACCCCAAAACCACCTTCATCCCACAACAGAGACTTTTTGCTCCTAAAAAACCCCATTTTCACCATAATCAGACACTTTCCCCCCAAAATTCCTCCTTTTTTCCCCCAAAAAAACCCACTTTTCAACCTAAAGGGTTTTTTTAACCCACAAACCCCCTTTTTTCACCCAAAACCCCCAAGAAAATATCTTTAAGCCCTTTTCACCCAAAACCAGCATTTCAGCCTCCAAAAATGATGCTTTTTAACCCAAATTGTAATTTTTTTAACCAGTTTCTCCCCTTTTCACCCCAAATTTGGGCTCTTTACACCCATGGGGTAGATCCCCCTTGACCTTTGTGGAGGGAGTTATACCCCTCCTCCCCCCAACTTTGTTCCCAGCCGCCCCTCCCCCCCAGGGGTAGATATTTTGGGGCAAAATTTGCATAAATTAGAATTTATTGACTTTGATTTCAATGAAGAGGCTGATTTTGGGGGTAAAAAGGGGGTTTTTGGGGTTGGTTTTTGAAGCGCGGTGGCGGCGATTCAAACGCTGTTTCCGGTTCGCGCCCAATTTTGGGGGGGAGTTTGGGTGGCCACGCCCCTTTATCACTCAAGCTCCGCCCCTCGGTGGGTATCCCCGCCCCCCCAATTGGCTCCTCCTTCCCTCCATGGTTCCTCAGTCATGAGTTCTCCCATCGTTGGCTCTGCCCCCTGAGGGGTTATTCCCTCTTTGGCCCCGCCCCCTTTGCGTGCCTCCTCCAATAGGATCCCAGCTCCTTCCTAAAGCCCTGCCTCCAAACTCAGCTCATCCAATCAGCTTCTACCCAAACCCACCTTAGGGACTTCTCCCACCTATGGAACCCCATGGGTGGGGTGGGGATGGGGGGGGATAACAGGGATGAGACAGGACATGGTGACCCCCCCACCCCCACCCCCTTTTTTTGGGGGGTGGGGGGGTGTGGCCACCCTCCCAACCCCACCCCCCCCCACCCCTCTTCTCCCCCCACCCCAGTTTTGGGAGGTGATCAGCGACGAGCACGGCATCGACCCCACCGGCACCTACCACGGCGACAGCGACCTCCAGCTCGATCGCATCAGCGTCTACTACAACGAGGCCACTGGTATGACGTCACCACCCCCTCCATGACGTCACCACCCCCTCTGTGACATCACACCACCCCATGATGTCACACCCCTCCCACCCCTTCCCCAATACCCGCGACCCAATGCGCTCACCTCACCCATTTCCTCACCCCTCCCCCCTGAGTTTTGGGGGTGGTTCCTCAAGGGGGTTTCGGGGGTCCCCACGGTGTCCCCCACCCTCGTGGTGACGCGGTGATGTCATCACCAGGGGGCAAGTACGTACCAAGAGCCATCTTGGTTGACCTGGAGCCGGGCACCATGGACTCGGTACGTTCCGGACCCTTCGGGCAGATCTTCCGGCCGGACAACTTCGTGTTTGGTGAGTTTTGGGGGGTCCCGCCTGGTGTCCCCCCACCCCTCCTGTCCTCCTGGGTGGTCCTGAGGGTCTCCTTGGTGGCCATGATGGTTTGGGGGGGTCCCTTCTGTCCCCACTGGGTTGGGGCGATGGCTAGTGGGTGTCCTTCATGGTAGAGTGAGGTGGTGGTCCCCAAAAAGAGGGGGAGGGAGGCCCCCAAGGTGGTCCTGGGGTCCTGAAGGAGGAGGACATAGGACCTCAAGGGTTGGGTTGAGGTGTCCAACGAGATCCCTGTGGTCCCCAAAGGTGGGTGAGGGTCCCCAAGGGGGTGTTGGGGGTCCCCATGGGGGAGGTCAAGGTCTCCAAGGGGATGAAACTTAAAGTGAGGGTCCCCAGTGGTGGGTTGAAGGGTCCACAAAGGAGGCTGAAGGGCTCCCCAAAGGTGAGGTCAAGGTCTCCAAGGGGATGAAGCTTAGGGTGAGGGTCCTCAAAGTGGGGGGTGGGGGGGTGGGGCATGCTGAAGGTCCCCAAAGGTGGGTAAAGGGTTCTTGATGGTAGGTGAGGGTCCCCAATGATGGGTGAGGGTCCCCAAAGGGGGGCTTGAAGGTCCCCAAAGGTGGGTAAAGGGTCCTTGATGATGGGTGAGGGTCCCCAATGATGGGTTGAAGGGTCCCCAAAGCAGAGTGAGGGTCCCCAGTGATTGGTGAAGGTCCCTGAAGGTGGGATGGGAACTCCCCAAGCTCCTCAACGCCAAAGACCCCCAAACTCAAGTAACCAACCCCCCAACTCCCCTGTCTGTCCCCCCTACACCCCATCAACCATGTGTGTGTGTTCCCTCCCCACCCCAGGCCAGAGCGGCGCCGGCAACAACTGGGCCAAAGGTCACTACACGGAGGGGGCCGAGCTGGTGGACTCGGTGCTGGACGTGGTGCGGAAGGAGGCCGAGAGCTGCGACTGTCTGCAGGGCTTCCAGCTCACCCACTCGTTGGGCGGCGGCACCGGCTCGGGTATGGGCACCCTCTTGATCTCCAAAATCCGGGAGGAGTACCCCGACCGCATCATGAACACCTTCAGCGTGGTCCCTTCACCCAAAGTCTCGGACACGGTGGTGGAACCCTACAACGCCACCCTCTCCGTCCACCAGTTAGTGGAGAACACCGACGAGACCTACTGCATCGACAACGAGGCCCTCTACGACATCTGCTTCCGCACCCTCAAGCTGACCACCCCCACTTACGGTGACCTCAACCACCTGGTGTCGGCCACCATGAGCGGCGTCACCACCTGCCTCCGTTTCCCCGGCCAGCTCAACGCCGACCTCCGTAAGCTGGCGGTCAACATGGTGCCCTTCCCCCGTCTCCACTTCTTCATGCCGGGCTTCGCCCCGCTGACGTCCCGCGGTAGCCAACAGTACCGCGCCCTCACCGTCCCCGAGCTCACCCAACAAGTCTTCGACGCCAAGAACATGATGGCGGCTTGCGACCCGCGACACGGCCGTTACCTCACCGTAGCCGCCGTCTTCCGCGGCCGCATGTCCATGAAGGAGGTAGACGAGCAGATGTTGAACGTCCAGAACAAGAACAGCTCCTACTTCGTGGAGTGGATCCCCAACAACGTGAAGACGGCGGTGTGCGACATCCCGCCCCGCGGGCTGAAGATGGCCGTCACCTTCATCGGCAACAGCACGGCCATCCAGGAGCTCTTCAAGAGGATCTCGGAGCAGTTCACCGCCATGTTCCGGCGCAAGGCCTTCCTCCACTGGTACACGGGCGAGGGGATGGACGAGATGGAGTTCACAGAGGCCGAGAGCAACATGAACGACCTGGTCTCCGAGTACCAACAGTATCAAGACGCCACCGCTGAGGAAGAGGAGGACTTCGGGGAGGAGGCCGAAGAGGAAGCTTGAGAGGTGGTGGTGGTGGTGATGATGGTGATGGTGGTGGCGGTGGTGGTGGTCTCCCGTCTTTTCGTCGTCCTTCGTCATCCTCGCTGCCCCTTGCTTTGTTGTCTTAGGAGAAGCCTTCATCCTTCAGCGTTGTCTGCGGAGAGCCTTCGGCCTCGGTGAGTCCTTGGTCTTCATCATCACCCTCAGAGCCCAACCCCACCTTGATCTTCATCATTGGAGAGTCCTTGGTCTTCGTTGTCAAAGCCCAACCCTACCTTGGCCTTCATCACTGGAGAGTCTTTGGTCTTCATCATCCTCAGAGCCCAACCTTACCTTGGCCTTTACCCTTGGCCTTCATCCTTGGAGAGCCCTTGGTCTTCATCACCACCCTCAGAGCCCAACCCTACTTTGGTCTTCATCCCTGGAGAGCTCTCAGCCTCCATCATCGTCCTTGAAGAGCTGTTGTCCATCATCATCATCACCAGGTACCTCTTGGTTCTCCTCCCAGCCCTTGTCCTTCATCATGGCCACCGAAGAGACCCTGTCCTTCATCATCCTCACTTGAAGACTCCAGAGTCCTTCTCAATCACCAGAGAACCCTTGTCCTTCATCAAGGCAACTGAAGAGTCCCCGTCCTTCATCATCCTCACCCGAATCGTTGAGTCTTCCTCCATCGCTGGAGAGTCCTTGGCCTTCATCACAGCCACCAAGAGAGTCCTTGGCCTTCATCATCCTCACCCAGAGAGACTCCTTGTCCTTCATCATGGCCACTGAAGAGTCTTCATCCCTGATGATGGCCATGGAAGAGCCCTTGACCTTCATCATCCTCACCTAGACCTGCCTCATCATCCTCGATGAAGACCCCCAAGACTCCTCTGCCCCTCCCCCCTACCGCTGATGACATCATCACTGCTAAATTATTCCCCTCCCCCCTCCGATTGGTCCCCGGTGTCACCCAAAGCCACCTCCAAGGTGCCACCTAAAGCCACCACCTCTCCGTGGCCCCTCCCCCCACCCAGAGGGGGGTGGGGTGTTTCCTGTCCCCTCCCCCCGCCCAAGGGGGGGTCTCCCCACCCCTCCCCCACCCCAGTTTGGGTTTTTTTTGTTGTTTTTTTTGTTGTTTTTTTTTTCATATTGAAAAAAGTTCCGGAATAAAAACCCGGGGACGGAAAAGCCACCGCGGGGGCGTCACCTCCTCAGTGTCACCTCCTCAGTGTCACCTCCTCAGTGTCACCTCTCTCACCTCAGGGGGGTCCCCACCCTGATGTCAGGTGGGGTCTGGGGGTCCTCAGGGATGTGGCTCCGCCCCTTCTGATCCCTTCTTGATGTCACCATGTGGTGGGATGGAGGTGGGACACTGGGGGTCTGTGTCACCTTGTTCTCCTTGGTGTCCCCCAACCCCTCCTGGTGTGCCCTTCTCATGTCCCCCCAACCCCTCTTTGTGTCACCTCATGGTGTTCCCCTTCCTTGGTGTCCCCAACTTGTCCTGGTGTCCCCTCAGTCCTTCCTTGGTGTCCCCAACTCCCTTTGGTGTCCCCAACCCCTCCTGGTGTCCCCTGGTCATGTTCCCCCCAACCCCTCTTTGTGTCACCTCATGGTGTCCCCCTTCCTTGGTGTCCCCAACTCCCTGTGGTGTCCCCAACCCCTCCTTGGTGTCCATGCATGTCCCCATGTCATGTCCCTCCAACCCCTCCTGGTGTCCCCTCATAGGATGTCCCCAAGCCTCCTTGGGTGTCCCCCCAGCTCCTCATGGTGTCCCCTTGTGTGTCCCCAACACCACCTTGGTGTCCCCAACCCCTCCTTGTGTCCCCCCACCTCCACTTGAGGGGCCTGGGTCTCTGTAGCAGCTTTAATGATTGGGGGGGACACAGGGGAGAGGACATGTCCCCACCCTGGGGACACCCCAGTGGGAATGGGGACACCCACAGTGGGGTGGTGGCAGGAAGGGGGGTCATGGGGACCTTGGGATCACTGGGGTGGGGTGGTGGCACTTCTGGGGGGAGATGGGGCTTCTGAGGGGGTGGTGGCACTTGGGTGGGGGTGGCACTTGGGTGGTCCCATGGAGAGGACATTGGTGGGGTTGGCACTTGGGGACACCAGGGTGGTGACACCATGGGGACAGAGTAGTGACACTTGGGAGGACATAGGTGGGGGCACCATGGGGGACAAGGAGGGGGTGGTGGCACTTGGACATGGGGTGGGGGGGACATGGGGTAGTGCCACCATGGGGACACAAGGTGGTGACACATGGGAGGACAGGGATGGGGAGGACCCAGGGGTGCTGACATCATGGCGACCTAGGGTGCCACCATAGGGAGGACATGGGGTGGTGACACCCTGGGGACAGGGTGGCACTATGGGGGGGACATGAGGGGTGGTGGCACCAGAGGGAGAGGACATGCAGGGGGGACGCACTGGGGACACTGGGTGACACCATGGGGAGGACAGGGGGAGGGTGGTGATACCCTGGGGACAGGGTGGCACTATGGGGGGGACAAGAGGGGTGGTGGCACCACGAGGAGGACCTGGGGCTGGTGTCCCCACGCTGTCACCGTGTCACCCTCACGCCGGACACTCTGGCTTCTCCTGCTTGACCTGTGAGGACAAACCCAGCTTGGGGGGTGTGGGGGTGTCCCCAAAGCCGGGGTGTGGGGACATGGGTGGGGGGAGCCCCCACCATGGGGGAGGGGTGCTGGGGACACACCTGAGCCCCCTCTGAGGTGGTGGCGGTGGCAGTGTCACCCGCCAACGCCTGGACGGCGCCCGGCAGCCGCGTCACCAGGTCCAGGATCTCCCCCGGTAACCGTGACACCCCGATGTCACCCGAGGCACCGGCCACCAGCGTCACCCGCCGGGTCCCCAACAGCGGCTGGGCCACTGCCTCGGCCACCTGCACCAAGGGGGGAGGGGTGGGTGGGTGGGGGTGCTGGGGACCCAGCCCCCACCCTGAAGACCCCCCCCACCTCAAGGACACCCAAGAAACCCACCCCAGGAGACCAACCCCCACCCCAAGGTCCCCACCACCCCCACCCTGAAGACCCCTACCCCAAAAGACCCCACCCCAGGGTCCCCATCCCCCACCCCAAGGTTCCCATCCCAAGACCCCACCCTGCTGGCCCCCCTCCCCCCACCCCAGTGAGGTGTGGGATGGGTGGTGGGGGAGGGGAAGGGGGAGGGGTGGTGGGGGGTTGTGTGAGTCTGGGGGAGGGGCTGGGGGGTGTGTGTGAGGAGAGGTGGGGGAGGGGCTGGGCTTGTGGGTGGGGGGAGGGGCTGGGAGGAGGGAGGGGTAGGGGGACTGGGGGTGTGAGGAGAGGTGGGGGGCTGGGCTTGTGGGGGGAGGGGCTTGTGGGTGAGGGGAGGGGCAGAGGAGGTGGGCTGGGCGGGGGGCTGGGCGTGTGTGTGTGTGGGAGAGATGGGGGCTGTGAGAGTGGGGGGAGGGGCGGGGGTTGGGCTCGTGGGTGGGGGGAGGGGCAGGGTGCTGGGTAGTGGGGGTTGGGAGGGGCTGGGGGCTGTGTGAGTGGGGGGAGGGGCAGGGGGCTGGGTACTGGGGGCTGGGAGGGGCGGGGGGGCTGGGCGTATGTGGTGGGGGTGGGGCAGGGGGGTTGGGAGGGGCTGGGGGCTATGTGAGTGGGGGGGAGGGGCGGGGGGCTAGGCGTGTGTGGGGGGAGGGGCAGGGGCTGGGTACTGGGGGCTAGGAGGGGGAGGGGCAGGGGGGTTGGGAGGGGCTGGGGGCTGTGTGAGTGTGGGGGAGGGGTGGGTGGGGGAGGGGCTGGGTACTGGGGGTTGGGAGGTGGGGGGGGGGGGGAGTTGGGGGGGTGGGGGAGGGGCGGGACCTGCGGCAGCCGCTGCAGCACCATGTCGACCACGGCGGCGTCGCGGTAGCGGCCGAACGCCTCGGCCTTGGCCGCCGCCCGCGCCGCCTCCGCCCGCGCCCGCGCCATGGCGGCCGCCGCCCGCGCCTCGCCCGTCACCTGGGGGGGGGAGGGGGCCGTAGGGTCACGTGACGTGGGGTCACCGTGTCCCCCCCCCATCCCCCCCACCCCCCAGTGTCCGACTCACCCGCAGCACCTCGGCCTCGGCCTCTGCCTGCAGCAGCAGCTGCGCCCTGGGGGGGGGTGGTGGGTGGGGCTTCAGAAGGGGCGTGGTTTCAGAGGGGAGTGGCTTGAGGGGGTGTGGCTTTGAGGTGTGGCTTTTTGAGGGGGTGTGGCTTCAAGGGGGTGGGGTTTAATGGGGGTGGGATCTCTCCCCTCTGATTGGCTGGCCTTCGAAAGGGGGGTGGGGCCCTTAAAGAGGGGGTTTGCTCCATAGGGGGCGGGGCTTCCTTTTAAGGGGCGGAGCTTCCTTTAAAGGGGTGGGGCTTCCTTTAAAGGGGGTGGGGCTTCCTTTAAAGGGGTGGGGCTTCCTTTAAAGGGGTGGGGCTTCCTTTAGAGGGGGTGGGGCTTCCCTTAAAGGGGCAGAGCTTCCTTTAAAGGGGGTGGGGCTTCCTTTTAAGGGGTGGAGCTTCCTTTAAAGGGGGTGGAGCTTCCCTCAAAGGGGGTAGGGCTTCCTTTAAAGGGGTGGGGCTTTTCTCAAAGGGGGTGGGGCTTCCCTTAAAGGGGAAGAGCTTCCTTTTAAGGGGGTGTGGCTTCTCTCAAATGGGGCGGGGTGTCCTTTGAAGGGGGCGTGGCTTCTCTTAAAGGGACAATGTTCCCTAAAAAGGGGCGGGGCTTCCTTTAAAGGGGGTGGGGCTTCTTATAAAGGGAGTGGGGCTTCCCTTAAAGGGATGGAGCATCCTTTAAAGGGAGTGGGGCTTTCCTTAAAGGGACAGAGCTCCCTTTAAGGGGGTGGGGCTTCCTTTAAAAGGGGCGGGGCTTCCTTTAAAGGGGGTGGGGCTTCCCTCAAAGGGGCAGGGGCTCCCGAAAAGGGGATGTGTGTCTTGTCCCCCCCTCCCAGCCCCCACCTCTGGGCCTCGGCCAGGCGCTCGAGCCGGAAGCGCTCGGCCTCGGCGGGTTTGCGGACCGTGGCCTCCAGCTCCCGCTCGCGGCGCCCGACCTCCTGCTCCTGCAGCTGCGCCCGCTGCGCCCGCTCCACCACCAGCACCTGCGCCCGCTGCTCCTCGATGCGCTGCTGGGTCCGGGCCACCTGCACCCACACACCAACACCCCCCCCCCCAACATGGCACACAGGGACCCACCCATAGACCCACCCACCCACTGACCCCTAGACCCACCCAGGGACCCATAGACCAACCCATAGACCCACCCACCCAGCAACCCACCCACCCAGGGACCCACCCATGGACCCAGCAACCCACCCACCCACTGACCCATGGACCCACCCAGGGACCAACCCACCCATGGACCCACCCATGGACCCACCCAGCCAGCAACCCACCCACCCACTGACCCGTGGACCCAGCAACCCACCCACCCACGGATCCATAGATCCACCCAGGGACCCACCTATGGACCCACGGACCCACCCACTGACTCAGGGACCCACCTATGGACCCACCCACCCACCGATCCACCCACCCAGGGACCCACCCACCCACTGACCCAGGGATCCACCTATGGACCCAGGGACCCACCCACCCACCCAGTCACCCAGCAACCCACTCATGGGCCCACCCATAGACTCACTGACCCACCCAGCAACCCACTGACCCTCTGACCCAGGGACCCACCCACTGATCTACCCACCCATGGACCCACCAACCCACCCAGCGACCTACCCCCCACTGACCCAGGGACCCATCCAGGGACCCATCCAGGGATCTACTGACCCACCCAGGGACCCACCAACCCTCTGACACATGGACCCACCTATGGACACAGGGACCCACCAACCCACCCACTCAGGGGGTCTAGGGGGGTTTTGGGAGGCCTCAGGGGCTTCTGGGGGGGCTGAGGGGGTTTCTGCGGGTCCCTGGGGGTTTTGGGGGGTCCTGCTGTGCCTGCAGCTGGTAGGCCAGGTCAACCTGGGCCTTGCAGGCGCTGACGTTGGTGTTGCACTGGGACTGGGGCAGCTGGGGGGACCCTGCGAGGGCTCTGGGGTGGCCTGGGGAGGGGGTTGGGGAGGTCTGGAGGTGTTTTTGGGTGTCCCAGGGGGGTTTTGGGGGGTCCTGCTGTGCCTGCAGCTGGTAGGCCAGGTCGGCCTGGGCCTTGCGGGCGCTGACGTTGGTGTTGCACTGGGCCTGGTGCAGCTGGGGGGGGCCTGGGGAGGCCTGGGGAGGGTTTGGGGGGTCCCAGAAGGGTCAGGGGGGTTTGGGGGGGTCCTGCCGTGCCTGCAGCTGGTAGGCCAGGTCGGCCTGGGCCTTGCGGGCGCTGACGTCGGCGTCGCACTGGGCCTGGCGCAGCTGGAAGTCGCGCTGGGCCTGCGCCATGGCCGCCTCGCTCAGCAGCTGGGCCGAGACCTGCTCCTGGCGGGCCCGGGCCTCCTGCGGGGGACGGGGGGACGTCAGGGGGACATGGGGACATCACAAGGGGGTGTGGGGATATCGGGGGGCAGGGGGATGTTAGGGGGGGGTGGGGACACCGTGGGGACCATGGGGACATGGTGGGGGGCATGGGGACATCACAGGGGGTGTGGGGACATCGGGGGGGACAGGGCGATGTCGAGGGGGGGGTGGGGACACCGTGGGGACCATGGGGACATGGTGGGGGGCATGGGGACATCACAGGGGGTGTGGGGACATCGGGGGGGACAGGGGGATGTCGAGGGGGGGTGGGGACACCGTGGGGACCATGGGGACATGGTGGGGGGCATGGGGACATCACAGGGGGTGTGGGGACATCGGGGGGGACAGGGGGATGTCGAGGGGGGGTGGGGACACCGTGGGGACCATGGGGACATGGTGGGGGACATGGGGACATCACAGGGGGTGTGGGGACATCAGGGGGGCGTGGGGACATGGGGACAAGGTGGGGGGCACGGGGACATGGGGACACAAGGACATGGGAGGGGGATCTGGGGACATGGTGGGGCATGGGGGCATCAGGGGGATGTGGGGACATCAGGGGGAGGTGGGGACATGAGGGGGAGGTGACGTGAGGATGATGAGGATGGGGACATTAGAACCCTGGGGACACAGAGGCCATGGGGCCACAGGGATGATGGCGATGGGGACGACAACGGGGACACGGGGACGATGAGGCTGATGGTGGGGACACAGGGAGGGGACACGGGGGGGGGACACGGGGAGGGGACACGGGGGGGGGGGACACGGGGGGGGACACGGGGGGGGGGGGACACGGGGGGGGGGACACGGGGGGGATGCTTGGAGATCAAGGGGTGCGTGTGACACCGAGCACGGACACTGGGGGAGGGGGACAGAAAGGGACATGGGGTGAGGTGGGGACACCCATGGGGGTGTCCAGTGCCCCCCACCCCCAGTGTCCCCAGTGTCCCCAATGTCCCCAGTGTCCCCAATGCCCCCAATATCCCCAGTGCCCCCAGTGTCCCCAATGCCCCCAATATCCCCAGTGCCCCCAGTGTCCCCAATGCCCCCCAGTGCCCCCAGTGTCCCCAGTGCCCCCAGTGTCCCCAGTGCCCCCAGTGTCCCCAATGCCCCCAATATCCCCAATGCCCCCAATATCCCCAATGCCCCCAGTGTCCCCAATGCCCCCAGTGCCCCCCAGTGCCCCCAGTGTCCCCAGTGCCCCCAGTGCCCCCTCACCCTGATCCCAGCGTCCCGCTTGGCCTCAGCTTCCCCCACGCGAGCGTCGCGCTGCACCTGGGCCGTGCGCCCCTTCCCCAGCGAGCGCAGGTAATCCTGGGGGGCGGGGAGAGAAGAGGGGAGGTTTAGGGGGGTCAGATGGTTCCCCTGAGGGGTTTTGGGGGGTGGGGGACACACGGGGGGGTCACCTGGTCGTCGTGGATGTCCTTCAGGGTGTAGCTCACCACGCTGATGCCCATGTTCACCAGGTCGGATGAGGCCACCTTGAACACCTGCTCTGAGAACTTCTGGCGGTCCTTGTAGATCTCCTGGGGAGGGGGCGGGGCTTAGGGGAGGGGGCGGGGCTTAGGGGAGGGGGCGGGGCTTTATGGGAAGGGAGGTGGGGCTTATTGGGAGGGAGGCGGGGCTTTGGGCTATGAGGGAAGGGCTATGGGGGAGGGGCTAGGAGGGGTTTGGGGAGGGGGATTGAGGTCCTTGTAGCTCTCCTGGGGAGGGGGCGGGGCTTAGGGGAGGGGGCGGGGCTTGGGGAGGAGCTATGAGGAGGGGGTGGGGCTTATGAGGAGGGAGGCGGGGCTTGGGGCTATGGGGGAGGGGCTAGGGGGGTTGGGGAGGGGGATTGAGGTCCTTGGAGATCTCCTGGGGAGGGGGCAGGGCTTATGGGAGGGGGAGGGGCTTAGGGTGGGGCCTGGGGGAGGGGCTATGGAGGGGGGAGGGGCTATGGGGAGGATTGGGGAGGGGGATTGAGGTCCTTGGAGATCTCCGGGGTGGGGGCGGGGTTTAGGGGAGGGGCTATGGGGAGGGGTTGGGGTTTGGGGAGGGGGATTGAGGTCCTTGGAGATCTCCTGGGGAGGGGGTGGGGCTTGGTGAAAGGAGGTGGGGCTTAGGGAAAGAGGGAGGGGCTTTTGGGGAAGGGGTGGGGCTTGTCGGTCATCTGGAGGGGCGGGGCTTATAGGAAAAGGGGCGGGGCTTCTTAAGTTGCTCTCCACAGGCCTGGCTGGCCCCCTGCCCCCCCCGCCCCCCTCCCCCCACTATCCCCCTGCCCCCCCAAACCCTGCCCCCCACTAACCCCGCCCCCCCCAACTCGCCATCGCCGCTTTAAGGGTGGGTCCCACCAGCCGCCTCTTAAAAGGGGCCGCGCCGGGAGGGCAGAGCCAGGGCTGGGGAGGGGGAAGGGGGAAACCACCCCCCTCGCCCCCCGACACCCCCCCTAACCCCCACCTCCACCGTCATGTGCGCCATGATGGCTCGTTGATGCCCCTCCAGGGTCTCCAGGGCGATTTGGGCGATCTCCCCTCCGACTTCCCCAGGAACATCTGGCAGGCAGCTGCCAGCATCTCCTTGTTCTGCCCCTGGATCTTCACCTGGGGTGGGGGGTGGGGGGGATTTTGGGGGTGCGGGGGGGATTTTTCGGGGGGACAGAGGGGATTGGGGGAGCAGGGGGGCACCCACACCCCCCTCCACTCACTCCCATCCTTGCGTTGCCCCTTTAAGAGGGGTTATTGTGTGGGGCACCCCTCTTTAAAAAGGGGGATACCCCCAATAATGGGGCCTTTTAAGGACACCCCATCCTTGTGCTGTAGAATGATGTGGGTGCTTTAAAGGGGGTGTGGGAGCCCTGGGTTGGACCCCTCTGGTATGGTATGGGGGCTTTTAGGGTGCCCCCTCTGGTATGGTATGGGGGCTTTTAGGGTGCCCACCCCCCCCCCCTAGCATGGCCTGGCTGCTTTAAGAGTGGGGAACACCCCCCCAACCCCCCTCAAGGTCCACGTGGGGCCACCCCAGCATGATATGGCTGATTTAAGGGTGGGACCCCCTATGAGACCACCCCCCCATGGTTTCCCTCCCTCCCCCCACCCCCTCCCCAGTATGGCACGACCAGTTTAAGCTCCCCCCATTGCCACTTTAAGGGTGGGGCCCCCTCCCAACGTATCATGGCCACTTTAAGGGTGGGGTGGACCCCCCCAAAAATGGCATGGCCGCTTTAAGGGTGGTAACACCCCCCCCCCCTCCAGTTGCCCCCCCTCCAGCATGGTATAACCGTTTATAAGGCCACTTTAAGGGTGCCCCCCCCATAATGACATCGCCGCTTTAAGGGTGGGCCCCCACCCATTCTGGCATTGCCCCTTTAAGGCTGCCCCCCCCCCAACTCGCCATCGCCGCTTTAAGGGTGGGTCCCACCAGCCGCCTCTTAAAAGGGGCCGCGCCGGGAGGGCGGGATTGGGGGTGGGGGGGGAAACGGCCACTACGGGACTGGGGGGGGGGGGGTCAGGGGGTTTTGGGGGGGGTTTAGGGGTTACCTGGGCGATGCCGGTGACCGAGATGGGGACGCCGTGGCGGGTGTAGACCTTCTCACTCCGCACGTTGAGGGTCAGGGTGTTGAGGGAGATGCTGGGAAAGGGTGTGGGGGGGGTCACTGTGTCGCCCCCCCCCCACCCCAAGTCCCCCTGTGGTGTCGTGTCGTGTGTCCCCCCCCCCCAAAAGCGTAGCCCCCCTCACCGCTGGATCTGCTGCAGACACGGCACCACCAGCACCCGGCCCCCGGCCACCATCACGGGGGGCTGCGGCAGAAACCTGGGGGGGGGGGAGCCAGAAATTAGGGGGCTGGGGGAGGGGGAATAACACCCCCAGGTAGCCGGGGGTGGGGGGGTCAGATAGTCCGGGGTGGGTGAGACACCCTGAGAGGGGGTGAGACACCCGGGAGGGGGGTTATAAACATGGGGGGGGTCAGACACCCTGGGGAGGGGGTCCCACGTCCAAGGGGGGCGGGGGGGGGGGGGCGACACACCCTGCGGGGGGGTCACACACCCGGGTGGGGGGGGTCATACAGCCTGAGGTGGGGTCAGACACCCTGGGAGGGGGGGTCCCATGTCCGAGGGGAGTAACACACCCTGGGGGGGTGTCAGACACCCTGAGGGGGGGTCCCACGTCCGGGGGGGGTCAGACACCCTGAGGGGGGGTCCCACGTCCAGGGGGGGTCAGACACCCTGAGGGGGGGGTCCCACGTCCGGGGGGGGGGGTCAGACACCCTGAGGGGGGGTCCCACGTCCGGGGGGGGGGTCAGACACCCTGAGGGGGGGTCCCACGTCCGGGGGGGGGTCAGACACCCTGAGGGGGGGTCCCACGTCCGGGGGGGGGGGTCAGACACCCTGAGGGGGGGGTCCCACGTCCGGGGGGGGGTTACACCAGGGCGGGGGGACACGGGACACTCACCCGACACCACCATGGCCTCGTTGGGGCCGCACGTGAAGAACATGGCGGCGGGGGGGCGGCGGTAGGACCCAGACCCCCCGATAACACCCCCTCCCCCTTCCTTTGCCCCCCCCAAAACCTCCGGTCCTCCCGCCGCGGCGCTGCCCCACCCGCAGCCTCAGACCGCCACGATCCCGACAGCCCCCGCGGCATAACGGGGCCTAACGGGACCGCCTTTTGGGCAGGCGCCCACAACTAACGAGGCCGCTCCGGCTTCACCGGCGGCTTCTGCGCCTGCGCGGGGGCGGGAGGGTGGCGGCGCGGCTTGGGCGCGTGCGTAGAGAAGGTGAGGGCGGAAGTGTGGGCGTCGCTCCGGCGCATGGCGCATGCGCGGGAGAGGGGTTCCTGCCTGGTCCCTGCATAAGAGGCTGGGAAACCCCGTCAGGCCCCTTTCGCCTCGCTGGGCCTGGAGACGCCGCCATGTGAGGCCGGGGCTGGGGTCGGGCCTGGGCTGGGGAGGGGGCTTCGGGGGGGTTATCGGGGCTCCGGGCCTCGGGGGCGGCCCTGAGGTGGGAATGGAGGGTTCGGGCCTGGCGGGGGAGGAGCTGGGGGGCTCAGGCCTTTGAGGGGGCCCGAGGAGGGACCTGGGGGGCTCTGGGAGGGAGTGGGGACTCTGAGGAAGGAGCTGGGGGCTCTGGGAGGCTGGGAGGGGGAGGACTTGGGGGGTTCAGGCCTTTGGGGGGACCTGAGGAGGGAGCTGGGGGCTCTGGGAGGCTGGGGGGGAGGACTTGGGGGGTTCAGGCCTTTGGGGGGACCTGAGGAGGGAGCTGGGGGCTCTGGGAGGCTGGGTGGGGGACTTGGGGGGCTCAGGCCTTTGGGGGGCCCGAGGAGGGAGCTGGGGGGCTCTGGGAGGCTGGGGGGGGACTTGGGGGGCTCAGGCCTTTGGGGGGGCCCGAGGAGGGAGCTGGGGGCTCTTTGAGGGAGTGGGGACTCTGAGGTGGGAGCTGGGGGGCTCTGGGAGGCTGGGGGGAGGATCTGGGGGGCTCAGGCCTTTGGGGGGACCTGAGGAGGGAGCTGGGGGGCTCTGGGAGGCTGGGGGGAGGACTTGGGGGGCTCAGGCCTTTGGGGGGACCTGAGGAGGGAGCTGGGGGCTCTGCGAGGGAGTGGGGACTCTGAGGTGGGAGCTGGGGGGCTCTGGGAGGCTGGGGGCGGGGAGGGACTTGGGGGGCTCAGGCCTTTGGAGGGCGCCGAGGAGGGAGCTGGGGGGCTCTGGGAGGCTGGGGGGAGGACTTGGGGGACTCAGGCTTTTGGGGGGAGCGAGGAGGGAGCTGGGGGGCTCTGGGAGGGGAGTTGGAGGCTCAGGCCTTGGGGGGGCAGAACTGGGGAGGGGGCTGGGAGGCTCTAGGGGTGAGTGTGGGGTTTGAGGTGGGAATGGGGGGCTCAGGCTGCTGGGGGAGGGTGGTATCCAGCCCCCTACCCCCCAAAAGCCACCTACAGCCCTCCCAGTCCCACCAGCACTCTCCCAGCTCATACTGGGGGGTGATAATGTCACCTCTCTAACCCCCAGACTCCGCTTCCTTTGGAAGAGTGGAATAAAGGGGGAGTTTTGGGGGGGCTGTGGCGAGTTTTGGGGGGGTGTCCAGCCCTATATCACACCAAACACATACCCAGAGCCTTCCCAGTCCTACTAGTGCCCTCCCAGCTCATACTGGGGGGTGGGAATGCTGTCTCTTTAACCCCTAAATTCTGCTTTGTTTAGAAGGGGGGGACAAAGGGAGGAGTTTGGGGGGGGGGGGCTGTGGGGGATTTTGGGGTGGGGGTGGTTGCCTCATCCCCCTCCTGCTTATGACGTTCACCCCCCATCACCCCAGTATGGCAGACTGGGAGACAGCCCCCGCTGTCACCGAGACCCCCGACATCAAACTCTTCGGCAAGTGGAGCACGGACGACGTGCAGATCAACGACATCTCCCTGCAGGTGCCTTCAGTTTTGGGGGGGGACACACACACAGGGGGGTTGGGGAGGTTTTAGGGGTGCTAAGGAGGGTTTTGGGCATGCTAGAGGGGGTTTTAGGGGTGGCTGGGGAGGTTTTGGGGGTGCTAAGGGGGAGTTTTGGGTGGTTTTAGGGGTGGCTGGGGAGGTTTGGGGGTGCTAAGGGGGAGTTTTGGGTGGGTTTAGGGGTGGCTGGGGAGGTTTGGGGGTGCTAAGGGGGAGTTTTGGGTGGTTTTAGGGGTGCTAGAGGGGGTTTTAGGGATGCTGAGGGGGAGTTTTAAGGGGGTTTTGGGGTGCCTGGTGGGGTTTTAGGGGTGCTAAGGGGGGTTGGGTGGTTTTAGGGGTGGCTGGGGAGGTTTTGGGGGTGCTAAGGGGGAGTTTTGGGTGGTTTTAGGGGTGGCTGGGGAGGTTTGGGGGTGCTAAGGGGGAGTTTTGGGGGATTTTAGGGGTGCTAGAGGGGGTTTTAGGGATGCTGAGGGGGAGTTTTAAGGGGGTTTTGGGGTGCCTGGTGGGGTTTTAGGGGTGCTAAGGGGGGGTTGGGGTGCTAGGAGGGGCTTTAGGGAGTGTTTAGGGTGCTAAGGGGGGCTTGGGGTGCTAAGGGGGGTTTTTGGTGGGGTTTGGTGGGAGACTCCAAAAATGGGCCCCTTTAAGGACCCCCCAACCTCATACTGGAGAAAGATGTGGGTGCTTTTAGGGGCTTGTACAGGGGGTTAACGATCTTAATTAGCATATTAATGATGATGTAATTCCCTAGTATGACCTGGCTGCTTTAAAGGTGGGGGGCACATCCCCCACAACCCCCACCCTGGGTGCAGGTGGGACCCCCCAGCATGGACTGGCTGCTTTAAGGGTGGGACAGCTTCCCCCCCCCCCCAACCCATGGCATAAATATAATTTCTTTGCAGATCCTTTCATTTCAGGGGGGTGTACAGGGGGGTTAATGAGCTTGATTAGCATATTCATGAGGATGTAATTAATTCCCTAACGTGGCTTGGCTGCTTTAAGGGAGGGGGGACACGACATGACATGGGACCCCAGCATGGCATCAAGATCATCTGCTTGCCAGCTCCCTTCATTTTAGGGGGCTCTAAGAGAAGGATTGATAAACTTAATTAGCATATTAATGAGGGCGTAGTTAATATCTCAACGTGGCTTGGTTGCTTTAAGGGTGGGGGGGTGTGGTGGGACCCCGGTGTGGCATCAACGCCCCCTCCTTGCAGGTCCCTTTGTTGGAGAGGGTCGTACAGGAGGGTTAACGAGCTTAATTAGCATATTAATGAGGGTGTAATTAATCTCTCACCATAGCCTGGCTGCTTTAAGGGTGGGGGGTGTGGTGTGGTGTGGTGGGACCCCGGTGTGGCATCAGCACCCCCCTCCTTGCAGGTCCCTTTGTTGGAGAGGGTCGTACAGGGGGGTTAACGAGTTCTAGGGGCTTATTAACGCCGGTGTAATTAACTTAATTAGGATTACATCGCTGTGAAGGAGAAATATGCCAAGTACCTGCCCCACAGCGCCGGGCGCTACGCCGCCAAGCGCTTCCGCAAGGCGCAGTGCCCCATCGTGGAGCGACTCACCAACTCCATGATGATGCACGGCAGGAACAACGGCAAGAAGCTGATGACTGTGCGCATCGTCAAGCACGCCTTCGAGATCATCCACCTGCTCACCGGGGAGGTGAGGGCTTTTGGGGGTGCTGAGGGGGGTTTTGGGGGGGCTGGAGTGGGTTTTGGGGGTCCTAAGGGGTGTTTTGGGGGGTGGAGGGGGTTTTGGGGGTCCTAAGGGGGATGGTTTGAGAGTTAAGCACGCCTTCGAGATCATCCACCTGCTCACTGGGGAGGTGAGGGGTTTTGGGGGTCCTAAGGGGGGTTTTGGGGGTGCTGGAGGGGGTTTTGGGGGGTCCTAAGGGGGGTTTTGGGGGTGCTGGAGGGGGTTTTGGGGGTCCTAAGGGGGATGGTTTGGGAGTTAAGCACGCCTTCGAGATCATCTACCTGCTCACTGGGGAGGTGAGGGGTTTTGGGGGTCCTAAGGGGGGTTTTGGGGGTGCTGGAGGGGGTTTTGGGGGGTCCTAAGGGGGGTTTTGGGGGGGCTGGAAGGGTTTTGGGGGGTCCTAAGGGGGATGGTTTGAGAGTTAAGCACGCCTTCGAGATCATCCACCTGCTCACTGGGGAGGTGAGGGGTTTTGGGGGTCCTAAGGGGGGTTTTGGGGGTGCTGGAGGGGGTTTTGGGGGGTCCTAAGGGGGGTTTTGGGGGGGCTGGAAGGGTTTTGGGGGGGCCTAAGGGGGATGGTTTGAGAGTTAAGCACGCCTTCGAGATCATCCACCTGCTCACCGGGGAGGTGAGGGGTTTGGGGGGGTTGGGGGGCGTTTTGGGGGTGCTGGAGGGGGCTTTGGGGGTCCTAAGGGGTGTTTCGGGGGGTGCTTGGGGGGTGTTTTGGGGGTTAAGCACGCCTTTGAGATCATCCACCTGCTCACTGGAGAGGTGAGGCGTTTTGGGGGGGCTGGGGGGCGTTTTGGGGGTGCTGGAGGGGGTTTTGGGGGTCCTAAGGGGTGTTTCGGGGGTGCTTGGGGGGTGGTTTGGGGGTTAAGCACGCCTTCGAGATCACCTATCTGCTCACCCTAGAGGTGAGGGGGTTTTGGGGGGGCTGGGGGGTTATTTTGGGGTGCTTGACCCTCTGTCCCACCTGTTTTTGGGCAGAAACCCCTCCAGGTGCTTGTTAATGTGGGTGCTGGGGGGGTTATGGGGTTTTTTGGGGTGCCTGACCGGCTGTCCCCCCAGTTTTTGGGGTAGAACCCCCTCCAGGTGCTCGTTAACGTGGGTGCTGGGGGTTGTTTGGGTTGGGGGGTGTTGGAGGAGTTTAAGGGGGGTTTCTTGGGGTGCCAGGGGGGTTATGGGGGTTTTTTTGGGGTGCTGAGGGTAATTTTGGGGTGCCTGACCCCCTGTCCCCCCCGTTTTTGGGGTAGAACCCCCTCCAGGTGCTCGTTAACGCCATCATTAACTCGGGGCCCCGCGAGGACTCGACGCGCATCGGCCGCGCTGGCACCGTGCGGCGCCAGGCGGTGGACGTGTCCCCCCTGCGCCGCGTCAACCAGGTACTGGGGGGACCCCCCAATTGCCCCCCTTGCCCCCCCAAATTCATGTACCCCCCAATTCCTTCCTTACTCCCTTTATTTACCCCCCAATTTCCCCCCCACACTCATGTACCCCCCAATTCCACCCTTACTCCCTTTAATTACCCCCCAGTTTCCCCCCCAAACTCATGTGCCCCCCAGTTTCCCCCCCAAACTCATGTGCCCCCCCAATTTCCCCCCACACTCATGTGCCCCCCCAATTTCCCCCCCACACTCATGTGCCCCCCCAATTTCCCCCCCACACTCATGTGCCCCCCCAATTTCCCCCCCACACTCATGTGCCCCCCCAATTTCCCCCCACACTCATGTGCCCCCCCAATTTCCCCCCACACTCATGTGCCCCCCAATTTCCCCCCACACTCATGTGCCCCCCCAATTTCCCCCCCACACTCATGTGCCCCCCCAATTTCCCCCCCACACTCATGTGCCCCCCCCAATTTCCCCCCACACTCATGTGCCCCCCCAATTTCCCCCCCACACTCATGTGCCCCCCCAATTTCCCCCCACACTCATGTGCCCCCCCAATTTCCCCCCACACTCATGTGCCCCCTCAATTTCCCCCCACACTCATGTGCCCCCTCAGTTTCCCCCCCAAACTCATGTGCCCCCCCAATTTCCCCCCAAAACTCATGTGCCCCCTTTCCCCCACCCCAATTCCCCCCCAAACTCATATACCCCCCCCAAATTTGCCCCCCCAGGCCATCTGGCTGCTGTGCACGGGCGCCCGCGAAGCTGCGTTCCGCAACATCAAAACCATCGCCGAGTGCCTGGCTGACGAGCTCATCAACGCTGCCAAGGTGACAAGGGGGGTCCCTGTAACCCCCTCCCCCAAAACCCCACCCCCCTCCTTCTCAACCCCCTTTTCACCCCCTTTAACACCCCCCCTCAATTTAGGGTTCTTCCAACTCTTACGCCATCAAGAAGAAGGACGAGCTGGAGCGGGTGGCCAAGTCCAACCGTTAATGGGCTGGGGGGGACAGGGGGTCCCCCCAGGACCCCCCCACCCACAAAATAAAGGAGCTTCTTTGTGAAACCCCCCTTGTACCCCTTCTTGGGGTGCTGGGGGGGGTGGTTTGTGGGTGCTGGGGTGGGTTTAGGGGGGTTTGAGGATGCCTGGGGTGGGATTTGGGGGTGCCAGGGGTGGGGTTAAGGGGTTTTAGGGGTACTGGGGGAGAGAGGGTGCTAAATATCCAGCAGCCAGCACCAAAAGACATACATGGCCTGAAACCTGCCCTGGGAGCCCACAAGCAGCCCCTCTGACCCCGGGGCTCAGGCTTTTCTTTGTCTGGGGAACCCTCCTAATGCTACTTCCCTAGGCCTTGGTCTAGGCCGGAGCGGCCTTCCATCCCAAACGTGCTGAACATCCAGCAATAGCTCCCAAACCAGAGCAGGCAGGACCCAAAGACCTACCTGGCCTGAAAGCACCCCATGGCACCTACAAGCAGCCCCTCTGACCCTGGGGCTCAGGGCTTTGTTCTTTAGAGGAAACTTCCTCCTAATACTACTTCCCTAGGGATTTTTCTAGGCCGGAGCGGCCTTCCATTGCAAACATGCTGAACGTCCAGCAATAGCTCCCAAACCAAAGCAGTCAGGACTGACACATGTGGCCTGAAACCTGCCCTGGGAGCCCACAAGCAGCCCCTCTGACCCTGGGGCTCAGGCTTTTCTTTGTCCGGGGAACCCTCCTCATGCTACTTCCCTAGGGATTTTTCTAGGCCGGAGCGGCCTTCCATCCCAAACGTGCTGAACATCCAGGAATAGCTCCCAAACCAGAGCAGCCAGGATGGACACACATACCCTGCCTGAAACCTCCCCAGGGAGCCCCCAAGCAGCCCCTCTGAACACAGGGGTTGTCTCCACACACTCATCTAGGCTGCAGCCGAGGCTCCTTCCATCTCCCCGTTGACGGGGCCTCCTCATCTTCCATCTTAGTCTTCAGGTTCCTCCTTGGGGCTGTTCCACTCTCCAGGCATCACCCCGTTCCCCACTCCCTTTGTGCCTGGGGGTACCCGCTGCCCTCTCACAGCAACACTCCCCCCAACTCAGCTCAGCACTTAACGCAGCAACCCCTGAGGAACCCAAACAACCCAAACCAACCCCCGCTCCCAACACCCCCACCCACCCCCCACCCCCCTCTGCTGCCTTTTACCAGAAAGGACCATCTCCATCAGCCCAATTTTTGGCACTTGGGGGCTCATCCAGCCCCCACAGACAGCTCCAGCTCAGGATCTGGGAGTGGGGATGGATGATACCACCTCCCCCTGTGGTCCTTTGTCCCTGGCTGGGGTCTAGGTGGCCACTAAAGCCCCTCTGACCCTGGGGTCAGGGTTTTCCTTCCTGGGGGGAACAGCCCTAAGGTTTTTCCTAGGTGACCCCACTTCTTGACCAGCGTTCACCTTCCACTGGGCTGAACCTCAAGTGACAGCTCCCAAACCTCAGGTATGAGGCAGGAACGATGTCCCTGGCTTGACACCACCCTGAGGGACCCCCAAGCAGCCCCCACGACCTTAAGGCTGGAGGTTTTAATAGCCAGGGGAAGAGGTTAATCTTCACCCTGTGCCACGTTCTGGCTGTACCGTGTGTCCAACCTCCCCACCGAGCTACAAGCAGCCTTGCTGGCCTCAGGCAAAGGGCTCACCCCGCAGAGAGCTGTCCCCAGGCTCCTGCTCCAACAAGGCCACTGCAAATCCCCTTCAGCAGAAGTCAGGAACCAGGATAAACCACCCCCCCCTTCCCCTCTTTCTCCCCCCAGAACCACCACAGCCAGACTCCTGGGTTGATCCTCAAAGCTTTACTGAGTCTCATCCTGCTCTACTGGGGCAGGGTGGACTGGGGTAAGGCAGAGGGGGACATCTGCTCCGGGGGTAGCGAGGAGAAGAGGGTGGTCTGCAGGAGGGCGGGGGCTCTGTGGGGCCGGGGTGGGGGTGGGAGGGGGACAGGAGGCGCTGTCCCTCTGGCACAGCTCCGTTCCCTCCGTCCACACCGCGAACCAGGGGCGGATGGTGTCCCCATTGCAGGGGGCTGGTGGGAAAGTGAAGATCTCAGCCCCACTGTGCCCATCGATGAAAGTCACCAGCCCCTGTGGGCAGTCCAGACAGACCCAGACTCTGCTGGGGACCCAGGGCAGGGCCATGGGAGGGCAAGTGGTAGACCAAAACTGCCCCTGCCAGCACATCACCCCCCAGATCCCTTCCTCAGGGCTCAGGTGCATGTACTTCTTCCTCTCCACCGAGTCTCTGGCCACCCCCACAGCCCACCACGAGTCGCCTCCCACCTTCCCCTTCACCTCCACCTCCCAGCAGTGCCTCCCCTCCCTGAACCCCTCCTGGCCCAGCACATAGGGCCAATGTGTAAATCTCTGGGGGCTGTAGGGCACGTCCTGCCATGTTGTTCCCCATCTCACACTTCTCCCATCCTGGGACAGGACAAGCTCAGGATGAGCCGTGTCGGGATCCAGGGTCACCACGTCTGCAGGGACAGGAGGAGCCAGAGCATCAGGGGCAGAGCTCAGCGCTGGGCAGGTTTCACCCCCCTGGGGACAGGATCTGGGGTATCAGGACACAGGGCATCTCCTTCCTCCAAGAGATCCCATCCCAGGGCTGGTCCCAGCACGGCCACAGCCAAGCTCAATCCCATGGGAACAGGAACCAGTGGGGCTGCGGCCCCAGCATGGAGGAGCAGGATGGGGAGGCAGCAGCTGGGTCTGGGCAGTGCCTGGGGTGTCAGGGGGGAGATGGCTCCTCTTGGCCCCACTGATGGAGCTCGGGAGGGGTGGGACAGGCCAGAACACCGGGGGAACAGCCCAGTGCCACGCTCGGGGTCTGGGAGTCACCTAAAACATGCCCAGACACAGCCAGTCCCAGGCACTGGGGAGCCCAGATGCCCCTTGCACACAAGGAACAGGAGGAGAAACCCCCCAGAGCAGCACCCAAACCCCCAATTACCTGGAGTGTGGGGCAGCAGAAACGTCCTCCAGGCTACAAGGAGAGAGGAGAGCTGGTCACATCCCAGAGCCGGTCCCAGCAGCTCTGGGGCAGGGCAGAGGCTCCATCCCAGCGCTGGTGTCCCCCTGAGCTGCCCACCCTCCCCAGGCACGTGGCCTTGGGTTTCCCCAGCCCCAGGGATGGGGGATGGAGAGGAGGGGCAGGGCAGAGAGAGGACAGAAGCCCCACACACCGTGCCAGAGCTCAGGGACACTCACCCAGCGCGGCGCCGCGTTCCTCTGTGAGCCAAAGGGAAACACGTTGGGTCAGATGGGAGAAGGTCCCACGTCATCACTGCTCATGAGGAGCAGAAAGAGCTTGGGCAGAACCCAAACTCCTTTGAAAAACACCACCATCCCCCCAACCCCCTCCCCAAACCCCCCCAAAGGAATGCCACCCTCCAGCCTGCTTACATCCCATGGGAAAGTGCCCAAGGAGAAGCACAATGGGGGGGGGGGGAAGAGGAGAAAAACATTGGGTTGGTCTCCCCCAAGTTTGGAGAGGTGAGTGATCAGCTGGGATGATCAATTGATCATCCCACCACAGGGAACCAGTTAGATCAGCTGGGATGATCAATTGATCATCCCACCACAGGGAACCAGTTAGATCAGCTGGGATGATCAATTGATCATCCCACCACAGCTCTGACAGGAGCAACAAGGGCTTGGGAGGACCCACAACGAGAGGATGGGCAAGGAGGGGAAAAGGGCTGAGCAGAGAGCACCCAGGACAGGACCCCACTCACTGCCCAGAGCTCCCAGGTACTCACGTAGTGCTGCCTCCAGTTTCTCTGTATTAAACATAAAAATAAAGCAGGATTTAAGTGGAGGGCAGGGGTTAGCATGCAGCAACTGCCTGTGATGAAGGAAGAACAGTGAGGACAGACCCCAGGCTGCTCATCTGGGAAGCACAGAAAGCCTCCCCAAGCCTCAGGAACGGCTCCCTGCCAACCCAGCCACATCCCAGAGCCCAACAGCTCTGGGCAGGGCAGGGCAGAGGGTCCATCCCCAACGCTGGCGTCCCCAAAGTGCCCGCTCTCCCAGCACATCGCCTTGGGCTTTCCCAGAGCCAGGGATGCTGGGGTGGAAGGGATGGACAGGGAGGGAAAGGGCCCTACATCATCAGAGGGCTGGTGGAGACTCAGCCTGTGCCATAGCTCGTTCCTCTCCAGAGATAAACCAAAAAGGGGTTACTGGTTCAAGGTGGGAGAGGCATTCACCCCGAAACTGGGGATGGAAAGCAGGCAGAGCTGGGGAAGAACCCAACTTGCTTGTTGGAGACATGGTAAAAGACCCCAGGGATTCCTCCCTCTGATGAGTCACATCCCATGGGAGGTGCCCAGGGAGAAGAAGCACAAGGAGGGGAGAGGAGACAACCCCTGGGCTGGTCTCCCCAAGGCAGGGGAGGTGCATGAGCTGAGAGGATGGGCAAGGAGGGAAAGGGCTGAGCCGGGAGCAGCTGGGACAGGACCCCACGGAGCACCCTGGGGTTCAAGACACTCACCCAGCTCTGCCTCTTGTTTCTCTGGAAAGCAAAACAAAAGGGAACCAGTTAGATCAGCTGTGGGATGATCAATTGATCATCCCACCACAGGGAACCAGTTAGATCAGCTGGGATGATCAATTGATCATCCCACCACAGCTCTGACAGGAGCAACAAGGGCTTGGGAGGACCCACAACATGTTCTTGGGACAGGGCACCCAGCCCCCAGGAGTGGCTCCCTCTGACATGGTCAGGTCCCAGGGCTGGGGCATAGGACTTGGGGCAAGGCAGAGGGTCTGTCCCCACTGGCTGCCCACCCTCCCAGGCACATGGCCTTGGGCTTTCCCAGCCCCAGGGATGGAGAGGGCGAGCAGGGAGGGAAGGAAGGGGCTGAGCACTGGGATCCATGAGGCAGGACCCCAGGCCGTGCCGGAGCTTGGGGACACTCACTCAGGGCTGCATCCTTTGCCTCTGGAAAGCAAACAAAGCAGGATTTCATCAGAGGGGACAGGCATCATCCCAGGGACTGCTCACCAAGAGCAGTCACACCCCAAATTCCTCTTTGGGAAGGGAAACACCCCCACCCCCCCAACCCCAGGAATGGCTCCTTCCACCAGACTCACCCAGGGCTTCATTCCGCTTCCCTGCAGAGCAAAACCAGGAAGAGACATGTGAGCAGAGGGAAAAAACACCCACCCCAGGGCTGATCCCACAGAGCTCGGGCTGCTCCTCCTTTTTTTTGGGGAGTAGGACCAGACCCAGCTGGCTCCATCCCCTATCAGCCCACCCAGGCTCTCTGGAGCTCAGCCCCAATGTCAAGACCCCCCTCCCCAAAGACAAGTCCTTCCTGCTGGGGGCTCCTGTGCCAGGAGGTTTTGCTGGGGGAAGGGGCCAGAAGGACTCACCCAGCTCTCTGGAAAACAGCAGCACTGAAAAGCAAAGCCAGAGGAAGAGGAGGTGAGGGTTCCTCAGTGGGAACAGCTCCAGAGGGGCTCTGGGGACCTTCCCACCAGCCAGGCGCTCTGGCTGTGCTCCCTGTCCTCCCACCCAGACCCACCCTGTCCTCGTCCCCTTCCCTCCTGCCCAAAGAGCTTTTGGATGGAGGCAACACGTCCCTCAGGGGCAAACACACCTTTCCTTCTCCAGAGAGAAGCTCCAAGGCCAAGGAGCCCAAGGGAGAGCGCCAGGAACACGCCCAGAGCGGCCATCCAGGGACGGGCATCGTGGAAAAAGGGAGCTGGGAAACAAACAGATCCCCAGGGAAAGGGATCGATTCCCAGTCGTGTCTGTGGGGAGAAGGACCCAGAGACCCCCCAGCCCCCCACCCCCATGCAGCCCTTGTCCCAAGAGCCCTGGCCTCAAGGGCAGAGAGTCGGGGAAGGCAGCAGGCCCGCCGGCGGCCTAGACGTAGGCCTAGACCCAAGACGTAGGCCCTGCCAGCATCCTCCTGTTCCCATAACATGGAATAAATTCCTTGTGCTGAGAGGATCTTAATAATCCCATCCTCAGAACCCAGCGGCCTTGATGGCAGGGGTACAGGCTGCCCTAAACCAGGGAGAAGTCATGGGAAGAACTTGGGAGCACCGGAACATGTTGAGAACCAGCCGTCAGCTGGTCCAAGCCGCCGGCGTGCGGCTGCTTTCAGGCATCAAAGGTAAACTGAGGATATTCAGCTCTAAGATACGCTTATCAGAAACTCGTTATAATCATCACTACCCAATCAGGGTGTGTAACCAATCAGCAGGTTTGTAGCTGGCCACCCAGATGTCAATCATCTGTGGGATTTCACCCAATAAACGGCTTCACCCAAAATTCGTATCGGATGGCGTGATGCTCATCCTCACACCCGTGCCCACACACCCCCACGCTGCCCCCTATGCTGCCCCCCAAGCCCAGCCCAAAGCTGCTCCAAGCCAGGCAGCCAACCCCCGCCCTGCTCTGGCACCGCAGGGGCTGGCTGCAGCCGTCTCACCAGAGATGTGCAGGGACGCCTCCTGCTCCTGCTCCAGGCGGCTGCTCCTCACCACACAGGACCAGTTCCCCTCTCTGGGCCCCGTCACCACGATGGCATCTTCAGTGTCAAACAGGCCCCTGGCATCAGGGGAACGTCTCTGGGAGACCGAGGGGACACGGTGCCCGTCGGGGTCTTTCCACAGCACCTCCGGTTGTGGGAACCATCCGGCCGATCGACACAGCACCCGGATGCCTCCGGCCTCGTAACCCTCCAGAGAGAGCTGAGGGCCAGAGCCTGTGGCTGGGGAAGAGGTTGGGGTCAGGGAGGCCACCACCGCATCCCTGAGCAGACCCCTCACAGCTCCCACCAAACCCACCCCAACCTGTGCAGGAACCACCCAGCGTTGATGCCCAACGGCCCCAGATCTCCCCACAAACCTCCCGGCACAGCAAGACCCAGCTGCCCAGCTTCAGTGCCTCCAGGCAGCATCTGCACCCACCCCCCAAGGCTGCCAGACCCTGTGCCAGCTCTCCTGGGGCACCAAGGGCTGGGACATGGGACTGGGAGGGACACAGGAGCCCAGTGACACCACGACCACCCCTGCAAACACCAGACACAAACCTGACACCTCCAGCTCCACCAGAGCTTCTCCATAAGAGGCACCATCTGTCACGGTGCAGACGTACTGACCATCATCAGAGGGTCTCAGCCCAGAGATTCTCAAGTCCAGGCTGCCTCTGGAGAGACCATCCCTGACCAGCTCTGTCCTCCCAGCATATTCCTCCAGCTGCTCCCCAAACAGGTCCTCCCCGTTCCGGTAGCGATGCACCGTTCCAGTGACATCGTGCCGGATCCACCCGACGTCCCAGCTCCGAGCGTCCGTGGCTGGGGACAAGTGACAGGGCAGCACCACCTCCTGCCCCACGGTGACACGGAGAGCGTGGCCTGGTCCCACCACCCTGAGAACAGCTTGGAGAGGGACACAGAGACACGGAGATGGCGCCTACGTTAAGCGAGGGCTGAGCTTGGCGTGAGCGGGGCACGCTCCGCGCCGCGGGCGTTGCTTTGCCTTCCCATGGGTCAGAGACCCCAGAGGAACTGGAGTGGGACTGGGAGGACTGGAAGGAGAAGGAGGTTACCCAAGAAGTGGGAGCCTGCTCCAGAAAACATCCTCCACCCCAGCCAGCCCTGCTGTGAGCCACAGCAGCCAAGGGAAAGCGAAAGTACAGAGCCGAGTTCCAGGCTGGGCTCCCCCTCCAACTCGCCCTGTCCCACGGCAGCTCCTGCCCCACATTCGCCACCCAGAGCAGGAGAAAGCCCCCTCCAGCCCCACAGGATCCCTACCTGATCCCAGCCGGAGCAGGTGGAGAGTCACCCAAACCCTGAGGAGGCTCCCGGGGCTCCCCAGGAGCCGCATCTCTGGCCCTGCTCTGGAGAGGAGGGAGGGGAAGGGAGGCAGAGGAGGGTGACGGGGGTCACAGCCCCCACCCCAGAGGGGCTGGAGAAGAAGGGCTGCCCCAAAGAAGCTCCAGAGCCCGAGAAGGCCCCTGGCAGAAGAAAGCAGGGCTGGAGCACATGATGGGAGAGCAAGGAAATGCCCTGGTCCCGCTGAGGAGGCTGAAGTCACTCGCGGGACGGAAACGAGCTGCCAGATGCAGCAGGAAACGATGGAACCTCGCCCAGTTTTGGAGGTCCCAGCTCTGGGCAGGACTTAGGGGGAGTTTCACCCCCTCCTACCAAAACCCAGAGTCTGAAAAGGGAGGGTTAAGCAGCCCCCAGGGACCCCCAACTCCTTCCCTTGTCCCCGCCTGGGCGCGGGTGCCGGAGGCGGCTTTCTCCCGGAGTGATTTTCACCCCCTGCAGCAGATCCCACCTTCCCCAAAGCGCCCCCCCTCCTTTACCCCTCTCTACTGCCCTGCCCACCCTGGGGTCCCTTTCAGACCCCCTCCCCACCCCATGGGGAAGATACCTGAGACGGGATGTAGTTGCTCGTGGTTGTCCTGACATCCTGGAGAAGGGAAGTGCCCCCCAGTGATGCAGGAGGCCCCGGGGATGGGCTACAGCCCAGAGCCCATCCCAACCATCCCCCCACCCCACTGAGCCCTTGATTGTGGGATCCATGGGAACTGAGACCCGTCGCAGCCCTCCCCAGGCACGGGAACACCCCGAGGTCACTCCAACCTTCAGGCATGTCCCCCTCCAGCTCCAGGACTGGGCTGCTCTCCGAGCTCGACTGGCTCCAGGTCCACAAAGTTCTCCAGCTTCTGTTAGGGGTGCAGGCGGCTCCCCAGGACCCACATCCCCCCATGTCCACGCTCAAGAGCATCATACCTGCTTCAGCCAGCGCTGGATCTGGTTGGAGATGGGAGGATGGAAGCCCCATGAGGTGGTCTCCCATCATCTTTCCCAGCCAACCACCCAATCACGCTCGCACGCTCCTGGAAACCAAGTTCTACTTTATTGCACCTCATTTTGAAGTGGGGACCCCCCCCAGCGCAGCCCAGCGCACCGTGGTTGTGGGTTTGAAGTCCAGAGGCCGCCACAGGGATGCTCAGAGGGCTGGAGAAGTGAAGCCAGGCTGAGAGAGGTGGGGTGGTTAAGCCTGGAGGAGACCTTCTAGCACCTTCCAGTGCCTGGCTGGGTTCATCCCAGAGAAGAGAAGGCTCCAGGGAGCCCTTTGAGCACCTGAGGAAGTTCTTCCCTGGCCCAGATTGCCCAGAGAGGTGGTGTGGAGGCCCCCATCCCTGGAGACATGCGAGGTCAGAGGGGAGGAAGCTCCGAGCAACCCGCTCTGGTTAGAGGTGGGTTGGGTAAGGTGGTCTTCAAGGGTCCTTCCAACCCGAAGCCGCCTGGTTCGCTTAACTCCCATCTCAGGGCTGGAGGAGCCCTGGGGACCTGGAGTATCAATCAGTCCTGGACTCTTCTTGGGCATTTCCCATTCTAAAGGTGGGCTCCATCAGACACACACCCCCCCCCCCACCTTTCCTTTTCCACCCCCCCCCCAAAAAGAAGCAGGATTTGTCTGCTCTGTTCTGAGACCTGCGTCCGGATGGGATGAGCTGCCCCCCAGGAGGGTGATTTCCTTCCACCTCCCACAAAAGTGGCTCAAAACCATTGAGATCCCCAGGTCAGCCACCACCCAACGGGCAGGAAACACCCATGGGAAAGGGGGGATCTGGCTTGGACAATGTGAACAGGGCCTTGGGCTGGCGCCCCACCTCTCTCCATCATCCCAGTGAGGCTAGCTCAGGGCTCTGTGTAGGTTCCTCAGCGCTGGAAATACAACTAGGGGAGCACGGGGACAAAGGTTGAGTCTGGGCAGAGCTTCGGTCACCGCGTCGAGGATGTGGGGGGGCTGCTGTCCCTTCGCAGGGGGTTGGAGCACCCGGTGGGACCACGACAAGGGAAGAGGAGGAGGAGGAGAAGGAGGAGGAGGAGAAGGAGGAGGAGGAGAAGGAGGAGGAGGAGGAGGTTTGACAGGGTTTCTTCTCAGGAGCCTTTTCTTACCCTGGTTCATCTCCCACTGCTTTGAAGCACCCGGGTTTTGGAGTCTGGATGGAGTAAGGTGCTTCCATCGCTTGTCCCGAGCTTCCCGCTACCTCCCAGCACCAAGGAAGGTCATTGGAGCAGGGATAAGGAGCCCAGCTCCACCCAGAACCACGGCCGGACCCGCTCCCCGGCGAAAGCGGCCGGTGGGAAGGTGAAGATGGGCGTTGCGTTGTCGAGGTCGAAGAACGTCACCTCTCCCCAGTCGTAGTCCAGAGAGATCCGGATCTTCTTGGGGACCCGGGGCAGGTTAAGGGGGGTTGGAGGGGAGGTGAGAGCACGGTTCTGGAAGCCCCATTGTTGCACAGCCCAGATCCCTTCCCCGGGGTGGAAGGCGACGGGTCCTTTCCTGCGCAGAGACTCCTTGCTGACGCCCACGGCGCAGTACTGCCCCTCCGCGAGATCCACCACCCAGTAGTGTCTCCCAGAGGCAAAAGCTTCTCTCCCCAGCACGCAAGGGTCGGCGTCGAAGCGCTCGGGGCTGGAGGGAGGTTCCTGCAGGGAGTATTCCCACCTCACGCTCTTCCCATCCTGGGAGAGGACCAGGCGGGGATGGGCCGTCTCGGGATCCAGCGTCACCTTCGCTGTTGGGGAGGTGGAGGGGAGGGTGGAGGGGGGGAGGGGGGGGGGGGTGGGGGTGGGGGGAGGGGAAAGGAAAGCACAAAAAGCACCCAAAAAGAAGGGTGGGGTGAAAAAAGAACTTAACTCGTTTAGAATCATAGGATCACAGAGTCACAGGGGTGGGAAGGGACCTCCAGAGCTCATGGGGTTCAACCCCCTGCCAAAGCAGGGTCCCTAGGTCAGGTCACACAGGGAGACATCCAGACAGGGCTGGGATCTCTCCAGAGAAGGAGACTCCACACCCCCTGGGCAGCCTGGCCCAGGGCTCCCTCACCCTCACTGGGAAGAAGTTCTTCCCCATGTTGGTGCAGAACTTCCTCTGCTCCCAACTTGAGGCCATCACCCCTTGTCCTGTCCCCACAGACACTAAGAAGGGGCTGGCTAATTCCTTCTGCATCCCCTGCTTAAGATAATTATAAACATTAATTAGGTCCCCCCTTAGTCTTCTCTTCTCCAGGCTGAACAGCCCCAGCTCCCTCAGCCTTTCCTCCCAGGGGAGATGCTCCAGGCCCTTCAGCATCTTCACAGCCTCCTCTGGACTCTCCCCAGGAGATCCCTGGCTTTTTAAAACCCCCCTTCCCCTTTTTGCCCCAGAAAAGGGAATCTCAGAGGGTGTTTTGTCATTTTCAGCTCCATCCTTTGCGCGGCTTCCCCTCTGCGACAGCGGGGCGCCCCCAGAGCACCCCATCACTCACCCAGCTTTTCTTCTTCTTTCCCTACAAACGCACCAGAAAAGCTCAGTTAGTAACAGCCAAGGAAGCCTAAAACCCCAGGGCCGGCACGGGGTGCAAGGGGGAGCGAAGGGAGAACAGGCTTACTGTGCTCCTCGATGCATCTCCCTTCAAAGAAACCCAAAAGAAATTCCAAAATTAGCTTTACCCAAATTAGCTAATTAATCCTGATTTTTCCCAGCTCACACTCATTATTTTTCTTCCCCCACCCCCCCAAAAAAGTGTTTGTTTGGGCCTTTTTTGGGGGGGTGTTCCCCCCCCACACACCCCCTCTCCCCGTAGCGTGAGATGCAAAATAAAACCATGAGGGGAATTGCCATTTGGCCTAAAAAATAATTAAAATTCAAGCTAATGAGCAGGAAGGGAAGGGGGGAAGGGGAAAGGTGTAAGAGGTGGAACCAGAGGGCATCACTCGCGGGTTGCAGCTGGGGGTGGGTGGTCCATGGGTGCTCTGGCTGGGTATTTTCATCATTCCTGGAGGATTTCTGGGCTGCCCAAGTCCATGGAGGTGAGGAAGACACAAACATCCCAGCTCACCTACCCCCAAAAATCCACCCCCACACCCCCCAATACCTGACACATCCTTCACCGCTCCCGAAACTCACGCGTTTTCGCTTTGAATTCCTCTGGAAAGAGAAGTGATAAGAACTGTTACTGCCCCTTCCTCCTCCTTTCCACGTTATCCCAAGGCTCCCAAGGCAAAAAGAAGAAATCAATCGACTATTAACATTAATTAATTGCTATTATTTCCGCTGATTAGGGAAATGATGTGAATAATGTAACTAGGTGATCATTGCCAACTAGAATCATTAGAGACATTAATTACCCACTCATAGCAGTTATCTATATTACATTATGCATGGTATAAATATATATATATATATATAAAACATTATGCATGCTATAATGATATATATATTACATTATGCATGGTATAATGATGTAGATATTACATCAGGCATGGTATAATGATATATATACTACATTATGCATGGTATAATGATATATATACTACATTATGCATGGTATAATGAGATAGATACTACATTATGCATGGTATAATGAGATAGATATTACATTATGCATGGTATAATGAGATAGATATTACATTATGCATGGTATAATGATATATATACTACATTATGCATGGTATAATGAGATAGATATTACATCATGCATGGTATAATGATACATATTACACTATGCATGATATAATTATAAATGCAACATATAATTATATCGTGCATAATGTAATAATGCATTATATAATTATATATCACATTATGCATGATATACATTTTACATTATGCATTATATAATTATATATTACATAATGCATTATATATATTTTACATTATGCATGGTATAATGATATATTTTACATCATGCATGACATAATGATATATATTACATTATGCATGATATAAATATACATATTACATTATGCATCATATAATTATATATTATATAATGCATTATATATATTACATTATGCATTATATATTACATTATGCATTATATAATCATATATTACATCATACATCATATAATTACATATTACATTATGCATGCCACAATTATATATTTTACATAATGCATTATATATTTACATATTACATTATGCATGATAGAATTAAATATTACATTATGCACGATATAATTAAATATTAGATTAGTTATATATTATGAATATTTTATATCATGCATTATATAATTATATATTACATTATGCATGGTATAATGATATATTACATCATGCATTATATATATATTTTACATTATGCATGGTATAATAATATATCTTACATTATTTATTATATAATTATATATGTCATGCATGATATAATGCTATATATTACATTATGCATTATACAATTATATATTTTACACTATTTATTATATAATTACATATTACATTATGCATGATATAATTATATATCACATTATGCATGATATATATTTTACCTTATGCATGATATAATAATAATGTATTTTCCATCATGCATGATATAATTATGATGGAATTTACTTTATTAACCCAGGTTTCCATAAAACTCCCCAGAGCAGCTCAGAAAAAGGCACCAGGAATAACAAAGAAGAAGAAAAAGGGGTAAATAACCCCCCCCCTCCCCAAGATAGAAATGTAGGGGAGAAACACACTGGGCATCTTCTTTCTACGTGAAGGGACTTACCAAGCTCGGCGGTGAGCTTGTCTGGAAGGAAGGAGAGGGGAAAGAGAAGATTTCCGTTAGGATGGGGTCCTATGGGTGGGACAGACACCCACAGGTCGCGGCGTGGGGAGGAGCTGGATCCTCACCGATTTTCCTATCACGTTTTTCTAAAGAAAGGAGAAACCAGGGTGGGGGAGATGGTGAGATTTAGTGGTTATCATCTACCTTCCCCCTCCCCACCCCGTGTAATTAGCGATAATACCCAGTCAGGAGGTGAAGACTCACCCATCTCTGCAGACAGTTCATCTTGAAGGAAAAGCAGAGAAGCCCACAACAAAACAACCTGAGTTATTGTCTCCTTCTTCTTCATCATCATCATCATCATCACCACCACAATAACTACATGAAAGCCCTGATTCCGGGCGTCTGGGGTATCGGGGAGGGCCACGTACCGATTCTGGTGTCACGTTCTCCTAATTAAAGGGAGAGAATGCCCATGCTAATTTGCATTTTTGCCCCCTTCATTTTATATAGAGGAGCCCACCCGTTAATCAGCCTTCCAAATCCTAAAGCCAAGGTTGTGGCTTGCTCCTACCAAACCCCAAACTAAATATAAATAAGGAATTCAGGCAAATTTGGGAGGAGGAGGAGGATGGTGATGATGATGATGGACTTACCCAGCTCCGCAGTGAGTTCACCTAGAAAGAGTGAAAGGAACAATTGGCCTTAATTAGGACAAATCTTTTCCCTACAGATGTAAATGGGGATTCCAGGGGATTCCACGTTTCTCTTCAGATTCCCTAATTTTCCCTGCCCTCGGCAGCACCGAACCGAAGGGAGCCTTTGGGAGGAAGGAAAGAGAAACCCCTTACCCAGCTCTTCAGTGATTTCCTCTTAAAGCAACCCAATCAACCAAATAATTAAGAGTCTTTTAACTCAATTAAGTACCTCGAGGAGGGGGTGGGAAGAATTTGAGCTCTCAGGAATTCCCCGGAGGATTCCGAGAACCGCACGGGATTTGGGTATTTTAGGGGTGATGGAAAGGGAGATGGAAACAAAAAACCCACCTATTTTTTTATCCCGTTGCCCTAAAAATAAGAAAGAAAAACAAGATTTAAAGAATCTGTTGGCTTTCTACCAGAGAGGGGTCTTCCCCCCCAAAAATCCTGCTTGTTATTAGCGGGAATTACATTTTCTGGCCACTCTCAATTCCCTCTATTTACATCCTTTGCTATTCAAAAGCCCAAATTCCCTCCAGCTTCACAGTTAAATTGTGGAGAAACATCAAAAGCAGCTTCCACTACCTGGATTTTACATCATTTTTTACAATCCCTTTAGATTTTTTAGTGTGGGGTTTGGTGTTTGTCTTTTTTTTTTGGCCACACACTTGTTACAGTAAAAAACACCCAATTCCAGAGGAAATTACACAAAAAAAAGAAAAAAGAAGAGAAAAAAGGACAAATAAAGCCAGTTGGCTGGGGCTGGCAAAGGAAGGAAACGACTTACCAAGCTGTTCAGCGAGCTTGTCTTCTAAAAAGAGGGAAAACCAAGAACAATTTCATCCCCTGCTCCATGAGGATTCCTTCAAATCAAGGAGATGGGAAGGTTTTTCTGCCTCAGCAAGAAGGGAGACGATGCTTACCGCTTTCCAGGTCGCTCTCCTCTGGGAATGAGACAAGAAAATGGGGGGAAAGCAGAAGAATCAATCAGAACTCTTATCAGCTTCACTGCTTTTAGCTGCCTCCCTCTTCCAGGTGTTATTTCCCTCTGTTGCTGTGCCTGACAATGGTATCATGTGCTCCCTTTTGTTTTAAAAGTAATAATAATAATAATAATAATAATAATAATAATAATAATAATAAAAACCCCAGGTACATCAACATACAGGATTTAAAACTCCAGGCATCCCTTTTCTGTAACATTTTTTTGGGGTCAAATTCAAAGAGGGAAAAAAAAAAAGAAGGAAGAAAAAGATTTACCCAACTCCTCCGAAGATCCAGCTGCAAAAGGAATGGGGACACTTCATTGTCTGCGGGTGTTTTTATTCCTACGCACACCCAACTCTCTTAAAACACCCTAAATTTTTCAGGAGGGAAGGAGAAGCGTCACCTACCAGCTTCCTGATCCTTTAATTCCTCTGAAAAAAATGAAAAGAGAAAAAGAAATGGGGAAAAACCCCAAGGGTTTGGGGTGGTCGGCTTTGTCTTTCGCCCCTCAGGGTTTTGTATCAGGGTGCAAACTCGTTTCCCTTCTGTTGCTGGGTTGGATGTTATCTGTTCTGAGTTTATTTCTTTATTTTATGTCTTATTTTATTTCTTTAAAAAGCCACCCACCCTAAGTCTTCACCCATCTGTTAGTCATCTCAAAATTAACCACCCAGCCTGAATTATGAGGAAGATGACCCAAAAAAACCCCCAAAAAAACACCCCCAAAAGATGCAAAAGGAATAAAAGTGACTTACCCAGCTCCTCCATCAATTTTCCTTAAAGGGAAGAAAACAAAAGGGAGTTTTATTTAATCAGGAAATAAAACGTGGGTTTTATTAATCAGGGGAAAAAAATGAGGTTTTTATCAATCAGGAAATAAAACGTGGGTTTTATCAATCAGGAAATAAAATATGGGTTTTATCAATCAGGGAAAAAACATGGCTTTTATCAATCTGGAAATAAAAGGTGGGTTTTATCAATCAGGGAAAAAACATGGTTTTTATCAATCAGGAAATAAAACGTGGGTTTTATTAATCAGGAAATAAAACATGGGGTTTATTAATCAGGAAATAAAACGTGGGTTTTATTAATCAGGGGAAAAAACGTGGGTTTTATTAATCAGGGGAAAAAAAGTGGTTTTTATCAATCAGGAAATAAAACGTGGGTTTTATTAATCAGGAAATAAAAAGTGGTTTTTATCAATCAGGAAATAAAAAGTGGTTTTTATCAATCAGGAAATAAAATGTGTTTTTTATCAATCAGGGAAAAAAAAGTGGTTTTTATCAATCAGGAAATAAAACATGGGTTTTATTAATCAGGGAAAAAATGTGGTTTGATATTAATCAGGAAATAAAACGTGGTTTTTATTAATTGGTGCTTTTCCCTCCCAAGGGTGCAAAAGGATCTTGCTGGAGGGGAACCCAAATCTTCAAAGCCAGCCCAATAACTTTCATGCCACTTCACTCAATTGATTTGGGGTGGAGGTTGGGGTTTTTTTTTTAAACATAATTCAATGAATTTATGGTGTATTGACCCAATATACCACCCCCTCCCCACCCCACCTTGCTTGTGACCCACTGGGACTAGAGGGAGGGCACTTACTAATGACGGCATCCCGCCTTCCTGAAACCAAAACAACAACAAAAAGGAACAGAACTTAACAGGGTTGGTTTTTTTAAAGTTTTACTTTGCTGTAGAAGGAAAAAAAATCACACACACCCCAAAAAAAAACCCCAAAAAGAAACCCATACACCCAACTTTTTAATTTCCCATCAAGGTCCCAACGCTCCGGGCGCATCGCTCGGAAGCGCGAGGACAAACGTTGCCCTGAGTTAGGAACCTCCCAAAGGAAAGACATAGTTCCTGGAGTATTTCCCTCCCCCTTCCTCCTCCAAATATTAAAGTGAAGGTAGTTGGGTGGCGGGGTAAGGGTGGGGGGAGCCCCAGCACTACTTGTTTTAGGGGACACCCCGCTCCCCCGGGGAGGATTTGCTTCTCCAACTTACGGACTTCGAAGTCGCGGTCGTCTGCAAAGAGAAGAGGAAATTAGTCCCAATTAGCACGACTTGTTTCCCCCTTCAGACCTTTTGTATTTCCTAGTTGGGGGGGGGGGGTTTTGGGGGGTGGGGGTGTTCTAAAAGGCATGAAAACAGTAAATATCTGCCCATACGCTGAGCATATCGATGGGCAGGGGGAGGCAAAGCGCTTACCCAGCAGTTCAGCAAGGCGCCCTGCAATGAGAATTTAAAAAAGAAAGAAGACAAATTAGAGTGAAGTGGAGCTTTTTAACACCAGAAATACACTTATTATGCCATTTATTGGGGTTTATTTGTAATACAGAATCATTAGTGTCATAATAAGTGCATAACGTATAAGTATACACTCCTGTGCTGCATAATTAATATTGTGTGAGTGTAGATTGTGAAATCTAAATGTAATTTGCAGGTCAAAAGATATATATAATAGATCAAAATGTGTATATAATAGATCAAAATAATATATATATATAAAAAATAGGTCAAAAGATATATATAATAGATCAAAATAATATATATATATATAAAAATAGGTCAAAAGATATATATAATAGATCAAAAGATATATATAATAGATCAAAATAATATATATATATATAATAGGTCAGAAGATATATATAATAGATCAAAATAATATATATATAATAGGTCAAAAGATGTATATAATAGATCAGAAGATATATATAATAGATAAAAAAAAATAATATATATATATATATAATAGGTCAGAAGATATATATAATAGATCAAAATAATATATATATATATTAGGTCAGAAGATATATATAATAAATCAAAATAATATATATATAAAAAATAGGTCAAAAGATATATATAATAGATCAAAAGATATATATAATAGATCAAAATTTTATATATATATAAAAAATAGGTCAAAAGATGTATATAATAGATCAGAAGATATATATAATAGATAAAAATTATATATATATATAATAGGTCAGAAGATATATATAATAGATCAAAATAATATATATATATATATAATAGGTCAGAAGATATATATAATAGATCAAAATAATATATATATATATAATAGGTCAGAAGATATATATAATAGATCAAAATAATATATATATATATACATAAAATAGGTCAAAAGATATATATAATAGACCAAAAGATATACATAATAGATCAAAATTTTATATATATATAAAAAATAGGTCAAAAGATATATATATAATAGATCAAAAAATAAATATAATAGATCAAAATTTTATATATATATAAAAAATAGGTCAAAAGATATATATAATAGATCAAAATTATATATATAATAGATCAAAAAGGTCTCTGGTGGGCTTCAGCTCAGCCTGAAGCCAGAGATCCCCCCTGCTCAAGCCGTGACTGCCATCCCAACGCTTACTTATCTCCTCTTCATTTTCCCCTAAAAGGAAAAATTTATAAATATATATATAAGTAAAAAGGGATAAATAAGGAAACCCCCTCTTTGAGGGGGGAGGGGGTGTCCCCCACCCCCCCGATTGGCTCACTCCTTCCCGGGGGGTGATCTATTCTATTTATTCCCTTCCCCCTGAGGCAGCAAGAAGCTCGTGTTGCCTCTGAGCTCAGCTATAAAAATAGCCAAGGAGCTGCTGGGAGAAGCCAGGGAGATACTTACGGATCCTCACGTCCCGTTCCTCTGGGAAAGGGGAAGGAAACGAAGGCAGATCAGGATGGGCTGGGGTTCTACCGGCGTGGCGGCACCGCCGCGCTCTGCCAAAGGCTTATCCCACCCTGTTATCATTCCTGTTCCTTATTATCTGTTACAGGGGTGCATTCTGTACCCATAGCTCCGTTTGGAAGTGAGATTTTTGTTAAATCTGTTAAATTTCATCCCTGAATCTCACACCTCATCGTCCCCCAGGCTGAGCTTTCACCAGCACCCGGCTAAACCCAACGGACTCAGGAATTCTCCCCTTAAAAAAACCCTCCAGCCCAGCAGAGATAAAGCTTAAAAGATCAAAATGATTAAGTATTTTTAAAAAATACTAAAACTGATGATTATTTTTAAAAATATTTTTTAAAAAATTTAAAAAAAATATAGAAAAATATCAAAATAACCCCCAAGTTGAGCAAAACCAGGGGAATTTCTTACCGAGTTCGGCGGCGCATTGCCCTTAAAATACAGGGAGGGGGAAAAGGGGGTTCTGTGACATCACTCCTTTCCCACAGACACAGGGGGGTGACAGGTCACATAGAAAAAAGCACTTACGGAGTTTTCGGGTGCAGTCCCCTGAAGGGAGAGACAACCCGGGGTTACGGTGGTACCGCTACAACCGGCTGTACCGATGGGCGCCACCCCGTGCGAGGGGCTGGCGTGGGGCAGCGACTTACCCACGTCGGCAGTGAGCTCACCTGGAAGAAAACACCCCCCAAAAAACAGACATAAAAGAGGGAAAATAGATTAATAGTTCACCTGAAGGCAAAGGATGGGTGTTTTCCTGCCAAGAAGGGGGCAGGGGGTGGTGATTTTTGCCCCCTACCCCCAGCGTGGGGATTTGTTGGATGTCAAACCTACCGATCTTGGTGTGCTGCTCTCCTGAGAGGAATGGGGGGGTGGGGGGGATAAAAAGGGATAAAATTGGGTTAATTCCCTTTTTCTAACAGCGATTTGGTCTTTTTTTTAATTTTATTTTGGCAATTTAATTAATTATTTCCCCCCAATTAATTAATTCCCCCCCCCAATTATAAATAAATTAAAAGAGCAAAGGAAGGGAACAGACTCACCCAGCTCCACCGTAAATATTCCTTAAAACAGAGAATTCCATTAATTCCTCCCTGATTCTCCCCCTTTCCAGCCCATCCCAGCTCTTCCCACAAGGTTTTCCCCAGTTTTCTCTTTTCTCCTATCCCCCACCTCGAGCTCACTCCTTGAAACCCAGGAGATTCCTTTCTTCCCCAGCCCCAAATGTAGTTGGGAGGAAAGGAATCCCAGCACCCCTCCCAAGCATCACTTACTTATCGTCGCATCGCATTTTGCTAGGAGAAATTAAGGTGAAAGAAGAAGAATTAAGAGAGAGTGGAGTAAAAAGAAATTAAAATTAAATAGAAGAGAACCCAAAAAGTGAAGTAAAATAAAAATTAGAGCAAAGGTAAACCAAAAACAACCCAAAAGTTAAACGATTCAAATGAAACCAAAGATGAAAATATGATAAAGCAGAAGTAAAATTAAAATAAAGCAAAAATTAAACTGAAAATAAAATAGAAATAACAACAAAATTATATTAATACAATTTTGAAAAGTAAAAAAAAAAACCCAAAACATGAAAGTAAAAAGGTTGAACAGATTCTGATCAGTTTTTTGGTGCTGCTGGCTGCCCTCTCCCCCTTCCTCCCCCCACCACCAATGATACTTCAAAGGAAACGACTCACCCAGCTCCGCGTTGAGTTTTCCTGCCCATAAATAAAATAAAGAAACAACAAAAAAAGGGGCAAAAAAGAGAAATAGATGGTTATGTTCAAGAGAGGGACACGACATAAGGGAAGGCCCGAGTTAAGGTTAGGTTGGGGGGTGGGGGGTGGAGGAATTTAAAGGCTGATGGGGTAAAATGAAAAGGAAAAGGAAAAGAATAACAAAAAAAAGAGGAAATTGCAGAAAAAGCAGGAAAAAAAACCCCAAACAAACCCAAAATCCTTAAAGAGGTTCCCAGGAGGATTCAGGATTTTGGGAAACACCCCGACCCTTTGTGGGAAACCCACTTTTAGAGGAAGATTTTACAGGTGGGGAGGAGAACATCACTTACGAAGCCTGGAGTCTCGGTCGCCTGAGTGGAGAGAACCAAGAATAAGGAGACAAATCCGTGGGTTTTTGGGGGTGATTTTTCCATCACTCCATTTTCCCCATCACTCAATTTTCCCCATCACTCCATTTTCCCCATCACTCCATTTTCCCCAGGTCCTGGAGCCAAAAGCCCAAAGAGCAGCTGCTGCAGAGCTGCTTCACGCTCAATTTTCTCATTGTTTTAACTGGAAACTTGAGGTTTTTTTGGCTTAAAAAGAGGGGGGAAATCCAACCAAAATCCACATTTTTGTTGTGAGGAACGAGAGGAAATACCCAACTGGGGAGAAACCAGAGACACCCAGCACGAGCCCCGGTGAAGAGCAGGAAGTTCCTCTAATTAACTGGGTAAAAACCAGGCACAGAAAGGGATTAAAACAATTCCCAAGGGAGTTCCTCAACTTACCAAGCAGGGCAGTGAGTCTGCCTTTGAGGCCAGGAGAAGAAAACAAAAAATAGGTATTAGTACACATAAAGCAATCCAAATTGCCCTTAATAAAGAGGTTTTTAAGCCTAAAAGTGGCATTTTTTGGTTCAAAAGGAAAAGAGCACGTACGTATTTCCGCTGCGAGTTTGGCTGCAAGGAGAAAAACAAGAATTTGGGTTTAGTTGGGTGGGGTTTTTTTTTTCCTCTTTAGGAATTGCACAGGGTGAAACTGGGGGATTGGGATTTGATGGGGTGGGGTGGGGTTCATTTTTGAGGACAGGGGACAGGAGAGGCTCACCCTCCCTCCTTAAAACAAGGGGTTTGACGCCCAAAAAGCAGGGTAAAAAAAGACACTTACTGATTTTTCTATCACGTTCCTCTGGAAAGAAAAGGTGAGAATAGAGAAATCAGGGAAAACATGAATATTTTGGGGGGGTTGGGGGGGTTTTCAGTGTATTTGGGGATGCAGCATCCCTACAGCCTTTAATTTGGGGAGGAAAAAAGCTATTTTTTTCCCCCCAAATTGCCTCTGTTCTTATAATTCCCCCCTGAAATTCTGCTGCTACGAAGGTTACTCAATCTACAGAAAGAAATCATCATATTCCCTAATTTTGGAAGAGAAAATAGGAGGGAGGGATGTTCCCCACCCCTCCCCAAACCCTCCCCCCAGAGAGAAATTCCACTTACTGATTTTTGCATCGTATTCACCTGAAAGAAAATCATCAAAACCACATAGATAAATAAAAATGACATAATAAATAAGTTTATTTATAAATAAAAATGAAATTTATAAATAAGTTTATAAATAAAATGACATTAATAAGTTTATTTATAAATAAAAATGACATAATAAATAAGTTTATTTATAAATAAAATTGACATTAATAAGTTTATTTATAAATAAAAATGACATAATAAATAAGTTTATTTATAAATAAAATTGACATTAATAAGTTTATTTATAAATAAAAATGACATAATAAATAAGTTTATTTATAAATAAAATTGACATTAATAAGTTTATTTATAAATAAAAATGACATAATAAATAAGTTTATTTATAAATAAGGTTTCATGAGAAATCCCCCCAATAAACCCCCTGATCCTAAAAAAAACCCAAACCCAAATCCCCTCCCCAATTAGCCTACTTCTAAATATTCTCTTTTTTTATAGCATAATTAAGGATTGATTTAAAATTTTGGGCATAATTAAGGGTAATTTTAAAGAAATAAAGGGTAATTTTAAAGAAATTATTAAGGGTAATTTTAAAGAAATTATTAAGGGTAATTTTAAAGAAATAAAGGCTAATTTTAAAGAAATAAAGGGCAATTTTAAAGAAATAAAGGGCAATTTTAAAGAAATAAAGCCTTACCCAGGTCTGCTGTCAGCTTGCCTTAAAGAAAATTCATTTAGAAAATTAGATAAATTAAAAACAGCTTCTAATTGCCCTTTATTTTCCCCACCAAGGTGACGTTGTGCCATCCCCAGGGGTCGTGTTAATTATGCTGCTTAATGAGATGAAGGAGCCAGGGATTCTTTGTATTTATGGGTAAAAAGAATGGGAAGGAGGGAAATCAGGATAATGGGGTAACCAGGAACACACACACCCCCCCCCCCATTTTTCAGCTGGGTCCAAAGCCAAAACCTCCCAGGTGGGAGAAATAAAGAAATTGGTTAATAAATGGGCCAAAAAAACAACCCTGAATTTTTCATTCCTCCCAGAGAAGGGAAAGGGCCACTTACCGATCCGTCTGTCCCGCTCCTCTGGAAGAGGAAACCAAGAGGGAAAGTTGGGCAGCCCAGGACCCTCACACCACCCTCCACGTCCCCTTTTATCCACCATTTTCACTTGAAATCTCTTTCTTCACTGATTTTGGATCGTTCTTGTTAACTGACCCGAGCGCTGCCCCAGGTGGGGTACGGGTGGGGAAAAGAACTACTAAAAAATAAAAACCAGTGGGGAAATTAAAGACAAAAGAGGAACCAGAGAATCCCAGCCTGGTCTGGGTTGGGAGGGACACCAAGGGTCACAGAGCTCCAACCCCCTTGTCACAGGCAGGGCCACCAACCTCCAGGCCTAGAGCTACAGGAGGCCGCCCAGGGCCCCAGCCAACCTGGCCCTGGGATGGGGCACCCACCCCCTCTCTGGGCATCCCCTTCATGTCCTGAAGGACTCTATCTCCAGGCCTTTAAACACTCCCCCCCGCCCAGGGATGGTGACCCCTCCGCCTCTCTGGGCCCGTTCCAGCCCCTCACTACAGGCCGGGCCACCAACCTCCAGGCCTGGAGCTACACAAGGTTGCCCTGGGCCCCAGCCAACCTGGCCTTGAACACCCCCAGGGACGGGGCACCCACCCCCTCTCTGGGCAGCCTGTTCTCTGTGGTGAGGTGCTGGAACAGTTGTGGGCTCCCTGGGATAAAAGGGACAGGGATCTCCTGGAGAGAGTCCAGAGGAGGGATATGGAGATGACTAAAGGCCTGGAGCATCTCCCCTGAGAGGAAAGGCTGAGGGAGCTGGGGCTGTTCAGCCTGGAGAGAAGAGACTGAGAGGGGATCTGATCCCTGGGGATCAATAGCTGAAGGGTGGGACCCAGGGGACATGGGCAGCCTCTTCTCAGGGTCTGTGGGGACAGGACAAGGGGCGATGGGCTCAAGTTGGAGCACAGGGAGTTCCACCCCAACATGGGGAAGAACTTCTTCCCAGTGAGGGTGAGGGAGCCCTGGGCCAGGCTGTCCAGGGGGTGTGGAGTCTCCTTCTCTGGAGAGATCCCAGCCCCATCTGGATGTCTCCCTGTGTGACCCGACCTAGGGACCCTGCTTTGGCAGGGGAGGTTGGGCTCTGGAGGTCCCTTCCAGCCCCTACGACCCTGTGAACACTCACCGAGCTCCACGGTCAGGTTGTCTGTAAGAAATAAAAAGAGAAAGAGAGAAATACAGGGGGTTTCCCTCACCTCAGGGATGCCCCAGACCCTGTTAGAAAGGAATATTCCTCCTGCTTTTCTGGAAACAAGCCAGAGGAAGGGGAGATGTGGAGAAATCCCACCGTGAAGCAGCACAGAAATGGATGGGTGGGATGGGGAGACGCCACTTACCGATCTCTGCCCTGAGCTCACCTTAAAAACAGAGAGAGGAGTCAGGCTGAGCACCCTTAAATCCTCCCCACATTCCCTTTTTGTCCCTAACATCAGCAGGACAGGAGGAGCCCTGCTCTACCTGGCCTGGGTTGATTTATTCCAGCCGCCCCCAGTCAGTTTCAGTTGGGATTTTTATTCATTTCTTCCTTTTTCAAAAGGACTTTTCTGCTCCCAGGGCAGGAGGAGATGGACCATCCCCTGCACCACCCCCTTCTCCAATCAAAGCCACCCAGAAATCCAGTGAGGCCTACAGGATCCCAGATACATCTGAAGATGGGTTTTTGGTTGGACAAACCCAGTTTGGGGTTTTGGTTGGACCAAGCAACTGGGTTTGGAGGGGTTTTGGCTGGATACATTGAGTTTTGGATGGGTTTTTGGTTGGACAAACCCAGTTTGGGGTTTTGGTTGGAGAAAGTAAATGGGTTTGGAGGGTATTTGGGGTTTGGATGGGGTTTTGGTTGGACAAACCCAGTTTGGGGTTTTGGTTGGGCAAAGCAACTGGGTTGGGAGGGGTTTTGGTTGGATACATTGAGTTTTGGATGGGTTTTTGGTTGGACAAACCCAGTTTGGGGTTTTGGTTGGAGAAAGTAAATGGGTTTGGAGGGTATTTGGGGTTTGGATGGGGTTTTGGTTGGACAAACCCAGTTTGGTGTTTTGGTTGGGCAAAGCAACTGGGTTGGGAGGGGTTTTGGTTGGATACATTGAGTTTTGGATGGGTTTTTGGTTGGACAAACCCAGTTTGGGGTTTTGGTTGGACCAAGCAACTGGGTTTGGAGGGGTTTTGGCTGGATACATTGAGTTTTGGATGGGTTTTTGGTTGGACAAACCCAGTTTGGGGTTTTGGTTGGGCAAAGCAACTGGGTTTGGAGGGGTTTTGGTTGGATACATTGGGGTATTTGGGGTTTGGATGGGTTTTTGGTGGGACAAACCCCTTTTCCACGCAAAGAAACTCTTTTTCCCTGCCCTGCAGTTAAAAAATAAACCAAGAAACACCCCCCAAACTGGACTCACCACCTTCTGTGTCACTTTCTTCTGAAGAAAAGGAAAATAAAACAGAGAGAGAAAGAGAAAGAGAGAGAGAGAGAGATGGGTCTGTGCTGCTCCAGCTGTGGAAACAGCCACCTCTGAGCCTCAGCACGGGGAAGGAAGGGTAAAAACTCACCAAATTCTTCTGTTAATTTCCCTTAAAATAAAAAATCCTGTTAATTCTGGGCTTTGGGAAGGAGATTTTTACCATCAGGAAGAGGGGAAAGAAAGAGAAACCCAGCCACTTACTGAGCTTTGCATCCCATTCTCCTGAAAGAGAAAGAGACCCAGTTTGGGGGGGGGTTTGGTGGTTGTGTTGCAGAGCAGCAAAAAAATCTGCCAGATTTGGGGTTTTTTTTGGGGGGAGGGTTGTTTTTTTCTTTTTGGGGGGTTTGTGCTGATCCAATTGGAATATCCCCCCCAAAAAAGCCACTGGATGAGGGGAGAGCGTGAGCGGAGCATCATGTGTGTGTCAAGAGGAGGGGAAAGACCATCGCTTACCCAGCTCTGCGTTCCTTTTCCCTTCAAAAAAAAGCCAGAAAAAGGGGGAAAAAATGAGAATAAATGGATAAATTTGGGAAATTTGGGAAATTTGGGAAATTTGGGGGGGGAGCCCCAAGGAGAGCACGCCTCGAGCCCACCCGCGTCCCTCTGGGGTTGAAGAGAAGGGCGATTCCTTGAAAAGCAGCCCAAAAGGAGGGAGAAAGAAGGAGGGAGAAAGACACCCCCACCCCCCAACCCCCCCCCAAGGTGTGGGAAAGGGGGTGCAGAAGGTGGGGGGGGGGTGTGGGATGGGGGGGTGGTCACGTACCAGGCTCCATCCTCCCTTCGCGATGGGAAACGTCACCAAGAGCTTCGTTCAACCTTGGGGAGGGGAGGAGAAGGGGGTGGGGGTGGGGGGGGGGACAGGGGGGGTCAGACAGAGGAGAGGGAAGGTCATTGAACCCCCCCCCCAACCCCCCCACCCCCCTTTTTCCTGGGACAGCACAAATCTCTGCCTGCCCAGTGGCATTTCCACTGGATCCCAGTTAGTTTAGATAGACCCTCTCCCCATTTTTTTTTGGGGGGGGGGTATGGGGGGGGGGTGGGATTTCCCCCCCCTCCAAGAATAAATAATCATTTAAAATAATTATCTAAAGCATTTTAATTTGTTTTGATAAGCTTTATCCCCCCTCCCCCCTCCCCCCTCCCCCCAGCTAGCCCCAAAACACACCCCAGCCATGGCTGGGGTTTTGGGGGGTGGGGGGTGGGGGGGGGGTGGGGGGGACATGATACCCACCCCTCCCCCCAACAAACCTCAGGGGTGGAGAATGAATTCGACTTACCGACCACCCCCGCCCCCGGGTGGCATCTGGGGTGGGGGTGGGGGTGGGGAATCCCCTGGGATCATTGAGTTCCTGGGGGGGGGGGTGGGGGGGGGTGAAGAGGAGGAGTTGTTCCCATGGGAGATTTTGGGGAGGAAGAAGAAGAAGCAACGGGACTGGGATACGCCCCCCCCCCCCTCACCCCACCCCCCCGGGGGGCGGGGACACGACAGCTGCGCTGGCGGGGGGGGGGGGGGGGCGGGGGAGGGGGAAGGGACCTTCCCACTGCCTAATTTTAGCTGATTGAAACACTGAGGGGGGAGGGGAGGGAGGGGGAGGGGAGGGGGGAGGGGAGGGGAGGGGGGAGAGGAGGGGGGGGGGTGGGGGAGGGTCCCAGCAATGATTTCTGGTTGGAGACGTGAAACACACTCCGTCCTGTCCTGTCCTTCCCCTTCCCCTTTCCTTCCCCTTTCCTTCCCCTTTCCATTCCCTTTCCCTTTCCCCTTCCCCTTCCCTTTCCCCTTCCCTTTCCTTTCCCCTTCCCTTCCCTTTCCATTTCCTTTCCCTTCCCCTTTTCCTCCCCTTCCCTTCCCTTTCCCTTCCCTTTCCCCTTCCCTTTCCTTTCCCCTTCCCTTTCCTTTCCCCTTCCCTTTCCTTTCCCCTTCCCTTTCCTTTCCCCTTCCCTTTCCTTTCCCCTTCCCTTCCCTTTCCATTTCCTTTCCCTTCCCCTTTTCCTCCCCTTCCCTTCCCTTTCCCTTCCCTTTCCCCTTCCCTTTCCTTTCCCCTTCCCTTTCCTTTCCCCTTCCCTTTCCTTTCCCCTTCCCTTTCCTTTCCCCTTCCCTTTCCTTTCCCCTTCCCTTCCCTTTCCATTTCCTTTCCCTTCCCCTTTCCCTCCCCTTCCCTTCCCTTTCCCTTCCCTTCCCTCCCCTTTCCTTTCCCCTTCCCTTTCCTTTCCCCTCCCTTTCCCTTCCCTTCCCTTCCCTTCCCTTTCCCTTCCCTTCCCTTCCCTTTCCCTTTCCCTTTCCCTTCCCCTTTCCTTCCCCTTCCCCTTCCCGTGCCCCCCAACCCACCACTGCCCCCCCAGGGCCTCCCTGTGCCCCCAACCCACCAGGCCCCCAGCCCCCTCCCTGTGCCCCCAGCCCCTTCCCTATGCCCCCCCCACAAGCCCTCCTCACCCCTCCCCTCCCATCCCATCCCATCGCCCCCCCCTCCCCCAGGGCCCCCGTTACCGGCCCTCACCGCCACACCCCTCGCCGTACAGCTCCCCTTGCGCGCCGCCATGTTGCCGTACAGCGCCCCCAGCGCGCCGCCACGTTGCCGTACAGCTCCCTGCTCGATTTCCGTTTCCGCCGGAAGCGGCCTCCCTCTTTCTCTTTCCCCACGTCGGCGGCCTGCGGCCTGTGGCAGGACCGGGCCCGGGAGCGCCGGGGGCCTCCAGCTGAATCCGCCGCCATCCGCCCGCCCCGCCGCCGCCATGACGGAGCAGATGACCCTGCGGGGCACCCTGAAGGGCCACAACGGCTGGGTGACCCAGATCGCCACCACGCCGCAGTTCCCGGACATGATTCTCTCCGCCTCGCGCGGTGAGGGCCGCGCCGGGACCATCGCGGGGACCGGGGAGGGGAGGGGGGGAACCATATGGGGGGGGGAACCAGCTATGGGGGGGGACACGCACACGGGGGACAGGCTGGGGACACAGGGGACAGGCTGGGGAAGGAGGCGGGGGGGAACCATATGGGGGGGGGAACCAGCTATGGGGGGGACACGCACACGGGGGACAGGCTGGGGAAGGAGGCGGGGGGGAACCATATGGGGGGGGGAACCAGCTATGGGGGGGGACACGCACACGGGGGACAGGCTGGGGACACAGGGAACAGGCTGGGGAAGGAGTTGTGGGGGGACCACAGGGGACAGGCTGGGGAAGGAGGGGGGACACACACAGCAGGCTGGGGGTGCAGGGGACAGGCCAGGGAAGGAGTTGGGGGGGACACAGGGGACAGGCTGGGGAAGGAGTTGGGGGGGGACACAGGGGACAGGCTGGGGAAGGAGGCGGGGGGGGACACAGGGGACAGGCTGGGGAAGGAGTTGGGGGGGGGACCACAGGGGACAGGCTGGGGAAGGAGTTGTGGGGGGACCACAGGGGACAGGCTGGGGAAGGAGGCGGGGGGGACACACAGGGGACAGGCTGGGGAAGGAGTTGGGGGGGGGGGACACAGGGGACAGGCCAGGGAAGGAGGGGGGAAGGGGACAGGCTGGGGTAGGAGGGGGGACAAGTCAGGAAAGGGGAGTGGGGGGGACAGGCTGGGGAAGGGGGTGGGGGGGACACAGGGGACAGGTCAGGGAAGGAGAGGGACACACACACAGGGGACAGGCCAGGGAAGTGGGGGGGACACAGCAGACTGGGGGTGCAGGGGACAGGCCAGGAAAGGAGGGGGGACACAGAGGGGACAGGTTGGGGGTGCAGGGGACAGGCTGAGGAAGAGGGGGGCACACACAGGGGACAGGCCAGGAAAGGAGGGGGGACACAGCAGACTGGGGGTGCAGGGGACAGGCCAGGAAAGGAGGGGGGACACAGAGGGGACAGGTTGGGGGTGCAGGGGACAGGCTGAGGAAGAGGGGGGCACACACAGGGGACAGGCCAGGGAAGTGGGGGGACACACAGGGGACAGGCTGGGGGTGCAGGGGACAGGCCAGGAAAGGAGGAGGGGGTCCAGGGGGGGAGAAGCCAGACCCATTCCCCCCCCCCAACACCCCCCATTAGTGCCACGCAGGAGGGAGCCGAGTCCCCATCTGGGTCAGCCTGACCGGGGAGCGGGGGGATGAAAAGGGGTCACCCCATTGTAACAACACCCCCTCCCTGACCCCTCTGACCCCCCCAAACCCCCTTTTCCCCCCCCACCCCCAGATAAAACCATCATCATGTGGAAGCTGACCAGGGACGAGACCAACTACGGGATCCCGCAGCGGGCGCTGCGCGGCCACTCGCACTTCGTCAGCGACGTCGTCATCTCCTCGGACGGGCAGTTCGCCCTCTCGGGCTCCTGGGACGGCACCCTGCGCCTCTGGGACCTCACCACGTCGGTGTCGGGGGGCTGGGGGGGCTTTGGGGGGGGGGTCAGGCTGTCTTTCCCCTTTTGGGGTGTCAGGCTGTCCCCCTGTCCCTTTTCAGGGGTGTCAGGCTGCCCCCTGTCCCTTTTGGGGTGCCAGGCTGTCCCTCTGTCCCTTTTTGGGGATGCCAGGTTGTCCCCCTTCCCCTTTTTGGGGTGTCAGGCTGTCCCCCTGTCCCTTTCCAGGGGTGTCAGGCTATTTCCCTTTTTGGGGATGCCAGGTTGTCCCCCTTCCCCTTTTGGGGTGTCAGGCTGTCCCCCTGTCCCTTTTCAGGGGTGTCAGGCTGTTTCCCTTTCAGGGGGTGTCAGGCTGTCCCCCTTCTCCTTTTTGGGGTGTCAGGCTGTCCCCCTGTCCCTTTTCAGGGGTGTCAGGCTGTTTCCCTTTTTGGGGTGTCAGGCTGTCCCTCTGTCCCTTTTTGGGGATGTCAGGCTGTCCCCCTTCTCCTCTTTGGGGTGTCAGGTTGTCTCTCTGTCCCTTTTTGGGGTGTCAGGCTGTCCCTCTGTCCCTTTTCAGGGGTGTCAGGCTGTCCCACTTCCCCTTTTGGGGTGTCAGGCTGTTTCCCTTTTTGGGGATGCCAGGTTGTCCCCCTTCCCCTTTTGGGGTATCAGGCTGTCCCCCTGTCCTTTTTCAGGGGTGTCAGGCTGTTTCCCTTTTGGGGTGTCAGGCTGTCCCCCTTTCCCTTTTTGGGGATGTCAGGCTGTCCCTCTGTCCCTTTTCAGGGGTGTCAGGCTGTCCCCCTTCTCTTTTTTGGGGTGTCAGGCTGTCCCACTTCCCCTTTTGGGGTGCCAGGCTGTCCCCCTGTCCCTTTTCAGGGGGGTCAGGCTATTTCCCTTTTTGGGGTGTCAGGCTGTCCCCCTGTCCCTTTTTGGGGGGGGTGTGTGTCAGGCTGCCTCTCCCTGTGATTACACCCCGACACAGTCGGATCCTCCGCGATCTGAAGACTCGTCCTGCAATGATGATGGGAGAGGCGCAGCCCAGGGGCGGGGGGGGGGGCTCCTGATTTTGGGGTGTGGGGGGGGTGAGACACCCCTTATCAGCTCTTCCCCCCTTATCAGCCCTTATCACCCTCTTCCCACAGCGGCACCACCACCCGCCGCTTCGTCGGCCACACCAAGGACGTGCTGAGCGTCGCCTTCTCCTCCGACAACAGGCAGATCGTGTCAGGCTCCAGGGATAAAACCATCAAGCTCTGGAACACCCTGGGGGTCTGCAAGTACACAGTGCAGGTGAAGGGAACCCCCCCAAGTCACCTTGGGAAAGGGGACCCCCCCAAGGTCAGGGGGGCTGGTTTTGGGGCAAGAAAAGACTTTTTCCAAGCTCTGCTCCCCCCTCGGGTTTGGGGGGAGCGCTGGGTTCACCCTTGGGGTGAGGGGTTGGGGGTGGGGGGGGTGTCAGGCTGTTGAGGGGGGTCTGAGGGTCTTGGGGTTCTGGTCTTGGGGCTGGTTTTGGAGTCTGATCTGGGCTCTGGTGTGGGATCTGGTGGTTGGGGGGCTCTGGTCTTGGGGCTCTGGTCTTGGGTCTGCTTTGGGGGTCTGATCTGGGCTCTGGTGTGGGATCTGGTGGTTGTGGGGGGGCTCTGGTGGTTGGGGGGCTCTGGGGGTTGTGGGGGGCTCTGGTGGTTGGGGAACTCTGGTCTTGGGGCTCTGGTCTTGGGTCTGGTTTTGGGGTCTGATCTGGGCTCTGGTGTGGGATCTGGTGGTTGTGGGGGACTCTGGTGGTTGGGGGGTTCTGGTCTCGGGGCTCTGGTCTTGGATCTGCGTTTGGGGTCTGATCTGGGCTCTGGTGTTGGGGTCTGGTCTGGTCTTGGGGGTCTGATCTTGGGTCTGGTGTTGGGTCTGGTGTTGGGGTCTGATCTGGGCTCTGGTCTTGGGGTCTGATCTGGTCTTGGGGTCTGGTCTTGGATCTGCTTTGGGGCTCTGGTCTTGGGGTCTGATTTGGGCTCTGGTCTTGGGGTCTGATTGGGGGTCTGGTGTTGGATCTGGTGTTTAGGTCTGATCTGGACTCTGGTGTTGGGTCTGGTCTGGTCTTGGGTCTGGTCTTGGGTCTGATCTGGGCTCTGGTGTTGGGTCTGATCTGGTCTTGGGGGTCTGGTCTTGGGGGTCTGATCTTGGGTCTGGTGTTGGGTCTGGTGTTTAGGTCTGATCTGGGCTCTGGTGTTGGGTCTGATCTGGTCTTGGGGGTCTGGTCTTGGGGGTCTGATCTTGGGTCTGGTGTTGGGTCTGGTGTTTAGGTCTGATCTGGGCTCTGGTGTTGGGGTCTGATCTGGTCTTGGGGTCTGATCTTTGGTCTGATCTTGGGTCTGGTGTTGGCTCTGGCCTTGGGGTCTGATCTGGGCTCTGATGTTGGGGTCTGATCTGGTCTTGGGACTCTGGCCTTGGGGTCAGATCTTGGCCCTGCTCTTGGGGTCCTTCCCCTGCCCTGACCCCATCCATCCTTCCCCTTCCCCTTCCCCTTCCCCTTCCCCTTCCCCTTCCCCAGGACGAGAGTCACTCGGAGTGGGTGTCGTGCGTGCGCTTCTCCCCCAACAGCAGCAACCCCATCATCGTCTCCTGCGGCTGGGACAAGCTGGTCAAGGTGAACAACAACAACAACAACAACAACAACAGCAGCAGGGAGGGTCCAGGCTGCTCTACATCCCCAGAATTGGGGTACAGCAGTTAAACCCCCCCAAAACCACCTTGTCCATCCTCTCCCAGGTGTGGAACCTGGCCAACTGCAAGCTGAAGACCAACCACATCGGGCACACGGGGTACTTGAACACCGTCACCGTGTCCCCTGATGGTTCCCTCTGTGCCTCTGGAGGCAAGGTACCTGTCTTGAGAGGGGGGTAGAGGTGTGTTTGGGGGGGCTAGCTGTGTCCTCCCCCAAAATGAGCCTTAATCTGTGTCTCCCACCCAAAAAATGAGCTGTAACCAGCTCATCTCTACTGGGGGTCCGAGCTGGCTCGTGGCAGAAGCTCCCCTGTGCTTTGGGGGGGTGTAAAGGGATCTTGGGGTGTTTGGGGGGTTTGTTGTGACTCCTCTGGCCCCCCCCCAGGACGGCCAGGCCATGCTGTGGGACCTGAACGAAGGCAAACACCTCTACACCCTGGATGGGGGGGACATCATCAACGCCCTGTGCTTCAGCCCCAACCGCTACTGGCTCTGCGCCGCCACCGGCCCCAGCATCAAGATCTGGGTAGGGTGCTGCTTGGGCTCCTCCTCCAAAGGGGGGTTGGGGGTGCTGGGAGGGGGTTCTGTGGGGTTTTGGGGTTGGTTCTGTGGGGTTTGGGGGTTCTGTGGGGTTTTGGGGGCATTTCTTTGGGGTTTTGGGGGGGTTCTGTGGGGGTTTGGGGGTTCTGTGGGGTTTGGGGGCATTTCTTTGGGGTTTTGGGGGGGTTCTGTGGGGTTTTGGGGTTGGTTCTGTGGGGTTTGGGGGTTCTGTGGGGTTTGGGGGCATTTCTTTGGGGTTTTGGGGGGTTCTGTGGGGTTTTGGGGTTGGTTCTGTGGGGTTTGGGGGTTCTGTGGGGTTTGGGGGCATTTCTTTGGGGTTTTGGGGGTTGGTTCTGTGGGGTTTTGGGGGGGTTCTGTGGGGGTTTTGGGGGGGTTCTGTGGGTTTTGGGGGCTGGTTCTGTGGGTTTTTTGGGGGGGGTTGGTTCTGGGGTTTGGGGGTTGGTTCTGTGGGGGTTTTGGGAGGGGGCTCTGTGGGGGTTTGGGGGGGGGTTGGTTCTGTGGGGTTTGGGGGTTCTGTGGGGTTTGGGGGTTGATTCTGTGGATTTTTGGGGGGGTTCTGTGGGGGGTTGGGAGGGGGTTGGTTCTGTGGGGTTTTGGGGGGGCTCTGTGGGGTTTGGGGGCATTTCTGTAGGGTTTTGGGGTGGGTTCTGTGGGGTTTGGGGGTTGGTTCTGTGGGATGTTGGGAAGGGGTTCTGTGGGGTGTTGGGGGGGCTCTGGGGGGGCTTTGGGAGGGGGCTCTGGGCATTTTGGAGGGGGTTGGTTCTGTGGGGTTGGGGGGCATTTCTGTGGGGTTTTTGGGGGGGTTCTGTGGGGTTTTGGGGTTGGTTTTGGGGGGGCTCTGTGGGGGTTTTGGAGGGGGTTGGTTCTGTGGGGTTGGGGGGCATTTCTGTGGGGTTTTTGGGGGGGTTCTGTGGGGTTTTGGGGTTGGTTCTGTGGGGGTTTTGGGGGGGCTCTGTGGGGGTTTTGGAGGGGGTTGGTTCTGTGGGGTTGGGGGGCATTTCTGTGGGGTTTTTGGGGGGGTTCTGTGGGGTTTTGGGGTTGGTTCTGTGGGGGTTTTGGGGGGGCTCTGTGGGGGTTTTGGAGGGGGTTGGTTCTGTGGGGTTGGGGGGCATTTCTTTGGGGTTTTTGGGGGGGGGTTCTGTGGGGTTTAGGGGTTGATTCTGTAGGGTTTGGGGGTTGGTTCTATGGGTTTTTTGGGGGTTCTGTGAGGTTTGGGAGTTGGTTCTGTGGGGGTTTTGGGAGGGGGATTTGGGGAGGGGGAGAGGGAGCTCTGTGAGGATTTTGGGGGTGACTATTCCAGAGGAGGATCCCACCTTGGATGAGTGTGTGTGTCCCCCCCAAGGTCCCTTTACCCCCCTGGCCAGGAGAGCTGTGATGAAACAGTTCTTTGCCTTCTGACTTCATCTCCATGTGGAAACCCAGAGGCTGTTTCTGAGCCAATCCCTCCTCTCCCTCGCTGCCTTTTGGACTTGGGATGGAGTTTTTGGGGGGTTCCCCCCTTCTTTTCCTCCTCCTTCATGTTTTTACCTCTCTTCCACCCCCCCACTAGGACCTGGAAGGGAAAATCATCGTGGATGAGCTGAAGCAGGAGGTGATCAGCACCAGCAGCAAAGCAGAACCCCCCAGTGCACTTCCTTGGCTTGGTCTGCAGATGGGCAGGTAAAATCCATCCCCCCCACCATCTCCTGGGGAAAAGGGGGATTTTGGGGGGATCTCCTAACCATCCCACCCCCATCTCCCTTCCTCTCCCCTAGACCCTGTTTGCTGGGTACACGGATAACCTCGTCCGGGTGTGGCAGGTCACCATCGGCACCAGATGAGGACAAGGGGGTAACAACCCAACCCCCTCGAGTTTTATGTCTAAATAATTATAATAAAAAGTTAATTAACAAAAACAACCACCTCCTGGTGTCACCATCAGGTCATCCCAACCCCTGGAGCTCCGTGGGGGAGCTGGGATCAGACAAGCAGGACCCTGGTCCATGTGAGCCCTGGGGTGTCATCTCCATGGAGACCATCTCCAAGGCAGGACCCTGGTCCCTGTGAGCCCTGGGGTGTCATCTCCATGGAGACCATCTCCAAGGCAGGACCCTGGTCCCTGTGAGCCCTGGGGTGTCATCTCCATGGAGACAAGCAGGACCCTGGTCCCTGTGAGCCCTGGGGTGTCATCTCCATGGAGACAAGCAGGACCCTGGTCCATGTGAGCCCTGGGGTGTCATCTCCATGGAGACCATCTCCAAGGCAGGACCCTGGTCCCTGTGAGCCCTGGGGTGTCATCTCCATGGAGAGAGGCAGGACCCTGGTCCATGTGAGCCCTGGGGTGTCATCTCCATGGAGACCATCTCCAAGGCAGGACCCTGGTCCCTGTGAGCCCTGGGGTGTCATCTCCATGGAGACCATCTCCAAGGCAGGACCCTGGTCCCTGTGAGCCCTGGGGTGTCATCTCCATGGAGACAGGCAGGACCTTGGTCCTCGTGAGCCCTGGGGTGTCATCTCCATGGAGACAAGCAGGATTCTGATCCCATGAGCCCTGGGGTGTCATCTCCATGGAGACAAGCAGGACCCTGGTCCTGATGAGCCCTGGGGTGTCATCTCCATGGGGACAGGCAGGACCCTGGTCCTGATGAGCCCTGGGGTGTCATCTCCATGGAGACAAGCAGGACCCTGGTCCATGTGAGCCCTGGGGTGTCATCTCCATGGGGACAGGCAGGACCCTGGTCCCTGTGAGCCCTGGGGTGTCATCTCCATGGAGACCATCTCCAAGGCAGGACCCTGGTCCTGATGAGCTCTGGGGTGTCATCTCCATTGAGACAGGCAGGACCCTGGTCCCTGTGAGCCCTGGGGTGTCATCTCCATGGAGACAAGCAGGACCCTGGTCCTGATGAGCCCTGGGGTGTCATCTCCATGGAGACCATCTCCAAGGCAGGACCCTGGTCCCTGTGAGCCCTGGGGTGTCATCTCCATGGAGACAAGCAGGACCCTGGTCCATGTGAGCCCTGGGGTGTCATCTCCATGGAGACCATCTCCAAGGCAGGACCCTGGTCCTGATGAGCCCTGGGGTGTCATCTCCATGGAGACAGGCAGGACTTGGCCCCCATGGGGGTCTCAGGGTGTTTCTCTCCCTGGTTTTCAGGCAAGAAACACCCCATCCCTAGGGAAGCCCAGACAGCAGCAGCTTTTCCCAGCAGTAATTAACCCTCAGGCTCCCTGGGGGTTTCTGAGCCATCGTTAAGACATGAACATCGTTAACGAAGCTTTTACCCATCCCAGCAGCCCCCCATCCCCATCCCCAGACCCCCCCTTTTCCACAAGGTTTAGGAGAGGGTTTGGGCAGTGGCTCAGCGGGTGCTGCCCAGGATGGATCCTGCTGCTTCTCTTCCCTTGCCCTTAGCTAATTAAAAAATATCCTTAATCAGGATTTAATGAGTTGATGAGTTGAACTCAGGGCCAGCTTGATCCCCCTTAAGCTCAGTTTAATCCTGGCTCCATTTGGGAAGCGTTCCCAGCTGTTTTCCAACCTCCCCCTGGGATCTCAATGAAGAGACTTGAGATTTAACAACTTTTCCTTCTTTTATTACCACCATTATTATTATTATCCTCATTATTATCCTTATTATTTATTAATTATTTGTCTTGACATTTCATAAAACTAAATCTCCATTTTAATTCTTATTTTAGCCAAAAATATTTCAAACTAGCTCTGTGATGCCAACAGGAAAAGAAAGAGGGAAAAAAATAGGACCAATCCACCCCAAAAAATTAATAATAATAATAATAATAATTATTAAAACACAAGGGGGGGCAAGAGTCTCTCCAGGGGGAGGGGATTCAAGCTGGAAACTCAGCAGCAGCTGAGGAAAAACCAAGGGAGGGGAAGGGGAAAGGGGGAAGAAGGGGGAAGGGAGGGGGGAAGAAGGGGGAAGGGAGGGGGAAAAGAGGGGGAAGGGAGGGGGAAAAGAGGGGGAAGGGAGGGGGAAAAGAGGGGGAAGGGAGGGGGAAAAGAGGGGGAAGGGAGGGGGAAAAGAGGGGGAAGGGAGGGGGAAAAGAGGGGGAAGGGAGGGGGGAAAAGGGGGAAGGGGAAGGGAGGGGGAAAAAGGGGGAAGGGGAAGGGAGGGGGAAAAAGGGGGAAGGGGAAGGGAGGGGGGAAAAGGGGGGAAGGGAGGGGGAAAAAGGGGAAGGGAGGGGGGAAAAAGGGGGAAGGGAGGGGGGAAAAAGGGGGAAGGGAGGGGGGAAAAAGGGGGAAGGGAGGGGGAAAGAAGGGGGAAGGGAGGGGGGAAAGAAGGGGAAGGGAGGGGGGAAAGAAGGGGGAAGGGAGGGGGGAAGAAGGGGAAGGGAGGGGGGAAGAAGGGGGAAGGGAGGGGGGAAACAGGGGGAAGGGGGAAAAGGGGGAAGGGGGAAAAGGGGGAAGGGGGAAAAGGGGAAGGGGGAAAGGGGGAAGGGGGAAAAGGGGAAGGGGGAAAAGGGGGAAGGGGAAATAAATAGCCCCAAGGTGGAGAGCTCTCAAGCTGCAAGGGGGGAAATAGGGGTTGTAACCCCCCCCCAGCCCCCCCCTTGGCTGGGATGCGCCGGCTCCTCCAGAGGTGGAATCGGCTCCTTGCACCTTCCTCGACCCCAGATAAAGTGCCAGGCCCAGAAGAGAGGGAATTTGGGGTGGTGGGAGACATCCCCCCACCCCTACCCCCTCCCCCAAACCCCACCCCAGAGAGAAAGCAAGGGGAGAAGGAATGGGAAGTAGGTTTGACTCCGGGTGGGAACGCCGGCGGGAGCGGGAAGCCCAGGGGGGGATCCGGGTGCCAGCTCAGCTTTGGGGTGAAAGGGGCTTGTTTTGGGAAGACAAGGGGAGTCCCAAGAGGCCAAAAACGCTCCTGGGTGTGCAAACGACCCCCCCCCAGCTCTTCCTCCAGGAGGAAAAGAGGCTGGGATGCTCCTGAGTCCCCCCAGGGCTGGATCCTTCCCAGGGATCAGGGACAAGACCCCCAGGAAGGATGAGAGGAGAGGAAAGGGCGTGGGGAGCAAAGGGGGCGAAGCCAAGTGCAGCGTGGGATCCCCAGGAGGAATCCAGAGGGAGTTCAAGGATTGAGGGGGAAGAAAACCACCAAGAGCTGCTGATCCGGGGGGGCTAATCCAGGGGGGCTGATCCAGGGGTCAATCCAGGGGGGCTGATCCAAGGGGGGCTGATCCAGGAGGGGGCTGATCCAGGGGGACCAATCCAGGAGGATGGGGGTTCATCCAGGTTGGCAGATCCAGCAGCCGATCCAGGGGGAGCAGGGGGAGGGGGTGTAATCCAGGGGCTGATCCGGGGGGAGCGTGGGGGGAGGGGGTGTAATCCAGGGGGGCTGACGCAGCGGCTGATCCAGGGGTTGATGGGGCGACCGCGCGAGGCCGGATCTGACCCGGGAGGAGGAAGAGGATGGATCCAATCCAGGATGAGGAGGAGGAAGAGGAGGGATCTGATCCAGGAGGAGGAGGGATCCAATCCAGGAGGAGGAGGAGGAAGAGGAGGATGATGGATCTGATCCAGGATGAGGAAGAGGAGGAATATTGATCCAATCCAGGAGGAGGAGGATGGAGCCGATCCAGGATGATGATGAGGAGGGGTCCAATCTGTGAAGAGGAGGTTGAGGATGGATCCAATCCAGGAGGAAGAAGAGGAGGAAGAGGATGGAGCTGATCCAGGAGAAGGAAGAGGAGGGATCCAATCCAGGAGGAGGAGGAGGAGGGATCCAATCCAGGAGGAGGAGGATGGAGCCAATCCAGGAGGAGGAGGGATCCAATCCAGGAGGAGGAGGAGGAGGGATCCAATCCAGGAGGAGGAGGAGGAGGGATCCAATCCAGGAGGAGGAGGATGGAGCCAATCCAGGAGGAGGAAGAGGAGGGATCCAATCCAGGAGGAGGAGGATGGAGCTGATCCAATCCAGGAGGAGGATGGAGCCGATCCAGGAGGAGGAGGGATCCAATCCAGGAGGAGGAGGAGGAGGATGGAGCCGATCCAGGAGGAGGAAGAGGAGGGATCCAATCCAGGAGGAGGAGGATGGAGCTGATCCAGGAGGAGGAGGATGGATGCAATCCAAGATGAGGAGGGATCCAATCCAAGATGAGGAGGAGGATGGAGCTGATCCAGGAAGAGGAGGGATCCAATCCAGGAGGAGGAGGAGGAGGGATCCAATCCAGGAGGAGGAGGGATCCAATCCAGGAGGAGGAGGAGGAGGGATCCAATCCAGGAGGAGGAGGATGGAGCTGATCCAGGAGGAGGAAGAGGAGGGATCCAATCCAGGAGGAGGAGGATGGAGCTGATCCAGGAGGAGGAGGAGGAGGGATCCAATCCAGGAGGAGGAGGATGGAGCTGATCCAGGAGGAGGAGGAGGAGGGATCCAATCCAGGAGGAGGAGGATGGATGCAATCCAAGATGAGGAGGGATCCAATCCAAGATGAGGAGGAGGATGGAGCTGATCCAGGAAGAGGAGGGATCCAATCCAGGAGGAGGAGGAGGAGGGATCCAATCCAGGAGGAGGAGGATGGAGCTGATCCAATCCAGGAGGAAGGAGGATGGAGCTGATCCAATCCAGGAGGAGGAGGAGGAATATGGATCCAATCCAGGAGGAAGGAGGATGGAGCCGATCCAGGATGAGGAGGAAGATGATGGATCCACCCCAGGATGAGGCAGACGAACCCAACCCAAGATGCTGAAGAGGAGGAGGAGGAAGCTGGAGCAGGGGAGAGGGTCAGACACAGATCTTGATGCGGGTGCCTTTGGCCAGGACGCGGAAGAAGGGGAAGAGGCGCTGGCGGAAGGCGGCGTTGAAGGTGTGCACGTGGCTCATGCTCTCGGCGTCGTAGAAGCAGAGCTGGCCCCGCTCGTAGTCCAGGTAGAGGCCGAAGCGCCGGGGCCGCTGCCCGGGGGGTTCAGGGGGGTCTGTTCCGTGGGGCTCCACGCTTGGTACCCCTTGGTCCCGCTGGTGACGCCCACGCACCAGATCTCCCTCCTCTGAGGGGGACCCCCGCTACGGCCCCCCTTCCCTTGCGCCCCAGCGGCTCGCGGGCGGCGGCACCCACGGCCCAGCCCTTCCTGCCCCCCACTTCCACTTCCCAGTAGTGGCGGCCGGAGCTGAAGCCCTGAGCTCCCAGGACGGAGAAGTCGGGATCCCAGCGGGCGGCGGCGGCGGCGGCGGCGGGGGGAAGGTCCTGGCGCCGCTCGCTCAGCCGGACGCTGCGGAGATCCAGGGAGAGGCAGAGGCGGGGGTGGGCGGTGGCGGGGTCCAGGGTGATGTTGGCTGTGGG
>BSDF01000032.1:631170-653670 GCA_027925045.1 Hypotaenidia okinawae | reverse complement strand
CCCCAACCCCCCCAAAACAAGGGGCAGGGTCCCCCCCGGGGGTGGAGCAGCCCCCCCACCTCCTCCCTCACCCTGAGGGACTCTGCTGAAGACCTTCTCCATCTTCCTCAGCACCACGTCCTGCAGGAAGTAGTTGGGGTGTTTCCTCCCCACGTCGAGCGGCACCACCTCAGGCTCCTGGAATTTGATGTTCTCACATCTGGGGGGGGGGGTGGAAGGGGGGAAGGAGGGGGGAAGTAGGGGGAAGGGGGGAAGGGAAGTGGGGGGGAGGGGGCAAAAAAAAGAATGAAATCCCCCCCCAAAAAATGAAAGAGGTTTGGGAAATACCCCAGGAGACGCAGAAGGAATAAGAGGAAGGAGGTGCATTGCCCACAGCTCCTCCTCAAAATGAACTGGTTTCACTGGTCCCTGTGCTGGGAGACTGTTTGAACTCCCTCCCCCCAAATCTCCCCCACCCCCCCAAATCCCCACCCCCACCCCCAAATCCCCACCCCCAAAATCCCCCACCCCCCACCAAATCCTTCCCTCCCCCCCCCATCATTTATCCCCCTTGGGGCCAGCAGCTCCCAGTATCACACCAGTTGTTACCCACTCTCAGGCTGGGAAATGGGAATGGGACCCCCCCCCCCCTTTTTTGCTCAGGATTCCACCCCCACACCCCCCCAGTGTCACCAACCTGATGAAGGTGCCTTTGATGTCCTGGGAGAGGCAGCAGTGGGGGGAGGGAGGGGGGATGGAGAAAGGAGGAAGAACGGGTTAGGGAGAAGCCTGGCTTCACCCAGCTCAGCACCCTGGGGGGGCTGGGGGAGCCCCCCACCCACCTACCCACCCCCCTGGGAGTAAACATCCCAAGTGGGAGGCACCTCCCATGGACACAAACACCCCAAAACCCCAGAGCTGGAGGAGCTGGAGCAAAAAGTGACCCCAAAACCCCAGAACTTGGGGAGATGGAGAAGAAAGTGACCCCAAAACCCCAGATCTGGAGGAGCTGGAGAAGAAAGTGACCCCAAAACCCCAGATCTTGAGGAGCTGGAGAAGAAAGTGACCCCAAAAACCCAGATCTTGAGGAGTTGAAGGAAAAAATGACCCCAAAAGCCCAGAACTTGAGGAGATGGAGCAAAAAACAACCCCAAAACCCCAGAATTTGAGGAGCTGGAGCAAAAAGTGACCCCAAAACCCCAGATCTTGAGGAGATGAAGCAGAAGACCACCCCAAAACCCCAGATCTGTAGAAGTTGGAGAAGAAAGTGACCCCAAAACCTCAGAACTTGAGAAGATGGAGCAAAAAATGACCCCAGAACTTCAGATCTTGAGAAGCTGGAGAAGAAAATGACCCCAAAACCCCAGAGCTTGAGGGGATGGAGACGAAAAAAAGTGACCCCAAAACCCCAGATCTTGAGGAGTTGAAGAAAAAAATGACCCCAAAAGCCCAGATCTTGAGAAGATGGTGAAGAAAATGACCCCAAAACCCCAGAACTTGAGGAGTTGAAGAAAAAAATGACCCCAAAAGCCCAGAATTTGAGGAGATGGAGCAAAAAACAACCCCAAAAACCCAGAACTTGAGGAGATGGAGCAAAAAGTGACCCCAAAACCCCAGAACTTGAAGAGATGAAGAAGAAAATGCCCCCAAAACCCTAAAACTTGAGAAGTTGGAGAAGAAAATGACCCCGAAACCCCAGATCTGGAGGAGCTGGAGCAAAAAATGACCCCAAAACGCCCAGATCTGGAGGAGCTGAAGACAAAAATCATCCCAAAACCCCCAGAGCTTGAGGAGATGAAGCAGAAAACGACCCCAAAACCCCCAGAATTTGAGGAGATGGAGCAGAAAACGACCCCAAAACCCCCAGATCTGGATGAGCTGGAGCAAAAAGTGACCCCAGAACTTCAGATCTTGAGGAGCCGGAGCAAAAAGTGACCCCAAAAGCCCAGATCTTGAGGAGCTGGAGAAGAACATGACCCCAAAACCCCAGAATTTGAGGAGCTGGTGGAGAAATTGACCCCAAAACCCCAGAACTTTAGGAGTTGGAGCAGGAAACAACCCCAAAATCCCAGAATTTGAGGAGATGGAGCAGAAAACAACCCCAAAACCCCAGAGCTGGAGGAGTTGGAGAAGAAAGTGACCCCAAAACCCCAGATCTTGAGAAGATGGAGCAAAAAATGACCCCAAAACCCCAGAACTTGAGGAGATGAAGCAGAAAACAACCCCAAAACACCAGAATTTGAGGAGCTGGAGCAAAAAGTGACCCCAAAACCCCAGATCTTGAGGAGATGGAAAAGAAAATCACCCCAAAACCCCAGATCTGGAGGACCTGGTGCAAAAAATGACCCCAAAACCCCAGAACTTGAGGAGCTGAAGACAAAAACCATCCCAAAATCCCTAGAACTTGAGGAGTTGGAGCAGAAAACAACCCCAAAACCCCAGAATTTGAGGAGCTGGAGAAGAAAATGACCCCAAAACCCCAGAACTTGAGGAGCTGAAGACAAAAACCACCCCAAAACCCCCAGAATTTGAGGAGCTGGAGCAAAAAGTGACCCCAAAACCCCAGATCTTGAGGAGCTGAAGACAAAAACCATCCCAAAACCCCAGATCTTGAGATGATGAAGCAGAAAACAACCCCAAAACCCCAGAATTTGAGGAGATAGAGCAAAAAGTGACCCCAAAACCCTAGAATTTGAGGAGATGGAGAAGAAGATGACCCCAAAACCCCAGATCTGGAGGACCTGGTGCAAAAAGTGACCCCAAAACCCCAGATCTTTAGGAGCTGGAGAAGAAAGTGACCCCAAAACCCCAGATCTTGAGGAGATGAAGTAGAAAACCACCCCAAAACCCCAGATCTGTAGAAGTTAGAGAAGAAAGTGACCCCAAAACCTCAGAACTTGAGAAGATGGAGCAAAAAGTGACCCCAGAACTTCAGATCTTGAGAAGTTGGAGAAGAAAATGACCCCAAAACCCCAGAACTTGAGGGGATGGAGACGAAAATGACCCCAAAACCCCAGATCTGGAGGAGCTGGAGACGAAAGTGACCCCAAAACCCCCAGATCTGGAGGAGCTGGAGACGAAAGTGACCCCAAAACCCCCAGATCTGGAGGAGCTGGAGCAGAACCCCCCCCAAGGCCAGACCTTGAGCAGCTGCAGCCCGTCCTGCTGGCTCTTGTCCTCGGCCTCGGCGATGAGGCGGCCCAGGGCGGCGCTCTGCTCCTGCAGCCGGCCCAGGGCGCGTCCCTGCCGCGCCAGCAGCCGCTCGTAGCGCCCCTCCAGCTGCTGCAGCAGCACCACCTGCTCCCCCACCAGGAACTGGTGCAGCACCTCGAACTGGGACTCCAGCTCCTTCAGCTCCTGCTTCATCTTGTCCTGGGGGGGGGGAGGGGGAGAAGGTGGGGGGAGGGAGGGGAAGGTGGGGGGGAGGGAGGGGAAGGGGGGGAGGAAGGGGAAGGTGGGGGGAGGGAGGGGAAGGGGGGGAGGGAGGGGAAGGGGGGAGGGAGGGGAAGGGGGGAGGGAGGGGAAGGGGGGGAGGGAGGGGAAGGGGGGGAGGGAGGGGAAGGGGGGGGAGGGAGGGGAAGGGAGCGGGGGAGGGAGGGGAAGGGAGCGGGGGAGGAAGGGGAGGAAGCGGGGGGAGGGAGGGGAAGGGGAGGAAGGGGAAGGGGGGAGGGGAAGGGGAAGGGGGGGGAGGAAGGGAAAGGGGGGGAGGAAGGGAAAGGGGGGGAGGAAGGGAAAGGGGGGGAGGAAGGGAAAGGGGGGGAGGAAGGGGGGGAGGGGGAAAGAAGGGAAAGGGGGGAGGGGAAGACAGGGGTCGTTAACGAAGCTCCTAATTGCCCATCCCCCCCTCCCAGGGTTCTCCTTTGCCCAGGGGTTTTGGGGGGCTGGGGGGCTGGGGTGGGGGAGGGGAGGGGGAGGGGCTGGGGTGGGGGGAGGGGAGGGGGAGGGGCAGAGGGGGAGAAGCTTCCCTAGGGATTTTGGGGTGGGGGAGGGGTGCCCATCCCCCCCCAGGGTTTTCCTTTGCCCAGGGGTTTTGGGGGGGGTGGGGGAGGGGGTGGGGGGAGGGGCGGGGGGGGGTGTCTCACCCTCAGCTGGGTGACCCTCTCCTCCTCGCTGGCCTTCAGCCTCAGCAGAGCCGCCAGCTGCTTCCTCAGGGGCTCCAGCCGCCCCTGGAGCTTGTTCTGAGGGACGGGACCCCCCTCAGGCACCCCCACTTTGGGGGGACCCCCCCTTTTTCCCTTCCCTCAGCCCCTCCCCCCCAAAAACCCCCTCTCTCCCCCCCAAAACCCCCTCCCCTCCCTAAAAACCCCCCCAACCCCCCTCCCCTCCCCCAAAAACCACCCCATCCCCCCCAACCCCCCCAAAACCACCCCCTGTCCCCCCCAAAACCCCCTCCCCCCAAAACCCCCTCCCCTCCCCAAAACCCCCCTCCTCCCCCCAAAAACCCCCTCCCCTCCCTAAAACCAACCCCTCCCCCCCACAAAACCCCCCAAAAACCCCCTCCCCCTCCCCAAACCCCCTTCCCCCCCAAAACCCCCCTGTCCCCCCCCCAAACCCCCCCCAAGCCCCCCAAATCCTCCTGTCCCCCCCAAAACCCCCTCCCCTCCCCCAAAACCCCCTCCCTCCCCTCAAAACCCCCTCCCCCTCTCCTCAACCCCCTTCCTGCCCCCCAAACCCCACTCCCCCCCCAAAACCCCCTCCCTCCCCCCAAAACCCCCCCAATCCCCCCCAAAACCCCCTCCCCTCCTAAAAACCCCCCTCCACCCCCTAAAAACCCCCTTCCTCCCCCCAAACCCCCTCCCTCCCCCCAAAACCCCCTCCCCCCAAAACCCCCTCCCCTCCCTAAAACCCCCTCCCTCCCCTCAAAACCCCCTCCCCCTCTCCTCAACCCCCTTCCTGCCCCCCAAACCCCACTCCCCCCCAAAACCCCCTCCCTCCCCCCAAAACCCCCCCCCAATCCCCCCCAAAACCCCCTCCCCTCCTAAAACCCCCCTCCACCCCCTAAAAACCCCCTTCCTCCCCCCCAAACCCCCTCCCTCCCCCCAAAACCCCCTCCCTCTCCCTAAAACCCCCTCCCTCCCCTCAAAACCCCCTCCCCCTCTCCTCAACCCCCTTCCTGCCCCCTAAACCGCACTCCCCCCCCCAAAACCCCCTCCCTCCCCCCAAAACCCCCCCCAATCCCCCCCAAAACCCCCTCCCCTCCCCTAAAACCCCCTCCCCCCAAATCCCCCTGTCCCCCCCCAAAAACCCCCTCCCCTCACCCCCTCAAACCCCCCCATCCCCCCACAAACCCCCCTGTCCCCCCCCAAACCCCCCCAAAACCCCCTCTCTCCCCTAAAACCCCCTCAAAACCCCCTCCCCTCCCCAAAACCCCCTCCCCCTCCCCTCAAAACCCCCCCAATCCCCCCTAAACCCCCCCCTCCCCTAAACCCCCCCGTACCCTGTACTCCTGCACCACCTCCTCGAGGGGCACGACGCTGTGGCGCTTGTGGCCCCGCGCCTCGCGGCACACCACGCACACCGCCTCCTCGTCCACCTCGCAGAAGAGCTTGAGGGGCTCCTGGTGCTTCTCACACAGCTCAGGGGGGGCAACCTCCCTGAACCCCCACCTGAGGAACCCCCCGAACCCCCCAAGGAGGCTGAGGAGGGGGTCGGGGTTGGGGGGGCGCTGGGGGTGGGGGTGGAGCTGCCGGATCAGCTGGACCATGTTGGCCAGTTGGAGGTTGGGCCTGAAGTTCTTCTGGAAGAAGCTTTTCCTGCACTGGGGGCAGGTGAAAGTTGGGGGGTTGGGGGGGGGAAGCTCCTTGGGGGAGGGGGAGGAAGAGGGGGAGGAAGAGGAGGCGCTTGGGCTGCTGCTTCTTCCTCATCTTCCTCCTCCTCTTCTTCCTCTTCTTCCTCCTCTTCTTCCTCCACATCTTCCTCCATCACGTCCTCGAAGTAGAGCTCCCCCCTCACCTCGCCCTCCCACATGCCTTCCTCATCCTCCTCTTCCTCTTCTTCTCCCTCTTCCTCTTCCTCCACGGGGTCTCCCCACAGATCATCATCATCCTCGCTCCACATCTCTTCCTCCTCTTCCTCTTCCTCTTCCTCCTCTTGCTCCGCATCCAGCTCTTCTTCCTCCTCCTCTTCCTCCAGCTCATCTTCCTCCTCTTCCTCTTCCTCCTCTTCCTCTCCCACCCCTCTTTCCCTGCTGGCTGCCCCGGGGGGGTCCCGTGGGCCTGTCCCCCCCCCAGCCCAGAGCTGGGAGATGCAGAGGCGGCAGAAGTTGTGGCCGCAGCCGATGGACACGGGGTCAACGAAGTAGTCCAGGCAGATGGCGCAGATGGCCTCTTCCTGCAGGGTCTGCACCGGGTTCAACCGGCCCCCGGGGGTCCCGGGGGAACCCCTCCCCCAGCAAGCCCCCCGCCGCCATGGGGGAAGGAGGGGAAGGGGGAAGGAAGGGGGAAGGGGGAAGGAAGGGGGAAGGGGGAAGGAAGGGGGAAGGGGGAAGGAAGGGGGAAGGGGGAAGGAAGGGGGAAGGGGGAAGGAAGGGGGAAGGGGGAAGGAAGGGGGAAGGGGGAAGGAAGGGGGAAGGGGGAAGGAAGGGGGAAGGGGGAAGGAAAGGGAAGGGGGAAGGAAAGGGAAGGGGGAAGGAAAGGGAAGGGAGGAGGAAGGGGGAAGAAGGAGGGAGGATAAGGAAGAGGAAGGGGAAAGGAAAGGGAAGGAGGGGAAAGGAGGGAGAAGGAGGAAGAGGAAGGGGAAAGGAGGAAGGAAAGGGAAGGAGGAGGGAGAAGGAGGAAGAGGAAGGGGAAAGGAGGAAGGAAAGGGAAGGAGGAGGAAGGGGGAAGAAGGAGGGAGGAGAAGGAAGAGGAAGGGGAAAGGAAAGGGAAGGAGGAAGGAGGGGGAAGGGGAAAGGAAAAGGAAGGAGAAAGGAGGGGGAAGGAGGAAGAGGAAGGGGAAAGGAAAGGGAAGGAGGAAAAAGGAGGGGGAAGGAGGAAAAGGAGGGGGAAGGAGGAAAAAGGAGGGGGAAGGAGGAAAAGGAGGGGGAAGGAGGAAAAGGAGGGGGAAGGAGGAAAAGGAGGGGGAAGGAGGAAAAAGGAGGGGGAAGGAGGAAAAAGGAGGGGGAAGGAGGAAAAAGGAGGGGGAAGGAGGAAAAAGGAGGGGGAAGGAGGAAAAGGAGGGGGAAGGAGGAAAAAGGAGGGGGAAGGAGGAAGGGAAAGGGGAAAGGAAAGGGAAGGAGGGGAAAGGGGAAAGGAAAGGGAAGGAGGAAAAAGGAGGGAGAAGGAGGAAGAGGAAGGGGAAAGGAAAGGGAAGGAGGGGAAAGGGGAAAGGAAAGGGAAGGAGGAAGGAGGGGGAAGGAGAAAGAAGAAGGGGAAAAGAAGGGGAGAGGAAGAAGAAGGAGGAAGGGGAAAGGAGGGGGAAAGGGAAAGGAAGGGGAAGGAGGAAGGAGGAGGAGGGGGAAAGGGAAGGGGAGAGGAGGAAGGAAGGGGAAGGGGGAAGGGGAAAGGGGATGGGGAAAGGGAAGGGGAAGCAGGGGAAGGGAGGAGGAAGCTTCACTCAGCGGTTCCCCTCTTCCTCCCGGGAAGGGCCAACCGGGGCTCCTCCCCCTCCCCCTCCCCCTCCCCCTCCTCCCTCTCCCGGGGCTCCTTCCCCTCCCCCCGCCGGGCTCAGAGCCGGTTCAGGGGCCGGTTCCTCCCCTCCCCTCCCCCTCCCCCTCCCCCAGCTGCCTCCGAGGCCTCGGGGCCGCCGGTTCCCTCCCCAGCGCCGCCCCCGGGGGCCGGCCCAGGCCCCCCCCGAGCCCCCAGGCCCCCCCCGAGGCCCCGGCCCAGGCCCCCCCGAGCCCCCAGGCCCCCCCCGCAGGCCCCGCTCCGCTCCCCGCCGGCGCGGCCGGGCTTTAGGCCTCACCGCTGCCCCCCCAAGGGGGGGGGGACGCTCTAGCCTCTCTCCTCTCCTCTCCTCTCCTCTCTCCCCCCCCAGCCGCCGCCGGCTCCTCTCTATGGTGGGAGCCGCCGCCGGCCGCCGCTTCCGCTTTCCCCTCGCGCGCCCCAAGCCCCGCCCCCCCCCCCCTCCCTGCCCCACCTGACCGGAAGCGCCGCCGGATCGACCGGAAGCGGGTGGCGCGCTGGGGAAGCGCGACGGGGGTTGCTAAGCAACCGCCCGGCCGAAAAGGAACCAACCAATCGGCAGGGCGCTTCCGGAGGGGGCGTGTCTAGAGGGGGAGGGGGCGTGTCTAGAGGGGGAGGGGGCGTGTCTAGAGGGGGAGGGGGCGTGTCTAGAGGGGAGGGGGCGTGTCTAGAGGGGGAGGGGGCGTGTCTAGAGGGGAGGGGGCGTGTCTAGAGGGGAGGGGGCGTGTCTAGAGGGGGAGGGGGCGTGTCTAGAGGGGGAGGGGGCGTGTCTAGAGGGGTGAGGGCGTGTCTAGAGGGGAGGGGGCGTGTCTAGAGGGGGAGGGGGCGTGTCTAGAGGGGAGGGGGCGTGTCTAGAGGGGAGGGGGCGTGCCTAGAGGGGAGAGGGCGTGTCTAGAGGGGAGGGGGCGTGTCCAGAGGGGAGGGGGCGTGTCTAGAGGGAGAGGGGGCGTGTCTAGAAGGGAGGGGGCGTGTCTAGAGGGGGAGGGGGCGTGTCCAGAGGGGGAGGGGGCGTGTCCAGAGGGGGAGGGGGCGTGTCTAGAGGGGGCGTGTCTAGAGGGGAGGGGGCGTGTCTAGAGGGGGAGGGGGCGTGTCTAGAGGGGAGAGGGCGTGCCTAGAGGGGAGAGGGCGTGTCTAGAGGGGAGGGGGCGTGTCCAGAGGGGAGGGGCGTGTCTAGAGGGGGAGGGGGCGTGTCTAGAGGGGAGGGGGCGTGTCTAGAGGGAGAGGGGGCGTGTCTAGAGGGAGGGGGCGTGTCTAGAGGGGAGGGGGCGTGTCTAGAGGGAGAGGGGGCGTGTCTAGGGGGAGGGGGCGTGTCTAGAGGGGAAGGGCGTGTCTAGAGGGGAGGGGGCGTGTCTAGGGGGAGGGGGCGTGTCTAGAGGGGGAGGGGGCGTGTCCAGAGGGGAGGGGGCGTGTCTAGAGGGAGAGGGGGCGTGTCTAGAAGGGAGGGGGCGTGTCTAGAGGGGGAGGGGGCGTGTCCAGAGGGGGAGGGGGCGTGTCCAGAGGGGGAGGGGGCGTGTCTAGAGGGGGCGTGTCTAGAGGGGAGGGGGCGTGTCTAGAGGGGGAGGGGGCGTGTCTAGCGGGGAGGGGGCGTGTCCAGAGGGGGAGGGGGCGTGTCTAGAGAGGAGGGGGCGTGTCTAGAGGGGAGGGGGCGTGTCCCCCCGCAGGAGCAGGAGCCCCTTTAACCTCCGGGCTGCGGGTTCGAGCCCCGCGCCCGGCGCTCCGAGGACCCATCCCCCCTCCTGGGGTGGGGTGGGGGATGGGGAGGAGGGGTAGTGGGGGGTGGGGGGAGGGGGAGGGCTGAAGCTCAGCTCAGCTCCCCACCCCCCAGCAGCCCGGCTAGCTCAGTCGGTAGAGCATGGGACTCTTAATCCCAGGGTCGTGGGTTCGAGCCCCACGTTGGGCGGGTAGATTTTTGGGGGGAGGGGCTTTCCCCTCCCTACCCCCCCCCCCAATAAAACAATTTTGGGGGCAATCTGGGGACCAGGCGAAGGTCCCCCAGGTCCCATCCTTTGGGTGTCGTGGTGGGGTCACCAGCGTGATGGGGGTAGGATACTGGCAGCACCCCAATTTGGGGGGGGTGTGAAACTGGAAGGGGCAGGAGAGGGACCGGGGTGGGGTGGGGGGTTCAGCTCGTGGAAGGATATTTGGGGGGGTTTTTTGGGGGGGTTGGGTGGGGTTTTTTCGGGGGGGGTCGGTTTTTTGGGGGGTTTTGGGCCCGTTGGCACCATCCCACCCACCCTCGAGTCTCCCCAGGGATGAGCCCCCCACTTCCCCCCTTATTCAGACACCCCCCCCCCCGTTTTAATACCGAGAAAAATGGGGTTTGGGGGGAGAAAAGGGGAGTTTGGGGGGGAAAAAGGGGAGTTTGGGGGAGAAAAGGGGAGTTTGGGGGAGAAAAGGGGAGTTTGGGGGGGAAAAAGGGGGTTTGGGGAAAGAAAAAGGGGGTTTGGGGTGGAGAAAAAGGGGGTTTTGGGGGGAGAAAAGGGGGTTTTGGGGGAGGAAAAGGGGGTTATGGGGGGAAAAATAGGGGTTTGGGGGGAAAAATGGGGGTTTGGGGGAGAAAAGGGGGGTTTGAGGGGAGAAAAGGGAGGTTTGGGGGGTAGAAAAGGGGGTTTTGGGGAAGAAAAAGGGGGGTTTGGGGGAGAAAAAGAGGGGTTTTGGGGAAAAAGTGGGGTTTGGGGGAGGAAAAGGGGGTTTGAGGAAAGAAAAAGGGGGGTTTTGGGTGGAGAAAAAGGGGGTTTTGGGGGAGAAAAGGGGAGTTTGGGGGAGAAAAGGGGGTTTTGGGGGAGGAAAAGGGGGTTATGGGGGGAAAAAATAGGGTTTTTGGGGGAAAAATGGGGGTTTGAGGGGAGAAAAGGGGGGTTTGGGGGGAGGAAAAGGGGGGCTTTGGGGGAGAAAAGGGGAGTTTGGGGGAGAAAAGGGGGTTTGGGGGAGGAAAAGGGGGTTTGAGGAAAGAAAAAGGGGGGTTTTGGGTGGAGAAAAAGGGGGTTTTGGGGGAGAAAAGGGGAGTTTGGGGGAGAAAAGGGGGTTATGGGGGAGGAAAAGGGGGTTATGGGGGGAAAAAATAGGGTTTTTGGGGGAAAAATGGGGGTTTGAGGGGAGAAAAGGGGGGTTTGGGGGGAAAAAGGGGGTTTGGGGGAGAAAAAGAGGGGTTTTGGGGAAAAAGTGGGGTTTGGGGGAGGAAAAGGGGGTTTTTGGGGGGAAAATGGGGGTTTGGGGGGAGGAAAAGCGGGTTTTGGGGAGAAAAAGGGTGTTTTCGGGCAGCCCGGCTAGCTCAGTCGGTAGAGCATGGGACTCTTAATCCCAGGGTCGTGGGTTCGAGCCCCACGTTGGGCGCTCGCAGGGGTTTGGTTTTGGGGGTGTCTGGGGGTGCTCTTCCAGCTCCCCTCGCCTCGTTTTATGTGTGTCCCCCCCAATAAAAAAAGGGGGGACCCTGTAAATGTCCCCCCCGCGAGAGTCCGTCTGTCCCTTGTCCCCCTGTCCCTCCTCACCTCCTGCTGCCAGGGCTGGGACAGGGACCCCTCCCAGTGCCCTGGGGGGGGGGTGGGGGTGCTGGTGCCTCCCTGGCCCCTCCCCCGCTCAGCTTACCCCCAGGGGATTATCACCCCTAAATTTAGGAGGGTCGGTCCCTCCCCCCCCCCCCCGCCCCGTGGCATCTCCCCGGGTCCCCTGGCAGCCAGGAACCCTCCCCAGGCCTCTCCCTGTCCCCGGGGGGGGGGGGGGTTGGGGGGGGTTGGGCAGCAGCTCCTGGCCCTGAGCCCGGCACCCCAAAGTCTCAAGGGTGAAACGAGGGGGGCCTGCTCCTGGCTGCACCCCGGGGCGCCAGGCCGGGCCTGGGGTCCCCCTAGGGCCTGGGGTCCTCCTGGGGCCTGAGGTCTCCTGGGGCCTCAGGGTCCCCCTGGGTCTGGGGTCCCCCTGGGGTCCCCCTGGGGTCCTCCTGGGGTCTCCTGGGGCCTCAGTTGTTCCCCCTGGGACTTGGGGTTCCCCCTGGGGCCTGAGGTCTCCCCTAGGGCCTCAGTTTCCCCCTGGGCCCTCAGGGTCTCCCCTGGGGGCCCCCGGGACCTCAGTTGTTCCCCCTGGGATTTGGGGTCCGTCCCCCCCCCCCCCGATGCCTGGGGTTCCTCCCCTGGGACCTGAGGTTGTCCTGGGAGGGGGTCCTGGGGGATCCTGGGGGATCCTGGGGGATCAGGGGCTCCCCGAGCCCTTGGGATGGGGGGTGGGGCAGGGGAGGGTTAAAGGGGGAGAGGGGGACCCTGGGGAGGGGGAGGGGACCCTGGGGAGAGGGTCTGGGCTGGGGACAGGTGGAGGAAGGTGCTGGAAATGGGATATTGGGGGGAGGGGGGAGGGGGAGGGGAAAGGGGGGAGGAGGAGGAGGAGGAGGGGGAGAAGGAAGAGGGGGAGGTCGGGGTGTCCCGGGATGGAGGCGGGGGGAGGGGAAGGAAGGGTAAGTGAGATGGGGAGGGGGGAGGGGGAGGGTGACAGGAGGGGCCGGGGGCGGGGTGGGGGGGCTGGGGAAGGAGATGTGGGACCCATCCCGAGCTCGGGCCGGGGGCCGAACCCTGGGCAGGGTCGAGCGGCTGTTGGGGACCCGCTGGGACCCCCCGAGCACCAGGCTGCCCCCCGCTGGCCCCCCCCCGCAGGGTGACCCTCTCCTACTGCTGGGCTCCCAGGTAGGGGGAGGGGGGAGGGGGGCAGGGGGACCCTCTCCTGCTGCTGGGCTCCCAGGTAGGGGGGAGGGGGGAGGGGGGCAGGGGGACCCTCTCCTGCTGCTGGGCTCCCAGGTAGGGGGAGGGGGGGCAGGGGGACCCTCTCCTGCTGCTGGGCTCCCAGGTAGGGGGAGGGGGTTGGGGCGGGACAGGGTTTGGGAGGGGACAGGGTAGGGAGGGGGGGGGGCAGGGGTTGGGGGAGGGGACAGGGGATAGGGGTGGGACAGGGGTGGGGTGGGGGGAGGGGAGGGGGTGGGTTAGGGGGAGGGGAGGGGGTGGGGTAGGGGGAGGGGACGGGGTTGGTGTTGCCCTGCCCGGGGTTGATCCCGAATTTCTCCTGCCCCCCCCCGGGGTTGGTTTTGGGGGGGTTCAAAGGGCGCAGGGCCCTTCCCGCTGCCCCCTGGGGCCCAGGTCTCTGCTCCCAGCTGCAGGGACGGCCGGGCCCTGGGGGCAGGAAAGGCCCTGGGGCAGGAACACCCATTCCCTGGGGCAGGAAGGGCCCTGGGGCAGGAACACCCAGTCCCTGGGGCAGGAACAGCTGGTCCCTGGGGCAGGAAGGGCCCTGGGGGCAGGAACAGCCAGTCCCTGGGGCAGGAACACCTGGGCCCTGGAGGCAGGAAGGGCCCTGGGGGCAGGAACACCCGGGCCCCGGGGCAGGAAGGGCCCTGGGGCAGAAACTGCCGGTCCCTGGGGGCAGGAACAGCTGGGCCCTGGGGCAGGAAGGGCCCTGGGGGCAGGAACACTCAGTCCCTGGGGGCAGGAACACCCAGTCCCTGGGGCAGGAAGGGCGCTGGGGCAGAAACTGCCGGTCCCTGGGGGCAGGAACAGCTGGGCCCTGGGGCAGGAAGGGCCCTGGGGGCAGGAACACTCAGTCCCTGGGGGCAGGAACACCCAGTCCCTGGGGCAGGAAGGGCGCTGGGGCAGAAACTGCCGGTCCCTGGGGGCAGGAACAGCTGGGCCCTGGGGCAGGAAGGGCCCTGGGGGCAGGAACACTCAGTCCCTGGGGGCAGGAACACCCAGTCCCTGGGGCAGGAAGGGCGCTGGGGCAGAAACTGCCGGTCCCTGGGGGCAGGAACAGCCAGTCCCTGGGGCAGGAAAGGCCGGTCCCTGGGGGCAGGAACAGCTGGGCCCTGGGGGCAGGAAGGGCCCTGGGGGCAGGAACACTCGGTCCCTGGGGGCAGGAACAGCTGGGCCCTGGGGGCAGGAAGGGCCCTGGGGGCAGGAACACTCAGTCCCTGGGGCAGGAACACCCGGGCCCCGGGGCAGGAAGGGCCCTGGGGCAGGAAAGGCCGGTCCCTGGGGCAGGAAGGGACCTGGGGGGAGGAATTCTCAGTCCCTGGGGCAGGAAAGGCCAGTCCCGGGGGCAGGAAGGGCCCTGGGGTAGGCCGGTCCCTGGGGCAGGAACACCCAGTCCCTGGGGCAGGAAGGGCCCTGGGGGAGGAAAGTCCAGTCCCTGGGATAGGCCAGTCCCGGGGGTAGGCCGGTCCCTGGGGCAGGCCAGTCCCTGGGGCAGGCCGGTCCCTGGGGCAGGAACACCCAGTCCCTGGGGCAGGAAGGGCCCTGGGGGAGGAAAGTCCAGTCCCTGGGATAGGCCAGTCCTGGGGTAGGCCGGTCCCTGGGGCAGGCCAGTCCCTGGGGTAGGCCGGTCCCTGGGGCAGGAACACCCAGTCCCTGGGGCAGGCCGGTCCCTGGGGCAGGAACACCCAGTCCCTGGGGCAGGAAGGGCCCTGGGGGAGGAAAGTCCAGTCCCTGGGATAGGCCAGTCCCGGGGGCAGGAACACCCAGTCCTGGGGTAGGCCGGTCCCTGGGGCAGGCCGGTCCCTGGGGTAGGCCGGTCCCTGGGGCAGGAACACCCAGTCCCGGGGCCAGGCGGGTCCCTGGTTCCTGGGCCAGGCCCGCCCAGGCCGGGCCGGGTGCCAGGCCTTGCGTCCTCCTGTGCCAAGGCCCCGTCTGAGCCGGGTCCCCGCTCTCGCAGGCCGCAGGCCATGGCCGCCACCGCCTTCGTGCCGGGCAGCCTGCAGGACGAGGCCACCTGCTCGGTGTGCCTGGAGTTCTTCAAAGACCCCGTGTCCATCGAGTGCGGCCACAACTTCTGCCGCGGCTGCATCGCCAAGAGCTGGCAGGGCCTGGAGATGGATTTCCCTTGCCCCCAGTGCCGGGAGGTGGCCCAGCAGCGCAGCTTCAGGCCCAACCGCCAGCTGGCCAACATGGCCGAGATCATCAGCCAGCTGGCCCAGCGCGGGGCCCGGCCGGCCGAGGCCGAGGGGCTCTGCCCCCGGCACCGCGAGGCCCTCAAGCTCTACTGCAAGGACGACCGGGCCGCCATCTGCGTGGTGTGCGACCGCTCCCGCGACCACCGCCCGCACGCCGTGGTGCCCGTGGACGAGGCGTCCGAGGAGTTCAAGGTGCCTGGCTGCCTGGCTGTCAGCCTGTCTGTCTGTCTGCCTGCCTGTCTGTTTGTCTGTCAGCCTGTCAGCCTGTCTGTTTGTCTGTCAGCCTGTCAGCCTGTCTGTCTGTCTGCCTGCCTGTCTGTTTGTCTGTCAGCCTGTCAGCCTGTCTGTTTGTCTGTCAGCCTGTCAGCCTGTCTGTCTGTCTGCCTGCCTGTCTGTTTGTCTGTCAGCCTGTCAGCCTGTCAGCCTGCCTGCCTGTCTGTCAGCCTGTCAGCCTGTCTGTCTGTCTGCCTGCCTGTCTGTTTGTCTGTCAGCCTGTCAGCCTGTCTGTCTGTCTGTCTGCCTGCCTGTCTGTCTGTCTGTCTGTCTGTCTGCCTGTCTGGCTGGCTGCCTGTCAGCCTGGCTGTCTGCCTGTCAGCCTGTCTGCTTGTCTGTCTGTCTGCCTGCCTGTCTGTCAGCCTGTCAGCCTGTCTGTCTGTCTGCCTGCCTGTCTGTCAGCCTGTCAGCCTGTCTGTCTGCTTGTCTGCCTGTCTGTCAGCCTGCCTGTCTGCCTGCTTGTCTGCCTGTCTGTCAGCCTGTCTCCCTGTCTCCCTGTCCGTCTCCCTGTCCGTCTGTCAGGCTTCCCACCCCCTGAGCTTGTCCCTGGCTGCTCCAGCCCCCCCCACTCTCCCCTCCCCCTCCCCCAGCTGCCCCTGGGTGACGCCCCCCCCAGCCCCCCAGCCCCTCCCGCCGTGCGTCCCTCTGCTGCCCCCCGCAGCCGTGGGGAAGGGGGGGTCGAACAAGGGACCCCAGGCCGGGGCCTTCACCCCCGAGGGTCCCGGGGCCGGAGCTCCCTGAGCCCCCCCAGGGTCACAGCTCCCACCCCGGGTCTATTTTAAGCCTGGGCCAGCGGCCAAAGCCCGGCCTGGGCTGGTGTGAAGCCAGGCTCTGGGTGAGCCTTGGCTGTGCCAGGAGCCAAGGCTGGGGGAGGTGCATTACACCCCCCCCCAATTCCCCTCCTACCCCACCCCCTCCCCCTCTCTTCCTCCCCAGTGTCCCCAGTTCCCCCCCCCCCCAGGGTGATGGGCAGAGCTGAGCCAGCAGCTTCCCGGGGTGCAGACCATCCCCTGGTCCCACCCCCTGTGTGGGTGCAGGAGCAGGGCCAGGGGGTGGGGGGTGGGGGTGTTTGGGGGGGGGATGCCCCAGGAATGTCTCCCCACACCCCCCCCCCCCAAATTCCCAGGAGAAGATCCAGGCCCGGCTGGATTTCCTGAAGAAGGAGAGACAGGAGCTGCTGGAGTTCAAAGTGGACGATGACAAGAAAACCCAGGAGCTCCTGGTGGGTGCTGGGCTGGGCTGGGGGGGGGGGGGGGGTTTGGGGGGGGTGGGAGGGGGTTGGGACCCACCATCTCCACCCCTCCTGCCGCTCCGGGGTCTGGAACTGGAGGAACTGGGAGCTGCTGGGCTGGAGCTCCCAGCAAGGGAGGGAGAGGGGCTGCTCTGGGGAGATGGGATGCCCCCCGGAGGGAGAAACCCCTTCCCACCCCCCAGTTTGGGTGGTGGGATCAGCAGGTGATGACTGGGGGAAACTGGTGGCGGTGACTGGTGGTGACTGGTGGTGACTGGTGGCAGTCACTGGTGGTGCTGGTGACTGGTGCTCACTGGTGCTGACTGGTGCTCACTGGTGGTGCTGACTGGTGCTCACTGGTGGTGCTGACTGGTGCTCACTGGTCGCGGTCACTGGTGCTGACTGGTGCTGACTGGTGGCAGTCACTGCTGCTGACTGGTGCTGACTGGTGCTCACTGGTGCTGACTGGTGGCAGTCACTGGTGCCGACTGGTGCTGACTGGTGCTGACTGGTGCTGACTGGTGGCAGTCACTGGTGCTGACTGGTGCTGACTGGTGGCAGTCACTGCTGCTGACTGGTGCTGACTAGTGCTCACTGGTGCTGACTGGTGGCAGTCACTGGTGCCGACTGGTGCTCACTGGTGCTGACTGGTGGCAGTCACTGGTGCTGACTGGTGGCGGTCACTGCTGCTGACTGGTGCTGACTGGTGCTCACTGGTCGCGGTCACTGGTGCTGACTGGTGCTGACTGGTGGCAGTCACTGCTGCTGACTGGTGCTGACTAGTGCTCACTGGTGCTGACTGGTGGCAGTCACTGGTGCTGACTGGTGCTGACTGGTGGCAGTCACTGCTGCTGACTGGTGCTGACTAGTGCTCACTGGTGCTGACTGGTGGCGGTCACTGCTGCTGACTGGTGCTGACTGGTGCTGACTGGTTGCAGTCACTGGTGCTGACTGGTGCTGACTGGTGCTGACTGGTGGCGGTCACTGGTGCTGACTGGTGGCAGTCACTGGTGCTCACTGGTGGCGGTCACTGGTGCCGACTGGTGCCGACTGGTGCCAGTGGTTTCCCCAGGGAGGAGAAGCCCCCTGAGCCCCAGGGGGGATGTTGGGGACCCCTCTCCCCTCTGGGATGTGACTCAGGACTCACCTCCTCCCCCCCCCCCCACTTTGACACACCCCCCTTTGTTTTCTGTGTGCGGGGATCTCTGCGGAACGTTCCAGAAAGCCCTGGAGCTGGAGCGGCAGAGGCTGCTGGGCGCCTTCGCGGGGCTGCGGCGCTTCGTGGCCCAGCAGGAGCAGGGGCTGCTGGCCCAGCTGGCCCAGCTGGAGAAGGGGGTGGCCCGCAGGCAGGAGGACAACGCCGCCCGCCTGGCCGGGGCCCTGGCGCCCCTCGGCCGGCTGCTGGCCGAGCTGGAGGAGAAGCTGCAGCAGCCGACGCTGCGCTTCCTCAGGGTGAGGGGGACGGGGGGGACACGGGGTGGGGGGGACACGGGGCCTGCAGCAGCCTGAGAGGGGCACGACACACCCCCCGGGGCACGACACCCCCCGGGGCACGACACCCCCCCCAGGGGCACAACACCCCCCCAGGGGCACGACACCCCCATTCTGAGCCCCAACCCCCCTCTGAGCCCCAACCCCCCTCTGAGCCCTAACCCCCCTCTGAGCCCCAACCCCCCTCTGAGCCCCAACCCCCCTCTGAGCCCCAAACCCCCCTCTGAGCCCCAAACATCCCCCCTGGGACACAACACCCCCCTGAGACATAACACACACCCCTCTGAGCCCCAACCCCCCTCTGAGCCCTAAACCCCCACTCTGAGACCCAACCCCCCCTCCCTGAGCCCCAACCCCCCTCTGAGCCCTAACCCCCCTCTGAGCCCCAACCCCCCTCTGAGCCCCAAACATCCCCCCCCGGGACACAACACCCCCCTGAGACACAACACACCCCCCTGAGACACAACACACCCCCTCTGAGCCCCAACCCCCCTCTGAGCCCCAACCCCCCTCTGAGCCCTAACCCCCCTCTGAGCCCCAACCCCCCTCTGAGCCCCAAACATCCCCCCCGGGACACAACACCCCCTCTGAGACACAACCCCCCCTTGAGCCCCAAACCCTTCACTGAGCCCCAAACCCCCCTCTGAGCCCCAAACCCCCCTCTGAGCCCCAAACATCCCCCCCGGACACAAACATCCCCCCCGGGACACAACACACCCCCCTGAGACACAAACATCCCCCCTCTGAGCCCCAACCCCCCTTTGAGCCCCAACCCCCCTCTGAGCCCCAAACATCCCCCCCGGGACACAACCCCCCTCTGAGCCTCAACCCCCCCCCAAGACACAAACCCCCCTCTGAGCCCTAAACCCCCTCTGATCTCAGCCTGATCCCGGCCTGATCCCAGGCCTGAGCCTGGGCCTGAGCCCGGCCTGATCCCGGGCCTGATCCCGGCCTGAGCCTGGGGCTGAGCCTGGGCCTGATCCCGGCCTGATCCCAGCCTGATCCGGGCCTGATCCCAGCCTGAACCTGGGCCTGATCCCGGGCCTGATCCCGGCCTGATCCCAGCCTAAGCCTGGGCCTGATCCCGGCCTGATCCCAGCCTGATCCCGGCCTGATCCCAGGCCTGAGCCTGGGCCTGATCCCGGGCCTGAGCCTGGCCTGATCCCGGCCTGAACCTGGGCCTGATCCCAGCCTGAGCCCGGCCTGATCTCGGGCCTGATCCCGGCCTGAGCCTGGGGCTGAACCTGGGCCTGATCCCGGCCTGATCCCAGCCTGATCCGGGCCTGATCCCAGCCTGAACCTGGGCCTGATCCCGGACCTGATCCCGGCCTGATCCCAGCCTAAGCCTGGGCCTGATCCCGGCCTGATCCCGGCCTGATCCCAGCCTGATCCCGGCCTGATCCCAGGCCTGATCCTGGCCTGATCCCAGCCTGAACCTGGGCCTGATCCCGTCCTGATCCCAGCCTGAGCCTGGGTCCCTCCCCCCAGCTCTGGCCTCACCCCAACATGGAGCTGGGTGGGTGTGGGTGTCCCTGTGTCCCATGGGAAGGGCTGGTCAGGGCCCCTCAGGGCGGGGGGAGCTGAGAGGAGGAGGAGGAGGAGGAGGGGGAGGGGGAGGAAGAGGGGGAGACCCCAAGAGCATCTTCAGAGTCTCTCCAGGGGTTTTGGGGTGGCAGCAGCGTCAGTTCTGGGTCCTGGAACAGGAGCCGTGGGGGGAGGGGGAGAAGATGCTCCCAGCTCCCCCAGGCAGCGCCCTGGGGAGGGGGTGAAGCGGGGTGGGGGGTGGGGGGGTCCCCTCGAGCCCCTCCAGGCTGGGGGGATGCCCACACCTTGCACAGGGGCTTCACCTGGTCTCTCCTCTTCCTTTCCAGGACGTGGTGAGCATCATCAGCAGGTATGGAGCACTCCTCCCTCTCCCCCTCCTCCTCCCTCTCCCTCTCCCTCTCCCTCTCCCTCTCCCCCTCCTTCTCCTCCCCCTCCTCCTCCCTCTCCCCCTCCTCCTCCCCCTCCCTTTCCCCCTCTCCTCCCCCTCCTCCCCCTCCTCCCCCTCTCCTCCTCCCCCTCCTCCCCCTTTCCCCCTCTCCTCCTCCTCCTCCTCCCCCTTTCCCCCTCTCCTCCCCCTCCTCCCCCTCCTCCCCCTCTCCTCCTCCCCCTCCTCCCCCTTTCCCCCTCTCCTCCTCCTCCTCCTCCCCCTTTCCCCCTCTCCTCCTCCTCCTCCTCCCCCTTTCCCCCTCTCCTCCTCCTCCTCCTCCCCCTTTCCCCCTCTCCTCCTCCTCCCCCTCCCCCTTTCCCCCTCTCCTCCTCCCCCTCCCCCTCCCACTCCCCCCTCCCCCTTCCCCTCCCAGCCCTATTCAAAGGTCAGTGTGGGGTGGCTGGAACTCTCCTCCTCCTCCTCCTGCTGGCTCCCTTCCAGTCCCTGGCAAACAGCCCTTTCACCCCCCCCCTTCCTGTCCTACCAGGACTCTCCCCAAAGGCCAAGTGAGACCAGACACCCCCAGGTCCCCCCTCCCCGGGCGGGGTGCGGGCTGCCTGAGCTCCCCAAAACTCAAACTCAAGCTGAGCTGGGGGGTTGGGGACAGACCCAGCACGGGACGAGGTGCAAATCCTGCTGCCCCCAGCCCTGGGGAGGGTGAAATCCCAGTGGGACCCTTGCTGGGAGCACTGGGATGGCTGGGACAGGGCGGGAGGGCAAGGGGCAAAGGGGGAGAGAGGGGGAAGGGCAGTGGATTTCTTCATTTCCTGTTAAATTAATGAATGTTAATTAGTTTATTCCCTGGCTCCCTGGGCAGGAGCGAGGAGGTGAAGTGCCAGAAGCCCATCCCCGTGTGCACAGACATGAAGATGCAGGTCTGCAACTTTTCCCTCAAGACCGACGCCCTGGAGAAAGCCCTGAGGAAGTTCAGAGGTACTGAGGGGGTGGGGGGGCCTTAAAACAGCCTTTGGGGGGCAGGGGGAGCCTTAGAACAGCCTTTGGGAGGCGTGGGGGGCCTTAAAACTGCCTTTGGGGGGCAGGCTGAGCCTTAAAACAGCCTTTGGGAGGCGTGGGGGGCCTTAAAACTGCCTTCAGCAGGCGTGGGGGGCCTTAAAACAGCCTTTGGGGGGCAGGGGGAGCCTTAAAACAGCCTTTGGGAGGCGTGGGGGCCTTAAAACTGCCTTCAGCAGGCGTGGGGGGCCTTAAAACAGCCTTTGGGAGGCGTGGGGGGCCTTAAAACTGCCTTCAGCAGGCGTGGGGAGCCTTAAAACAGCCTTTGGAAGGAGTGGGGAGCCTTAAAACTGCCTTCAGCAGGCGTGGGGAGCCTTAAAACAGCCTTTGGAAGGAGTGGGGAGCCTTAAAACAGCCTTTGGGAGGCACGGGGGGCCTTAAAACTGCCTTTGGGAGGCACGGGGGGCCTCAAAACAGCCTTTGGGGGGCGTGGGGGGCCTTAAAACAGCCTTCAGCCCCGTCTCTTCTCTCCAGAGAACCTCCAGGAAGAGCTGGGAAGGGGAGAAAAAGGTAAAAAGGGGGAATAGTGAGGGGTGGGGCTTGGGGAAACCCCAAAACCCAGCAACCCCCCCCCAAAACCCGCCCCAAAACCCAGCAACCCACCCCAAAACCCACCCCAAAACCCAGCAACCCCCCCCAAAACCCACCCCAAAACCCAGCAACCCCCCCCCAAAACCCACCCCAAAACCCAGCAACCCACCCCAAAACCCAGCAACCCACCCCAAAACCCAGCAACCCCCCCCAAAACCCACCCCAAAACCCAGCAACCCACCCCAAAACCCCTCCCAAACCCAGCAACCCACCCCAAAACCCAGCAACCCCCCCCAAAACCCACCCCAAATCCAGCAACCCCCCCCAAAACCCGCCCCAAACCCAGCAACCCACCTTCTAATGACCCCCCTCTGTCCATGGAGGAGCCGATTAGGAACACCCCCTTTTAATTACCCAACCTTTGTCCACAGAGGAGCTAATTAAGAGTATCTCCTTCTAATGACCCCCCCTCTGCCCTCAGAGGAGCTAATTAGGAGCATCCCCTCCTAACGACCCCCCTCTGCCTGCAGAGGAGCTAATTAAGAGCATCCCCTCCTAATGACCCCCCTCTGTCCATGGAGGAGCTGATTAGGAACACCCCCTTTAATTACTCAACCTTTGTCCAGGGAGGAGCTAATTAAGAACATCTCCTTCTAATGACCCCCCTCTGCCCGCGGAGGAGCTAATTAAGAGCATCCCCTCCTAATGACCCCCCTCTGTCCATGGAGGAGCTAATTAAGAGCATCCCCTCCTAATGACCCCCCTCTGCCCGCGGAGGAGCTAATTAGGAGCATCCCCTCCTAATGACCCCCCTCTGCCCGCGGAGGAGCTAATTAGGAGCATCCCCTCCTAATGACCCCCCTCTGCCCGCGGAGGAGCTAATTAGGAGCATCCCCTCCTAATGACCCCCCTCTGCCCGCAGAGGAGCTAATTAGGAGCATCCCCTCCTAACGACCCCCTCTGCCCGCAGAGGAGCTAGTTAAGAGCATCCCCTCCTAACGACCCCCCTCTGTCCGCAGAGGAGCTAATTAGGAGCATCCCCTCCTAACGACCCCCCTCTTCCCATCAGAGGAGCTAATTAGGAGCATCCCCTCCTAACGACCCCCCTCTTCCCATCAGAGGAGCTAATTAGGAGCATCCCCTCCTAACGACCCCCCTCTTCCCATCAGAGGAGCTAATTAGGAGCATCCCCTCCTAACGACCCCCCTCTTCCCATCAGAGGAGCTAATTAGGAGCATCCCCTCCTAACGACCCCCCTCTTCCCATCAGAGGAGCTAATTAGGAGCATCCCCTCCTAACGACCCCCCTCTGCCCGCAGAGGAGCTGACCCTGGACCCCGACTCTGCCAACCACCTGCTGGTCCTCTCCCCGGACCTGAAGAGCGTGAGGATGGGCTGCAGGAAGCAGGAGCTGCCCGACAACCCCAAGAGGTTCGACACCAACTCCCGGGTGCTGGCCAGCACTGGTTTCCAGTCGGGGAGGCACTACTGGGAGG
>BSDF01000032.1:601170-621170 GCA_027925045.1 Hypotaenidia okinawae | reverse complement strand
AAATCCCCACCTTGACCAGGTACTCCTGGAGGGAGGGAGGGGAGAGGGAGGGGAGAGGGAGGGGAGAGGGAGGGAGGGAGGGAGGGAGGGGAGAGGGAGGGAGGGAGGGGAGAGGGAGACCCAGCCTGGGGTCACCATCCCCGGCGCACGGGGGTGACACCCACCTCCCCAAATCCCCACCTTGACCAGGTACTCCTGGAGCAGGGGGGAGGTCGGGGGTCAGGAGGAGGAGGGTGGAACCTGCCCCCCCCTCCCCCCAGCCCCCCCCAGCCCCCCCCCAGCCCCCCCAGCCCCCCCCAATTTACCTTGGTGGAGAAGGAGTCGTGCTGGGCTAGGAAGGTCTTGCAGTCGGTGGCCTGGAAGGTCTTGAGAGCCTGAGGAGCAGCCCTGGGGTGGGAACCTGCCCCCCAACCTGCCCCCCAACCTGCCCCCCTCCCCAGCCCTGGGGTGGGAACCTGCCCCCCAACCTGCCCCCCAACCTGCCCCCCAACCTGCCCCCTCCCCAGCCCTGGGGTGGGAACCTGCCCCCCAACCTGCCCCCCAACCTGCCCCTCCCCAGCCCTGGGGTGGGAACCTGCCCCCCAACCTGCCCCCCAACCTGCCCCCCAACCTGCCCCCCTCCCCAGCCCTGGGGTGGGAACCTGCCCCCCAACCTGCCCCCCAACCTGCCCCCCTCCCCAGCCCTGGGGTGGGAACCTGCCCCCCAACCTGCCCCCCAACCTGCCCCCCTCCCCAGCCCTGGGGTGGGAACCTGCCCCCCAACCTGCCCCCCAACCTGCCCCCCTCCCCAGCCCTGGGGTGGGAACCTGCCCCCAACCTGCCCCCCAACCTGCCCCCCTCCCCAGCCCTGGGGTGGGAACCTGCCCCCCAACCTGCCCCCCAACCTGCCCCCCAACCTGCCCCCCTCCCCAGCCCTGGGGTGGGAACCTGCCCCCCAACCTGCCCCCCAACCTGCCCCCCTCCCCAGCCCTGGGGTGGGAACCTGCCCCCCAACCTGCCCCCCAACCTGCCCCCCTCCCCAGCCCTGGGGTGGGAACCTGCCCCCCAACCTGCCCCCCAACCTGCCCCCCTCCCCAGCCCTGGGGTGGGAACCTGCCCCCCAACCTGCCCCTCCCCAGCCCTGGGGTGGGAACCTGCCCCCCAACCTGCCCCCCAACCTGCCCCCAACCTGCCCCCCAGCCTGGCAGGCACCCTGCCCCCCCAGCCCTGGGTCTCCCCCAGCCCCCCAACCTGCCCCTCCCCAGCCCTGGGTCTCCCCCAGCCCCCAACCTGCCCCCCAACCTGCCCCCCAACCTGGCAGGCACCCTGCCCCCTCCCCAGCCCTGGGTCTCCCCCAGCCCCCAACCTGCCCCCCAACCTGCCCCCCAACCTGCCCCCCAACCTGGCAGGCACCCTGCCCCCTCCCCAGCCCTGGGTCTCCCCCAGCCCCCAACCTGCCCCCCACCCTGCCCCTCCCCAGCCCTGGCTCTCCCCCACCCCCTCACCCTGGGGGACCTCAGGGGGTGCACCCCTCTCCCCTGAGGGCTCCTCACCTTGCCCAAGGCGTCCCTGTAGAGCTGGCTGGCGCTCCTGCCCCTCTCCCAGGGCTCCACCGGGTACCCCAGCAGGTCGGGGTCCCTCTCCACCTCCCCGGCTCTCACCCGGGTGCCCCTGATGAGGTACCAGGCGCTGCCGTCCCGCTGGGGGAAGGGGCTGAGCCCCAGTTTGAACTGCCTCAGGAACTCCCGGACCAGCCTGGGGGAGAGGGGGCACGGGGGGGCATGGGGGGGCATGGGGGGTTGGGGGGGTTGGGGGGCATGGGGGGCATGGGGGGCAAGGGGGGTTGGGGGGCATGGGAGGCATGGGGGGCAAGGGGGGCAAAGGGGGGTTGGGGGGCATGGGGGGCAAGGGGGGTTGGGGGGCATGGGGGGGCATGGGGGGGTTGGGGGGTTGGGGGGCAAGGGGGGCATGGGGGGGTTGGGGGGGCATGAGGGGCAAGGGGGAGTTGGGGGGCATGGGGGAGTTGGGGGGCATGGGGGGCATGGGGGGCAAGGGGGGGTTGGGGGGGCATGGGGGGCAAGGGGGGTTGGGGGGCATGGGGGGCATGGGGGGCAAGGGGGGTTGGGGGGGCATGGGGGGCAAGGGGGGTTGGGGGGCATGGGGGGGCATGGGGGGGTTGGGGGGCATGAGGGGCAAGGGGGGAGTTGGGGGGCATGGGGGAGTTGGGGGGCATGGGGGGCATGGGGGGCAAGGGGGGTTGGGGGGGCATGGGGGGCAAGGGGGGTTGGGGGGCATGGGGGGGCATGGGGGGGTTGGGGGGGCATGAGGGGCAAGGAGGGAGTTGGGGGGCATGGGGGAGTTGGGGGGCATGGGGGGCATGGGGGGCAAGGGGGGTTGGGGGGGATGGGGGGCAAGGGGGGTTGGGGGGCATGGGGGGGCATGGGGGGTTGGGGGGTTGGGGGGCATGGGGGGCATGGGGGGCAAGGGGGGTTGGGGGGATGGGGGAGTTGGGGGGCATGGGGGGCATGGGGGGCATGGGGGGCATCGGGGGCATGGGGGGGTTGGGGGGCATGGGTGGCATGGGGGGGTTGGGGGGCATGGGGGGCATGGTGGGGCAAGGGGGGCAAGGGGGGGTTGGGGGGCAAGGGGCGCAAGGGGGAGTTGGGGGGGCATAGGGGGCATGGGGGGCATGGGGGGCAAGGGGGGTTGGGGGGCAAGGGGGGTTGGGGGGCATGGGGGGGCATGGGGGAGTTGGGGGGGGGGGGGGTTGGGGGGGTTGGGGGGCATGGGGGGCATGGGGGGCATGGGGGGCATGGGGGGCATGGTGGGGTTGGGGGGCATGGGGGGCATGGGGGGAAGGAGTAGGGCAGCCAAACCTGGGGGACACCCCGCTCTGCGCTCCCCACAGACCCACAGGGAGGGGAACCCGCTCTGGGCTCCCCCCAGAGTGCCCCTCTGAGCCCCTGGGGTCACACCCTCTCCAGAGGAGCCCCTGGGATCACACCCTCTCCAGAAGAACCCCTGGGATCACACCCTCTCCAGAAGAACCCCTGGGGTCACACCCTCTCCAGAAGAACCCCTGGGATCACACCCTCTCCAGAGGAACCCCTGGGATCACACCCTCTCCAGAAGAACCCCTGGGATCACACCCTCTCCAGAGGAACCCCTGGGATCACACCCTCTCCAGAAGAACCCCTGGGATCACACCCTCTCCAGAGGAACCCCTGGGATCACACCCTCTCCAGAAGAACCCCTGGGATCACACCCTCTCCAGAGGAACCCCTGGGATCACACCCTCTCCAGAGGAACCCCTGGGATCACACCCTCTCCAGAGGAACCCCTGGGGTCACACCCTCTCCAGAGGAACCCCTGGGATCACACCCTCTCCAGAGGAACCCCTGGGATCACACCCTCTCCAGAGGAACCCCTGGGGTCACACCCTCTCCAGAAGAACCCCTGGGATCACACCCTCTCCAGAGGAACCCCTGGGGTCACACCCTCTCCAGAGGAACCCCTGGGGTCACACCCTCTCCAGAGGAACCCCTGGGGTCACACCCTCTCCAGAAGAACCCCTGGGGTCACACCCTCTCCAGAAGAACCCCTGGGATCACACCCTCTCCAGAGGAACCCCTGGGATCACACCCTCTCCAGAGGAACCCCTGGGGTCACACCCTCTCCAGAAGAACCCCTGGGGTCACACCCTCTCCAGAAGAACCCCTGGGATCACACCCTCTCCAGAGGAACCCCTGGGATCACACCCTCTCCAGAAGAACCCCTGGGATCACACCCTCTCCAGAAGAACCCCTGGGATCACACCCTCTCCAGAGGAACCCCTGGGATCACACCCTCTCCAGAGGAACCCCTGGGGTCACACCCTCTCCAGAAGAACCCCTGGGATCACACCCTCTCCAGAGGAACCCCTGGGATCACACCCTCTCCAGAGGAACCCCTGGGGTCACACCCTCTCCAGAGGAACCCCTGGGGTCACACCCTCTCCAGAGGAGCCCCTGGGATCACACCCTCTCCAGAAGAACCCCTGGGGTCACACCCTCTCCAGAAGAACCCCTGGGATCACACCCTCTCCAGAGGAACCCCTGGGGTCACACCCTCTCCAGAGGAACCCCTGGGATCACACCCTCTCCAGAAGAACCCCTGGGATCACACCCTCTCCAGAGGAACCCCTGGGATCACACCCTCTCCAGAAGAACCCCTGGGATCACACCCTCTCCAGAAGAACCCCTGGGGTCACACCCTCTCCAGAGGAGCCCCTGGGATCACACCCTCTCCAGAAGAACCCCTGGGGTCACACCCTCTCCAGAAGAACCCCTGGGATCACACCCTCTCCAGAAGAACCCCTGGGGTCACACCCTCTCCAGAGGAGCCCCTGGGATCACACCCTCTCCAGAAGAACCCCTGGGGTCACACCCTCTCCAGAAGAACCCCTGGGATCACACCCTCTCCAGAAGAACCCCTGGGGTCACACCCTCTCCAGAGGAACCCCTGGGGTCACACCCTCTCCAGAAGAACCCCTGGGATCACACCCTCTCCAGAGGAACCCCTGGGATCACACCCTCTCCAGAAGAACCCCTGGGGTCACACCCTCTCCAGAAGAACCCCTGGGATCACACCCTCTCCAGAGGAACCCCTGGGGTCACACCCTCTCCAGAGGAACCCCTGGGGTCACACCCTCTCCAGAAGAACCCCTGGGATCACACCCTCTCCAGAAGAACCCCTGGGGTCACACCCTCTCCAGAGGAACCCCTGGGATCACACCCTCTCCAGAAGAACCCCTGGGGTCACACCCTCTCCAGAGGAACCCCTGGGGTCACACCCTCTCCAGAGGAGCCCCTGGGATCACACCCTCTCCAGCCGCTGGTTGTGCAAGGCTGGGACTGGGATGAGGAGGAGGGGGGCTGGGGGGGGTCCCCTAGGGCTCCTACCTCCCACCCTGGGACACCCACTGAGTCCCTGGGCCAATGGCTGAGCCCCGTTGGGTCCCACCCTCCCCACAACTCCTCCACCTCCTGATGGAGCCTCCAAACCAGAGGCCAGAGCCTGGGGGGGCCCTCTCCATGGAGGGGGTGCCCAGGCTGGTTCCTCACCCCCCAAACCCCCCTCAAAGAGGGAGGAAGGGTCCCCAGCCTTACCTGTGCTTACTGGGCAGGCGCATGGGTCCCAGTTCCACGTACCAGTCCTGCCCTGGGGGTCTGTACGTCCTGATCCGCCCGCCCACCCGGTCGCTCATCTCCAGGACAGTCACCTGGGGAGGGGGCAGGGGGGCAGGATGAGGGGGTTTGGGGGTGCTGGCTGCACCCCGAGCACCTGGGGAGGGGGCAGGGGGGCAGGAGGAGGGGGTTCGGGAGTGCTGGCTGCACCCCGAGCACCTGGGGAGGGGGCAGGGGGGCAGGATGAGGGGGTTTGGGGGTGCTGGCTGCACCCCGAGCACCTGGAGAGGGGGATGGGGGGGCAGGATGAGGGGGTTCGGGAGTGCTGGCTGCACCCCGAGCACCTGGGGAGGGGGATGGGGGGGCAGGATGAGGGGGTTTGGGGGTGCTGGGGGGGTGGCACAGGGGGTGGCACAGGGGGCTTTTGGGAAGGGCCAGGGGAAGTCACCTGCCCCCCTCACCTGAAGCTCTGGGGTTTCATCTGGCACCTCAGGAGGGTGGAGGTGACTTTGACCCCCCCCCAACTCCCCTCCCTCCCCCCAGGATGAGTTTGGGGAGCATCTAAAGGGGGGTTCTGGGCAGCTGGCACCTCCCCCCTGTGTCCCCCCCCCCCCATCCTATCCCTGCCCTTAACCAGCTTGAACCACCCCAAGCTCAACCTCCCCATCCCTCTCCCACCGCTCTGGTCCACCCCCTCCCCATCTCCCCCCACTTTGGGGTCCCCATCCCTCTCCCACCGCTCTGGTCCACCCCCTCCCCATCTCCCCCCACTTTGGGGTCCCCATCCCTCTCCCACCGCTCTGGTCCACCCCCTCCCCATCTCCCCCCACTTTGGGGTCCCCATCCCTCTCCCACCGCTCTGGTCCACCCCCTCCCCATCTCCCCCCACTTTGGGGTCCCCATCCCTCTCCCACCGCTCTGGTCCACCCCCTCCCCATCTCCCCCCACTTTGGGGTCCCCATCCCTCTCCCACCGCTCTGGTCCACCCCCTCCCCATCTCCCCCCACTTTGGGGTCCCCATCCCTCTCCCACCGCTCTGGTCCACCCCCTCCCCATCTCCCCCCACTTTTGGGGTGGGGACCCCCCAGAGCCTTGGAGGGGGGTGAGTTTGGGGTTGAAGGGGGGTTGTTCTTTCCCCACCCACTCACGGTGTGCCCAGCGTCCCGGAGCAGCTTGGCCGCCGTCAGCCCAGCGATCCCAGCTCCCACCACCACCACGTTGGCCGGGCGAGCGGCGGGTTCCAGCCCATCCCTGGCAACCTCCAGCAGCTCCGGGTAGTCCCGGTCCTGGAGACAATACTCAGGGAAGGAGGGGAACCTCCTGGAGCTCAGGCCACCCGCCAGCAGCAGGGTGAGGGAGAGGACTGGGGAGAGGAGAGAGGAAGGGAGGCTCAGCATGGGGGTGCATTCCTGGCAGCACCCCTCCCTCTCCACCACCACCACCACCCCCTTGGGGAAGGGAGGTGGCACCACAAAGCTCCTGGGTGTCCAAATCCTGGAGGGGAAGGTCCAGCAGATCCCTGCTGACATCAGCTGGTTACGAAATCATCCCCAGCACCAGCTGGTTCCTCGTGAGCAGAGGGAGCTGGGAGCATCGCAGGGGGGCTGGAAGGGACCTCGAGGGACCCCCAGGTCCAACCCCAACCCCACCCTGCTGATGCCCTTGGGTTTGGGGGGGTATTTTAAGGAGAAACCAACCCCCCTCCCTCAATGAATCCTTTCAACTGATCTTCATGCTGGTGTCCTGCTCCTGCAGCTGCCATGGGGTTCCCCCCAAGCAGCTCTGAAGGAGCTCAGAGGAACCCCGAAGGAGCTTGACCCCCTCTGAAGGAGATCAAAGAGCCCCTCAGGAAGGAAGAGTGTTAATTAATTAATTACCCCCCTGGTCAGTGGGTCCTGGAGTTTCTGGTGCAGGAGGATGGAGAGGAAGGAATGGATGGGCTGGATGGAGACTCCTGGGTGGGTGGGTGGATGGATGATGGATGGATGATGGATGGATGATGGATGGATGGATGATGGATGGACAGACTGAGGTGGTGGTGTGTGGGAGGATGGAGGGATGGGATGGGAGGATGGGGGGAAGGATGGAGGGATGGATGGATGAGGGATGGATGATGGATGGATGATGGATGATGGATGGATGATGGATGGATGGATGATGGATGATGGATGGATGGATGGATGGATGGATGATGGATGGATGATGGATGGATGGATGGATGGATGGATGGATGGATGGATGATGGATGGATGGATGGATGATGGATGGATGGATGGATGGATGGATGATGGATGGATGGATGATGGATGGATGGATGATGGATGGATGATGGATGGATGATGGATGGATGGATGATGGATGGATGGATGGATGGATGGATGGATGGATGGATGATGGATGGATGGATGGATGATGGATGGATGGATGGATGGATGGAGGGATGATGGATGGATGATGGATGATGGATGATGGATGGATGATGGATGGATGATGGATGGATGGATGATGGATGGATGGATGGATGATGGATGGATGATGGATGGATGGATGGATGGATGATGGATGATGGATGGATGGATGGATGGATGATGGATGGATGATGGATGGATGGATGATGGATGGATGATGGATGGATGGATGGATGGATGGATGGATGATGGATGGATGGATGGATGGATGGATGGATGGATGATGGATGGATGATGGATGGATGATGGATGGATGGATGGAGATGGGTGAGGGGTTTCCCCTGCTCACCACCGAGCTCGAGGAGCTCTGTAGGGCCTGGCTGCCCGTTGGGAAGAGCCCAGGAGCTGGAGCAGAGCCAGGGAGGTGACGTGAGCCAGGGAGGTGACGTGAGCCTCCTGAGCACAAACCACCCCGGGGGTTTCTCTGCTTTTGGTTTCTGTTCTCCAAAAGAACCAGGGAGAAACCTTGGGGTTTTTCTCCTTCTCCCCAGGTTTCCTTCCAGGGGGTGGGGGAAGCTTCTGAACCAACACCCTGGGTGGCTGTTGTTCCCTGGGAACCCCCTGAGAACAGCACCCCAGCTCTGCATCCACCCTGGGTGGAAGAACCCCCAGGGCTGGGCTGGGTTTTCCTGGGACACCCAGGTCCATCACCTCCAAGCTGGTCTTTCTGCAGCCCGTGGAGCTGATCCAGCCCCCTGAAGACCCCCTGGCCCCAGGAAATAATTGGGGTTCAGAGAGGGGGTCCCCTCTCTGAAGCGGGGCAGAGATAAAGCTGCTCCAGCCTTCCCCACCCGACGCCTCTGCCGCCCTGACCCCCCTCAAGGTCCAGGGGTGCTGCTTTGAGTTGGGTTTTATTTTTGGGGGGGGTCCTTGTGGGTTTAGGGCCAGCAGCAGGTCCTGCTGCCTCCATCTCACCCAGCCTGGCACGACTTAAGGTGGTGCCAGGGGCGAAGGAGACGTGTGATCCTGGAGATGGGATAACATCTCCTCCTCTGCGGGAGGAGAGCGTGTGGAGCGGGACCGGTTCACCCCTGGAGTCACCTAAACGAGCCTCCATCTGCCACCAGACCTTGTGCTGGGGCTGGGTGTGGAAGGAACCCCGAGCCTGAGGCCAGCTGGTGCCCCCCAAGAAGGTCCTTGGAGGCTCTGAGCTTGTGCCTGTCTCTCTCCATCATCCCTCCTGGCACCGTCCCGCCCCTGGGGGAGACGGTCCCACTGGCACCATGGGGCGCCCTGGGGTGAAGGCAGGGATGGCTTGAGGTGGTGCTGCCTGGGGGAGAGGTCCCACCAGGTGGGAAGGAGGCACCAAGCCAGTGGTGGTGCCTCCTGGTTCTCCCTGGAGAGGCTCTGGAGAGGAGGGAGAACCAGAAGGAAAGAGGGAGGGAGGAAGAAGAGGAGCTCTGGAGGGAGAGTCACTCACCGAGCCCGGTCATCATCCCGGCAGGAAGACGAGTCCTCTGCTGAGGTGGCCCCTGGTTTTATACCCCGTCCTGAGGCCACCTCAGCTGCTGTGGCTGGGAGGAAAGAGCCCCTTGTGCCAACCCACGGCGCCAGGAAGGGAGCAGTGATTGGTCCCAAGGGGGAAGCAGCCGGTTCCTCTGAGCGCTGCTTCTCCCTCCACCTCGCCCTGGCCTTGGGCCACCACGGGGCCGCCACAGGTTTTGGGGAGCGTTGGGGTGATTAGAATACAATGAGGAGCAGAGGACTTCCCAGCAGGTCGGGGTGGCAGGGCTGGGGCTGGTTCTTCCTTGTGCCGTGACGAAAGGGATGGAGGTTGGAAGGGTCTGAGTCACCCCGCGTCCCCGGGGTGACCTCTGGGTGAGCATCCCCAAAACGGAGCCCCGTCTTTGGGCTTTCCCCAGCCCGTGGAGGCTCTCAGGTCTTGCCCAAGTTTGGCTTGCCCTCATGGTGGGGGGGGGTCTCAGAGCTCGGATGCCTTCACTGATAGGTGGTACCCAAGGACCAAGAGCGCTGCCCTACCCAAGCACCACGACCTGGGCTGGGGAACCACCCTGGGCTGGTCCTCCACCTCTCACCCGCTGCCTCCACCTCCCCAGCTCCCCGTGGGCACCACGGCTGGTCCTCCCCTAGAAGAAACACCCAGCAAGCCCACCACAAGCCACCCTTTTCCCCTTCCCAAGGTCCCTGTCCCCTCTCTCCTGGTGCCTCACGTCCAACCACCGTCCTTCCTGCTCCACCAGGCAGCTCCCTGGTCGGGCTGAGGGGTTGAAACAGGAGGTTGGTGTCTCCCATTTGGGACCCTGAGCAGGGGGGTCAGAGCTGGGGATGGGACCCTGAGCAGGGGGACCCTGAGCAGGGGGGTCAGAGCCAGGGCTGGGACCCTGAGCAGGGGGATCAGAGCCAGGGCTGGGACCCTGAGCAGGGGGACCCTGAGCAGGGGGGTCAGAGCCAGGGATGGGACCCTGAGCAGGGGGACCCTGAGCAGGGGGGTCAGAGCTGGGGCTGGGACCCTGAGCAGGGGGGTCAGAGCTGGGGATGGGACCCTGAGCAGGGGGATCAGAGCCAGGGATAGGACCCTGAGCAGGGGGATCAGAGCTGGGGATGGGACCCTGAGCAGGTGGACCCTGAGCAGGGGGGTCAGAGCCAGGGATGGGACCCTGAGCAGGGGATGGGACCCTGAGCAGGGGGGTCAGAGCCAGGGATGGGACCCTGAGCAGGGGGGTCAGAGCTGGGTGTGAGGTGAAACTGGGAACTGATTCTTGGCTCCAGCTTCACCCTTCACCACGGGTTCCGCTCGAAACCAGGGCGACCAGCGTCTGTGGGGAGGGACCTTCTGGAAGGGGGAACACCTTCTTCTGGAGGGGGAGAGGGGGAGCTGTTTTTTGGGTCCATGTAAGGAAAACCCCCCTCTTGGGTCCAGGGCCTTGCTTTTTCTTTAAAAAACTATGAATGAGTCAGTTTGCTTTTTGTTTTCTTACTGGTTTCGTGCTGGTTTCTGGTGGGCAGCCCCCTGGTGCCCCTGGGTGCCAGGCACCCGGTGTTCTGGTGAAGCGGTGATGCTCTCAGGGGGGTTGGGGACTTCGTGGCGACCTGGGGATGCGCCGAGGGAGAGCTGGAGGTCTCAGGGGTGCAGCTGGATCCCTCCGCTGGATCCCAGGGCTGGGTGAGCTCACGTGTCCCAGCGAGTGGCTCTGGGACCAGCCCCCCGGGGGTGACAGAGCTCACCCTCTGCCCGTAAACCGCCCGTTGCAAAAGAGGTTCCACCTCCTGCCTTCCCGCTCGCGGCCCTGAAGGCTCCTGGAAAGCCACGTTCCCCACCCTAAAACCCGTTGCGACACGAGGCTTGGAGCGGGGCGGTGGGAGGGGATGGAAGCCCAGCCGGGCCAGGGATGGGGTTGGGGTTGGGGGGTGTGTTGGGGGGCAGGGGTAGGGGTCTCCTGGTCCTTGGCGTTGGGTTTTCTTCATGAGAGGAGGAGGAAAGTTGGGGGTTGGGCCCCCCCCTGGAGCAGGGAGATGTTGGGGGAGGAGGTCAACCGCCCCTGGGGGGTGCGTGGAGGAGCCTGGGAGAGGGGGGAGTGAAGATTTGCATGTGAAGGGGGCAAACGAGCTGTGTGAGTGGAGCACAGGGAGGGGAAATCCCTGGGATGTCTCCGGGTGGATTTATTAACGAGGTAATTAGCAGTAACGAGCCTTCCCGCTGACAGACACAAGTCTGGGGTGTTGTAAGGGACCAGGGATAGGCCTCAACAAGGGCTGGCAGAGCCGCACCCCACCCTTTCTTCCTTCTCCCTCCCTCCCCAGGAGGATTTCTGGCCCCACAGGAGCCGATCCCGCCCGTGGGGATGGAGGAACACGATGTGGGTCTCACTAAGGATCCACGTCCCTCTCACTGGGGATCCACGTCCCGCTGGTCTGCGCAGCTGGCTTCTCCCAGGCACAGGGCCCAAGGCCTCTGGGCCCAGGGTCGGCTGAAGGAAGGAGTGTTGGGGGGGCTCTGGGCCCTCTGGAGCTTTTGGGGGGGCCGCCTGGAGATGGGGCTGGGCTGGCGTCCCAGCGCCGGGTGGGAGGTGCGGCCATGCCAAGGGCTTTACTGACCACAGGGTGGGACAACACGAGAGGCAAGGCCAACAAAGGCGGGGAGGAGCGTTCCCCCACCAGACCTGGAGACGTTGGACTGGTGGGACGCCGTAGGTCCATGGTGGTGGCCATTCCAGCCTCTCCCTTCCCCTCTTTCTTTCCCCCCCCCACCCCCTCCTTCTCTTGCACGTCTCTCGCAGGCCCGATAAGGCCTCTTGGCTCTTGTCTTCTCTTCCCAAGAAGGGAGAAGGGCCTGGTCGTGGTAAAACACTGAACCTCGCCCAGGAGTTCAGCCCCATCACCCCCTCTCCCCCAACCACAACCACAACCACCCCGGGAGCAGCGTGAGGTCAGCTGGAACCCGAGGAGGGTTTAACCTCTGCCAAGTCAACCCCGATCAGGGCCTTGATCAAACTGGTGTCAGGGCTGGGGTTCTTGGGAACCAGAAGCTTGTGGAACCAAGGTGTGACCTCCGGAGAGAGAGCAGGGGCGAAGGCAAGACCCAGCTGGAACACAAACCAACCCGGGGAGGTTTCACACAACGGACTGTGGAGCATCTGCTGAGGTTTGGAATAACCTCGGGTGGCTTCTCTGTTGTGGTTACAAGTCCCAGTGATGGAGGTGGCTGTGGGACCCTCATGGAATGGTCTCCAAGGGTCACAGAGCTCCAACCCCCCCTGCCACAGGCCGGGCCACCAACCTCCAGGCCTGGAGCTACAAGGAGGCTGCCCAGAAGTAGAAGGAATTCTAGATTTTTGGGGTGTTTTTACTTGGGGTGGAAGATTCCCCCTGGGGAGGGTGAGTGTCCCAGAGGGATGAGGGATCCTGGGGGGTCTCCAGGCCTCGCAGACACACATCGTGCCTGGTTGCTATGGCAAGGAGGGACCCCGGTAACCACCAGGCTTCCACCCATTATGACGTGGACCGGGGTCTCTGCTCGCTGGGCCAATGGTAGGGGTCAGCGCTGCCCCTCGTTTGCATCCCCGGGGTACAAGAGGGACACACACCCACACCCACCCAGGGGGTTTCCAGACTTGAAGCGGCCTCCGCAGCGAGAGGACGGAGCCGGAGCCATGGCCTCTGCCAGGGGACGGAAGGGGAGATCCCAGCAGCGCGGGAGAGCCCGGCGGGGCAGGGGGCAGAAGCCCCGGGGCAGGAGACCCCTGGCTGCCCAGAGGAGGCAGAGGCGGGTGAAGCGCCGTGGCCTGAAGCAGCCGAGGAGCCGGCCTGGGAGACTCTCCTTCCGCTCGGCCCACGCCAAGGCCCTGGGCCGCACGGGCGGGTGGGACAGGGGCCTCTTCTCCCGCCAGGCCGAGGGGCTCATGGTCAGCTTCGTGAAGAAGATGTACAAGCGGGTGTCGAGCGAGGCCGAGCGCCAGCGGAGGAAGAGCCGGGACCCCCTGGTCCGCCCCGAGCACGTGCAGGCCGCCCTCCGGGGCCTGGTGCCCCAGGGCTGGAGACGGGCGCCCGCCCCGCTCCCCAGGAACAGATGCTAGAGGAGGGGGAGAAGAAACCCCCCCCCGGCCCTTGGGCCTTGGATGGGCGGCCAGCGAGACTCTGAACCCAAGGGGGAGGGGGCTGAACCAACACGAGGCCTGTGGATAGAGCGGGAAGGACCCCCCGGAGCCGCCGTCTTGTGAAGGCCCAAGGAACACACCAGGGACTGGCACAATAAAACCCAACGCAGCAGCTTTGGGCAGCTCTGGGGGGGGGTTCTGGGTGGGGAAGGGGTGATGGGGGGGGTGGGCTCGGTGTCCCGGCAGGGAGAAGCTGGGGGGAGAGGGGGGGTTCCCCCTTGGAGCAGGAAGGTCTTTGAGGCCCGACAGGTGGAGGGTTTGATGTGGGTGGATGGGTGGGAGGCAGGGGGGCTGTCTGCCCGCCGGGGGCTGGACTGGCACTGAGAAAGCTCATTAGTGGGGGAGGGGGGTAAAAAATAATTGGGGAAGGAGAGAAAAGGGAGTTTCCCTGACCGGGAATCGAACCCGGGCCGCGGCGGTGAGAGCGCCGAATCCTAACCACTAGACCACCAGGGAGATGCGAGCATCCTCTGCTCCCCCCACTGGAACCCCAGGAACTGGGGGTGGATCCGATGCCCGGGAAGGGAGGGGACCCCCCCAAGGAGGAGGGGGACACCCCAGGGATGGGGGGACACCCTGGGGATGGGGGAACCCCAGGGAGGAAGGGACACCCCCCCCGGAAGGAAGGAGGGGGGAACCCCAGGGATTAAGGGATACCCCAGGGATGGGAGGGGGGACACCCCAGGGAGAAAGGGGGGACACCCCAGGGATTGGGGAACACCCCAGGAAGGAGGGGACCCCAGGGAGGAGGGGGACCCCAAAGGATGTGGGGGTCACCCCAAGGATGGAGGGGTCACCCCAGGGATTGGGGGGGGGTCACCCCAGCTCTGCAGCGATGCTCCTCTGAGGCAGCTGGTGAAGGAGGGGGAGAGGGATGCTCCAGGCCTGGGGTTAAGTGGGGGGGCAGGTGGTGGGGTGGAGGGTGGGGGGGACAGCTGGGGGTCCTTAGAGCCCCCAAGGTGCCCCCCAGGTGCCCCCCGGGAAGAGGAGCCGCTGATCCCCATCCCACGGGGATCCCATCTGCGGGATGGGATAATTTGGGATGGGTGGGGGTGAGGGGGGATTGGGGGGGTTTTAAAAGGGAAACCAGAAATTTGGGGAAAGAATTTATAAATTCAGCTTCAATTTGGGAAAAAACGTTCAATTTTTGGGGGGGGGGGTGGGGGGAGGGGAAAGAGTTTCATTCTTCCCTGACCGGGAATCGAACCCGGGCCGCGGCGGTGAAAGCGCCGAATCCTGACCACTAGACCACCAGGGAGCCGGTTTGCGCCTAAATTTGACCAAATCTCAGCTTTTCTCTAAGGGAATTCCCCCCCACACCCCTCCCTGGGGCTGTTTCGCTATTTAACACACCCCCCCCCCCCAAAAAAGGGGGAAATAATAATGATGGAAATGATTAATTTTATTAATTTTATTAATTAGAGACAAGGTGAAGTTTTAAAAATTAGAGAAATTCATTAAATCTGCTTGTTTCACCCTAAAAGAGCATCGCCGCTCCCTGGTGGTCTAGTGGTTAGGATTCGGCGCTCTCACCGCCGCGGCCCGGGTTCGATTCCCGGTCAGGGAAGGTTCCCCCCCCAAAAAAACGGGGGAGATTCTCTAAAAATCTTAATTTTTAGACCCCCCCCGGGTGGAGTTCAGCCCCCAACCCCCCAAAATCCCAGTTCCCCGCCGAACCCCAATTTTCTACCGGAAAACAACCGTTTTTGGTGGATGGATGGATGATTGATGGATGATGGATGGATGATGGATGGATGGATGGATGATGGATGGATGGATGGATGATGGATGGATGGATGGATGATGGATGGATGATGGATGGATGGATGATGGATGATGGATGGATGGATGATGGATGATGGATGGATGGATGATGGATGGATGGATGATGGATGGATGGATGGATGATGGATGGATGATGGATGGATGATGGATGGATGATGGATGATGGATGGATGATGGATGGATGATGGATGGATGGATGATGGATGGATGATGGATGGATGATGGATGATGGATGGATGGATGGATGGATGATGGATGAATGATGGGTGGAGGATGGGTGGAGGATGGATGATGGATGATGGAAGGAAGGAAGGAAGGACAGACAGACAGACAGACACTGGGAACAGGGAAAACTCAGTGGGAGGACTTTCTCCCCGCACTTGTGGCGCCCCCAGGAGTCCAGTCCCAGCGCGTTTCTGTAGTGTAGCGGTTATCACGTTCGCCTCACACGCGAAAGGTCCCCGGTTCGAAACCGGGCAGAAACAGCCTCATTTTTGGGGGGGGGCCCAGGGTGTCCCCCTTCCTCTCCCCCCTTTCTCCCTAGGGATTTTCCCATAGAATTCCCGCAAAACTCCCTGTTCCTTCTGCCGGGCGGGGAGGGGGTCACGGCGCTCAAACTCCCCCCAAACCCTCAACCACCCCCTTTTTTTTTGCAGCCCCAAAAAACCCCCCAAAACCCCCTCAAAGTCTCGCGAAGTCTCTTTTCTGGGGGGGTTTTACCCCATTTCGGGCTGGAAACCCCCGGAACCCCCCAGGAAGACACAAGCAGGGAGAGCATCCTTCTAGCAGCCCGGCTAGCTCAGTCGGTAGAGCATGGGACTCTTAATCCCAGGGTCGTGGGTTCGAGCCCCACGTTGGGCGCTTGGATTTTTTCCCCCCCCCCCCCCCCCCCCCCTTATTTTTTTGCCCCCTCCTCACTCCCCACCTTGATTCGGCTGCGGGTCACTCCCCACCCCCCTCCCCGACCCTCCCCCCCTTACACCCTCCGATCGCCATAAACCCCCTAAAAATGAATAACCCCCCCAAAACCACTAAAAATCACAGTTTTTGAGTCTCCGTAACCCCTTTTCCAGCCCAAATCTGCCACCGTCAGGATGGCCGAGTGGTCTAAGGCGCCAGACTCAAGGCTTCCGCCTTCCCGGCGTTGGGAATTCTGGTCTCCGTGTGGAGGCGTGGGTTCAAATCCCACTCCTGACAGGTCCCGTTTTGCTTCGGATTTGTTGTTTTTTGGGGGGGAGGAAAAAAGGTGAAAAACTTCTTTTTGAGCTTTTTTCAACCCCCCTCCCAGGACCAGCGTGTGCCCCCCCCAAAAAAAAGGGGTTACCCCCCTGCTCACGCCGAGGGGGAGCAGCACCCCCTTTTTTAACCGAATTCGGGTTGCTTTTGGGGGGGTTTCCTCCAAAAAAACCCCTCTAAAATCCAGACCCCCCTCAGGGGGGTATTGGGGGAAGGGGGGAGCATCCCTGAGCCCCCCGGGGGGGATGCGGGGGGCAGGCAGGGTGGTCCATGCGTGGAGCGTTTCTGTAGTGTAGCGGTTATCACGTTCGCCTCACACGCGAAAGGTCCCCGGTTCGAAACCGGGCAGAAACAATTGCCCCCCCAGATCTTTTTACCCCCCCAACCCCCCTTCTAATTCGTTTTTTTTGGGGGGGGATGGGGCTATTGGATACTTTTTTATGTGTTTTTTTAACACCCCCTCCCCCTCCCCCCCCAATTAAAAGATTAATTAAATTCAGGAGGGGGTTGGGCTGCAGCAGGTCCGGGGGGGCCTGGAATTGCGGGGGGGGGAAAGGGGGAAGGTTTGGGGAACCCAAAGCGGGGGTTTGGTTGGGAGGCGGCTTGGTGGGAACCCAAAAGTGGCGTTTTTCCCCTCAAAATAAAAAGGGGGGGGTGGGGGTGAGAAACCAGCTTCTTCCCTGACCGGGAATCGAACCCGGGCCGCGGCGGTGAGAGCGCCGAATCCTGACCACTAGACCACCAGGGAGCCCGCGCGCAGCTCATCGCACGAGTGGCTCCGGCAGCAGCACCCGGCGCCTCCGCCACGCCCCTTCCCCCCCCCCTGTCCCAGTGCCCCCCCCCCCCCACCCCGGGGATGCAGCCCCCCCCCCCGGAGATGCTGCCCCCCCTCCCGGGGATGCTCCCCACCCCCTTGGGGATGCTGCCCCCCCCCCCCCGGAGATGCTCCCCACCCCCCTGGGGATGCAGCCCCCCCCCGGGGATGCAGCCCCCCCCGGGGATGCAGCCCCCCCCCTGGAGATGCTGCCCCCCCCCGGGGATGTCCCCCCCCGGGATGCTGTCCCCCCCCGGGGATGCCCCCCCCCGGGATGCTGTTCCCCCCCCCCGGGATGCTGTCCCCCCCCCGGGGATGCCCCCCCCCGGGATGCTGTCCCCCCCCGGGGATGCTGCCCGGGGTGGGATTCACCTTCTGGGCTGCAGATGGACACGGGGACCCCCCAGTGTCCCCCCCAATCCCTCGCCAGCCCATTCCCAGAGGGATAATGGGGGGGGGGGAGGGGGGTGTCCCCTGAGGACCCCCTGAGGTCCCCCCCTGCCCCCCTCAGGATGGGCTCCCCGTGCCCCCCAGCACACTGAACTCACCACCCGGTTTTGGGGGGGGGGGGTTTATTCTGAGGGGCCCACAAGAGCTCGGTGTGTCCCCCCCACCCCCCATCCCCCCCCTTCCTGCTAACTGGGAACACTGGGAACACTGGGAAGGAGGCGGCTTCCCATCCCAAAGCGGGTCCTCTCCAGCCACCCTGGGGGGGGGGGAAGGGGGGAATGGGGGGGGCTCAGGGGGAAGGGGATGGGTGGGGGGAAGGGGGAGGGGAAGGATGAGGGGGTGGGGGCGCTTAGGGGGAGGGTGAGGGGAAGGGGGGATCATCGGGGGAGGGGAAGGGGGGAGGGACGGGAAGGGTGGGGAGGGTGTTGGGGGGCTCAGGGGGGAGGGGAAGGGTGGGGGGCTCGGGGGGGGCTCGAGGGGGGGCTCAGGGGGGAGGGGAAGGGGGGTCTGGGGGGGTCTCGGGGGGGGGGCTCGGGGGGGTTCTCAGGGGGGAGGGGAAGGGGGGGTCTCGGGGGGGGTCTCGGGGGTGGGGCTCGGAGGGGGGGCTCGGGGGCGGGTCTCAGGGGGGAGGGGAAGGGGGGTCTGGGGGGGGTCTCGGGGGGGGGCTCTGGGGGGGGCTCAGGATGGGGGTCGCTCGGGGGGGGCTCAGGGGGGTCTCGGGGGGGGGTCGCTGAGGGGGGAGGGGAAGGGGGTGGGGTCTCAGGGGGGGTCTCAGGGTGGGGAGCTCGGGGGGGGCTCAGGGGGGTCGCTCAGGGGGAGGGGAAGGATGGGGCTCGGGGGGGGTCTCAGGGGCGGGGGTCGTTGAGGGGGGAGGGGAAGGGGGGCTCATGGGGGGGCTCGGGGGGGGTCTCAGGGGGGGTCTCGGGGGGGTCTCGGGGGGGGTCTCAGGATGGGGGTCTCAGGGGGGTCTCATGGGGGGGTCTCAGGGGGGTCTCAGGGTGGGGATCTTGGGGGGGTCTCAGGGGGTGTCTCAGGGGGGTCTCAGGGGGAGGGGAAGGGGGGTCTCAGGGGGGTCTCAGGGGGGTCTCAGGATGGGGGCTCAGGGGGGGTCTCAGGGGGGTCTCGGGGGGGGTCTTGGGGGGGGTCTCGGGGGGGGTCTCAGGGGGGTCTCAGGGGGGGTCTCAGGGGGGTCTCGGGGGGGTCTCGGGGGGGGTCTCAGGGGGGTCTCAGGGTGGGGGTCTCAGTGTGGGGGTCTCAGGGGGGTCTCGGGGGGGTCTCGGGGGGGTCTCAGGGGGGTCTCGGGGGGGGTCTCAGGGGGGTCTCGGGGGGGGTCTCAGGGGGGGTCTCAGGGTGGGGGTCTCAGGGGGGGTCTCAGGGGGGTCTCAGGGGGGTCTCGGGGGGGTCTCAGGGTGGGGGTCTCAGGATGGGGGTCTCAGGGGGGGTCTCAGGGGGGTCTCAGGGGGGTCTCAGGGGGGTCTCGGGAGGGTCTCAGGGGGGTCTCGGGGGGGTCTCAGGGGGGTCTCAGGGTGGGGGTCTCAGGGTGGGGGTCTCAGGGGGGTCTCGGGAGGGTCTCAGGGGGGGTCTCGGGGGGGGTCGGGGGGGGTCTCGGGGGGGGTCTCAGGGGGTTCTCGGGGGGGTCTCAGGGGCAGAGGCTGAAGCAGCACCCCCTCCCCAGGCAGAGCAGGGGCAGCAGCCGCTCCCCCCGAAAGCCGCGGGGGGTGGGTGTAGAGAAGGGCCCGATCCCGGGGGTCCACGAAGCCCACCCGCCCGGCCTCGTAATCCAAGAAGACCCCGATCACCCCGGGGGTCCGGGCCGGGTTTAGGGGGCGTTAGGAGCCCCCAAAGGCCGGCAGAGGCTCCCGCAGCTGCCCAGGGCCCAGACGCCGGCCGCGGGGCTGAGGCTGAGCCGGCCTTTCCTGCGCACCGACTCCCGGGCCAGGCCCAGGGCCCAGGCGCGGCCCGCGGCCTCCCCCAGCGCCACCTCCCAGTAGTGGCGGCCGGGGCCCAGCGCCTGCCGGGCCAGGACGCAGCGGGACGAGTCGAAGCGCTTCGGGTGTTCGGGTCGGAGCTGCCGCCGCTCCCCGCAGGAGACGCGGGTCAGGCCCGGGGACAGCGACAGGCGGGGGTGGGCCGTGTCGGGGTCAAGGGTCAGGGGGACTGGGGGGGGGGGAGGGGGGGAAAGGGGGGAATGGGGGGGAAAGGGGGAGGGGGGAATGGGGGGGAGGGGGGAGGGGAGGGGAAGGGGGGAGGGGGAGGGAAAGGGGGGAATGGGGGGGAAAGGGGGAGGGGGGAATGGGGGGAGGGGGGAGGGGAGGGGAAGGGGGGAATGGGGGGAAGGGGGAGGGGGAGGGGGAGGGGGGAAGGGGAGGGGGAAGGGGGAGGGGGGAATGGGGAGGGGGGAATGGGGGGGGAAGGGGGAGGGGGAGAGGGGGAAAGGGGAGAGGGGAGGGGGAGGGGGGAGGGGGGAATGGGGGGGGAAGGGGGAGGA
>BSDF01000032.1:386170-596170 GCA_027925045.1 Hypotaenidia okinawae | reverse complement strand
ATCCTCCCTCCCCACGTCCCCCCCCCCATCCTCCCTCCTCACATCCTCCCCAAATCCTCCCTCCCCATGTCCCTCCCCCCAAATCCTCCCTCCCCACGTCCCCCCCCACATCCTCCCTCCCCACATCCCCCCCAAATCCTCCCTCCCCACACACCCCCCCAATAGCAGACAGAAGAAGGGGTGGAGATCCAGATGCCTGGTGAAGGGCCCCTCCCTCCCTCCTCCTCCTCCTCCTTCCTCCTCCTCCTCCTCCTCCCCAACAGCCGTGCAGACCTCCCACCTTCTCCTCCTCCGCCGCCTCCTCGATGGGCACCACGGTGTGGGCCCGGTGGGCCTGGGCCTCCCTGCAGACCAGGCAGATGGGGGTCTCGTCCTCCTCGCAGAAGAGTTTCAGGGCTTCCCCGTGCTCCTGGCAGAACCTCTCCCCTCCGGGCCCGGCCCGGCCCGGGCGCAGGCTGAGGCGCCGGGCGACCTGGATGATCTTGGCCAGCTCCCGGTTGGGCCTCAGGCTCCTCTCCCGGGCCGGCTCCTGGCAGCGGGGGCAGGAGAAGCAGCTGCCCTGGGCCTCCTCCTCCTCCCAGCAGCGGGAGATGCAGCCCCGGCAGAAGTTGTGGCCGCAGGGGATGGAGACGGGGTCCTGGAAGAGGCCCAGGCAGATGGGGCACGAGGCTTCGGCCCGGAAGCTTTCGGCGGGGTCTCCGTCCGCCATGGCCCTGGGGAGGGGGGAAAGGGGGAAGGGGGGTTCCTCTCGTTAGCCTGTGCCCCTCGTTAGTGGGTGCCCCTCCTCAGCCAGTGCCCCTCATTTAGCCAGTGCCCCTCGTTTAGCCCCTTGTTAGTGGGTGCCCCTCATCAGCCAGTGCCCCTCGTTTAGCCCCTCGTTAGCCAGTGCCCCTCATTACTGGGTGCCCCTCATTTAGCCCCTCGTTTAGCCCCTCGTTAGCCAGTGCCCCTCGTCAGCCAGTGCCCCTCATTTAGCCAGTGCCCCTCGTTTAGCCCCTCGTTAGTGGGTGCCCCTCATCAGCCAGTGCCCCTCGTTAGCCAGTGCCCCTCATTACTGGGTGCCCCTCATTTAGCCCCTCGTTTAGCCCCTCGTTAGCCAGTGCCCCTCGTCAGCCAGTGCCCCTCGTTTAGCCCCTCGTTAGCCAGTGCCCTCATTAGTGGGTGCCCCTCGTTAGCGGCTGCCCCTCATTAGTGGGTGCCCCTCATTTAGCCAGTGCCCCTCGTTTAGCCCCTCGTTAGCCAGTGCCCTCATTAGTGGGTGCCCCTTGTTAGTGGGTGCCCCTCATTTAGCCGTGCCCCTCATTTAGCCCCTCGTTAGCGGGTGCCCTTCACTAGTGGGTGCCCCTCGTTAGTGGGTGCCCCTCATTTAGCCAGTGCCCCTCGTTTAGCCCCTCGTTAGCCAGTGCCCTCATTAGTGGGTGCCCCTCGTTAGCGGGTGCCCCTCATTAGTGGGTGCCCCTCATTTAGCCAGTGCCCCTCGTTTAGCCCCTCGTTAGCCAGTGCCCTCATTAGTGGGTGCCCCTCGTTAGTGGGTGCCCCTCATTTAGCCAGTGCCCCTCGTTTAGCCCCTCGTTAGCCAGTGCCCTCATTAGTGGGTGCCCCTCGTTAGCGGGTGCCCCTCATTAGTGGGTGCCCCTCGTTTAGCCCCTCGTTAGCCAGTGCCCTCATTAGTGGGTGCCCCTCATTAGTGGGTGCCCCTCATTTAGCCAGTGCCCCTCGTTTAGCCCCTCGTTAGCCAGTGCCCTCATTAGTGGGTGCCCCTCGTTAGTGGGTGCCCCTCATTTAGCCAGTGCCCCTCGTTTAGCCCCTCGTTAGCCAGTGCCCTCATTAGTGGGTGCCCCTCGTTAGCGGGTGCCCCTCATTTAGCCCCTCGTTAGTGGGTGCCCCTCGTTAGCGGGTGCCCTTCATCAGCCCATGCTCCTCATTTAGCCAGTGCCCCTCATTAGCAGGTGCCCCTCATTAGCCCCTCATTAGCCTGAGCCCCTTGTTAGCGGGTGCCCCACATTAGCGGGTGCCCCTCGTTAGCCCGTGCCCCTCGTTGAGCCCCTCGTTAGCCTGAGCCCCTCGTTAGCGGGTGCCCCTCATTTAGCCCCTCGTTAGCGGGTGCCCCTCGTTAGCGGGTGCCCCTCATTTAGCCCCTCGTTAGCGGGTGCCCCTCGTTAGTGGGTTTTACTCCAGGTTGTGCCCAAGCAAAGAGCAAAATGAGCCCCTGGGGAGGGGTGGGGAGCATCCCCCACCCCCTCCCACCCCCCCCCCCCCCCCCCACCCCCCAGCCCCCCCCAACTCCCCCCTCCCCCATCCCACCGCCCCAAGAGGGGGTTAAACAGAAAACAACCCCCCCCAACCTCCTGACTTGATGGAGACCCAACCCCCCCCCCCCCCCCAAAAAAACCCCCCCACCCCCAGGAAAACAGAGGGGTGTCCCCTGCCCCCCCAGCCCCCCCAGGCCCCGGAAGCCACCCCGCTCGTTAGGCCGCCCGCTTTCGGTTCGCTAATCAAAGGGCCCAGAGGAGATGGGATGGGGGCCGAAGGGACCCCCTCCCCACACCCCCCACCCCAGGGATCAGTCTCCCCCTTCTCCTGCTCCTTTCAGCCCCTAGTTAATTACCCCCCCGTTGTTAATTACCCCCTTGCTGAGCGCGGGCCCGCGCAGGCCTCGGCCTTTCCGCGCCCGGGGCGGGGGGAAACGCTCTGCTGCTGCTTTTGGTTCCTCTGCAACCCGGAGCCCAGAGGCAGCTGCTTCCCCCCACCCCCCCACCCCCCTTTACACCCGGTGCCCTTTTCTCTCTGATCTCCCTTTGCTTCACCTTCATTTTCCCTTTCCTTGACCCCGCTTTTCCCTTCCCCCCTTTATTTCCCTCCTTTTTTTACCTTTCTTTTCCCTTTCTACCTCTCTTTTCCCTTTTTTTACCTCTCTTTTCCCTTTATTACCTTTATTTCCCCTTCTATTTTTAACCTTTATTTCCCTTTTCTTCACCTTTATTTTTCTTTTTATCTTTATCTTTAATTTCCCTTTGCTTTACGCTTCTTTTCCCTTTCTTCCCCCTTTATTTCCCCCTTTTTCCCTTTATTTCCCCTTTTCCCCGTTTATTTCCCCCTTTTCCCCGTTTATTTCCCCCTTTTCCCCTTTATTTCCCCTTTTCCCCCCCTTTTTTCCTCCTTTTTCCCTTTATTTTCCCTTTACTTTCCCTTTTTCCCTTTATTTCCCCCTTTTTCCCTTTATTTCCCCCTTTTCTCCCCCTTTTTTCCTCCTTTTTCCCTTTCTTCCCCCTTTTTCCCTTTCTTTCCCCTTTTCCCCTTTCTTTCCCCCTTTTTCCCCTTTCTTTCCCCCTTTTCCCCCTTTCTTTCCCCCTTTTCCCCCTTTACTTTCCCTTTTTCCCCCTTTACTTTCCCTTTATTTCCCATTTTTTCCCTTTATTTCCCCTTTTTTCCCTTTGTTTTCCCTTTTCCCCCTTTATTTCCCCCTTTTCCCCCTTTATTTCCTCCTTTTTCCCTTTATTTTCCTTTTCCCTTTTCTTCCCCTTTCTTTCCTCCTTTTCTCCCCTTTATTTTTCCTTGTTTTAAAAACCTTCATTTCCCCCTTCCCTCCCCCTTCCCCCCCTTTCCCTCCCCTTTCCTCCCCCTTCCCCCCTTTCCCCCCCTTCCCCCCCTTTCCCCCCCTTCCCCCCCTTTCCCCTCTCCCCCCCATCACCTGCTCTGGCTCGTCCCACCTCGGGGGGCAGGAAAGGCACCCGCCTTCCCCCTCGGAGGGAAATGAAAGTGTCCGCGGCCCCACACAGCTCCACACCCCACGGGGCCCCGGGGCTGCACCCAAGCCCCACATCCCACCCCGCCCCATGGCTGCACCCAGCCCCACACCCCACCCCAAGGCCTCCTCCGGCTCCACACCCCACCCCAAGGCCTCCTCCAGCCCCAAATTCCACCCCAAGGCCTCCTCCAGCCCCACACCCCACCCCAAGGCCTCCTCCGGCCCCAAATCCCACCCCAGGGCCTCCTCCAGCTCCACACCCCACCCCAAGGCCTCCTCCGGCCCCACACCCCACCCCAAGGCCTCCTCCGGCCCCACACCCCACCCCAGGGCCTCCTCCAGCCCCAAATCCCACCCCAAGGCCTCCTCCAGCCCTACATCTTCACCCCAGAGCCTCCTCCAGCCCCGCGTCCCACCCCATGGCTGCACCCATCCCCGCAGCCCACCCCAGGGCCTTCCCCGGCCTCCCGGCCCAGCTCCCCAGCGAAGCCTCGTGCCCCATCTGCCTGGGCCTCTTCCAGGACCCCGTCTCCATCCCCTGCGGCCACAACTTCTGCCGGGGCTGCATCTCCCGCTGCTGGGAGGAGGAGGAGGCCCAGGGCAGCTGCTTCTCCTGCCCCCGCTGCCAGGAGCCGGCCCGGGAGAGGAGCCTGAGGCCCAACCGGGAGCTGGCGCGGGTGCTGGAGGTGGCCTGCAAGCTCAACCTCTTGGCTGCCAGGGGAGAGGAGGAGGAGGAGGAGGAGGAGGAAGAGGAAGAGGAGGAAGGCTGCCAGAAGCACCGGGAGCCTCTGAAGGCCTTCTGCAAGGAGGACAGGGCCCTGCTGTGCGCCGTGTGCCGCGAGTCCCGAGCGCACCGCGCTCACGCCGTGCTGCCCGCGCCCGACGCTGCCCGGGAGTACGAGGTACCGGGGGGTGGGCCTGGGCCAAGCCCCCCCGCCCCCCTCCCCGCCTTGAGCCACCCCCAGGGCTCCGGGTCCCCCTCCCAGGGCTGTTCCTGGGGTCCCCTTGTTCCCCCTCCCCTGGGCTCCCCCGTTTCCCCTCCCCCGGGGTCCCTCCTTCCCCCTCCCCTGGGGTCCTCCGTTCTCCCTCCCCTGGTCTCCCCTTGTCCCCCCCTTCCCCCGGGCTCTCCTCCTTCCCCCCGCCCTGGGCTCCCCCTCTTCCCCCTCCCCTGGGGTCCCCCTGTTCCCCCTCCCCCGGGGTCCCCTCTTCCCCCTCCCCCAGGGTCCCCCTCTTCCCCCTCCGCCAGGGTACCTCCTTCCCCCTCCCCTGGGCTCCCCCGTTCCCCCTCCCATGACAGTTCCTGGGGTCCCTCCTTCCCCCTCCCCCGGGGTCCCCCTGTTCCCCCTCCCCCGGGGTCCCTCCTTCCCCTCCCCCGGGGTCCCCCTGTTCCCCCTCCCCCGGCGTCCCTCCTTCCCCCTCCCCCAGGCTCCCCCCTTCCCCCTCCCCTGGGCTCCCCCATTCCCCCTCCCATGACTGTTCCTGGGGTCCCCCTTCCCCCCTCCCCTGGGCTCCCCCGTTCCCCCTCCCATGACTGTTCCTGGGGTCCCCCTTCCCCCTCCCCTGGGCTCCCCCATTCCCCCTCCCATGACTGTTCCTGGGGTCCCCTCTTCCCCCTCCCCTGGGGTCCCTCCTTCCCCCTCCCATGGCTGTTCCTGGGGTCCCCTCTTCCCCCTCCCCTGGGGTCCCTCCTTCCCCCTCCCATGACTGTTCCTGGGGTCCCCCTTCCCCCTCCCCTGGGCTCCCCCGTTCCCCCTCCCATGGCTGTTCCTGGGGTCCCCTCTTCCCCCTCCCCTGGGCTCCCTCTGTTCCCCCTCCCCCAGGGTCCCCTCTTCCCCCTCCCCTGGGGTCCCCCGTTCCCCCTCCCATGACTGTTCCTGGGGTCCCCTCTTCCCCTTCCCCCGGGGTTGCCCCCCCCCACTCCCCTTCCCCCCCAAGGCCTCTCCTGGTCCCAAGCTGCTCGGGGGGCAGCGGGATGGGGATGGAGATCCCGGGGTGTCTCCTTGCTCCCTGGGTGGCTGAATCCAGCCCAGAGGAAGGATCTGGAAGGGGGGGGCTGGTGCAGGCGGCTCTTCCCCCCCAGGGCAGTTATTCCCATTGGAAGCACTCCCAGTGCTTCCATTCCGGATCCTTCTGGACCCAGCGGGATGGAAGGAGAAGCTCTGGAGTCGGACACGCTCCGTTCCCCTCCCATTTATCTCAGGCTCTGCAGAGAGCTGGAGCCTTCCTCACCTTCCTCTTCCTCAGGGACAGATCCAGGCTGGGCTGCGGGCGCTGAGAGCCGACAGAGAGAAACTCCTGGGGATCCGGGAGCTGGAGATGAGGAGGAACTGGGAATTCCTGGTGGGTGGGGGCTTATTCCCTGTGCGCTGCTGGGATGGGGTGGGATGGGGATGGGATGGGATGGGGATGGGGATGGGATGGGGATGGGGATGGGATGGGGATGGGATGGGGATGGGATGGGGATGGGGATGGGATGGGGATGGGATGGGGATGGGATGGGGATGGAGATGGGGATGGGATGGGGATGGGGATGGGGATGGGATGGGGAGGGGGATGGGATGGGGATGGGGATGGGATGGGGATGGGATGGGATGGGATGGGATGGGGATGGGGATGGGATGGGGATGGGGGTGGGGATGGGGGTGGGATGGGGATGGGGATGGGGATGGGATGGGGATGGGATGGGGATGGGGATGGGGATGGGATGGGGATGGGATGGGATGGGGATGGGATGGGGATGGGGATGGGATGGGGATGGGGATGGGGATGGGGATGGGGATGGGATGGGGGATGGGATGGGATGGGGATGGGATGGGATGGGATGGGGATGGGGATGGGAGGGGGATGGGATGGGATGGGGATGGGGATGGGATGGGATGGGGATGGGGATGGGGTGGGGATGGGATGGGGATGGGATGGGGATGGGGTGGGGATGGGGATGGGGATGGGGATGGGATGGGGATGGGGATGGGGATGGGATGGGGATGGGGAGGGGGATGGGATGGGGATGGGGATGGGGGATGGGGGATGGGGGATGGGGGAGCAGCAGGCAGAGCCCTGGAAAACCCCATCCACACGAGGAAGATGCTGGAGGTGCTGAGTGCTGCTGGGGGGGGGGTGGCATGGGGAGAGGGGCTGCACCCAGGTCCTTCCCCCCTCCTGTCCCCTCCTGGCAGGAGAAGACGGGTGCTGAGAGGCAGAGGGTGCTCTCCACGTTCGAGGGGCTGCGGCTCTTCCTGGAAGCTCACGCCCGCCGGCTGCTGGGGCAACTGGGGGGGCTGGAGAGGGACCTGGAGAGGCTGCAGGAGGAGAAGGTCACCACCCTGACCGAGGAGATCTCCAGGCTGGATTCCCTGATCCAGGAGATGGAGGAGAAGTGCCAGCAGCCCCCAAACAAGCTCCTGCAGGTGGGGGGACAGGGGGACCCCCCATGTCAGCTCAGCCCCCTTCCCACCACCCAGGGCTGGGGGCGTTTTTGGTGCCCCCCAGCCCAGGCTCTGCTCCCTCCCCAAGGAGCATCCCTGCTCCCTCCCCGAGGAGCATCCCCGCTCCCTCCCCAAGGAGCATCCCTGCTCTCTCCCCGAGGAGCATCCCTTCTCCCTTCCCGAGGAGCATCCCTTCTCCCTCCCCGAGGAGCATCCCTTCTCCCTTCCCAAGGAGCATCCCCGCTCCCTCCCCAAGGAGCATCCCTTCTCCCTTCCCGAGGAGCATCCCTTCTCCCTTCCCAAGGAGCATCCCTGCTCCTGGGGTTGCAGGAGGTTGGTTGGTTTCCTCTTCCCTCTTCCTTTATTTTTCCTCCCTCTTTCCAGGACATTGGACACACCCTGAGCAGGTACAGGAGCTCCCCAAGCTTCTCCTTCCACCCCAGGTTTGGGGAGGGAGGGAGGGAGAGAGGGAAGGAGAGAGGGAGGGAGTGAGAGAGGGAGGGAAGGAGGGAGGGAGGGAGGGAGGGAGGGAAGGAGGGAGGGAGGGAAGGAGGGAGGGAGGGAGGGAAGGAGGGAGGGAGGGAAGGAGGGAGGGAAGGAGGGAAGGAGGGAGGGAGGGAAGGAGGGAAGGAGGGAGGGAGGACCCTGTGTTCAGGACACAGGTAAAGGGGAACCTTTCTGGAACCTCCCCCCCAGGAGCCAGAACCTTCCCCCCCACCCAGAACCCTTCTAGAACCTCCCCCGCCCCCAGCCTCTGCCCATCCCCGGGGGTTCTCCGGGGTCTCCCCCTGCCCAGAGCCCCTTCCTCACCTCTTCCTCCCCCCAGGCTGGAGCGGGGGAACTTCCAGGATCCCCCGTTGGAGCTTCCAGACCTGGAGAAGGAAATCGGCCTCTTCAGGGAGCAGAACGTGGGCCTAGAGGAGACCCTGAGGAGCTTCCAAGGTGTTGGGGGGGCTGGGGGGGGCAGCCCGCTTTAATGGGCTCTCAATTAACCACTGTGGCTAATTAACAGCTAATTAACAGCTAATTAACAGCTAATTAACGGCCTTTCTCCTCTCTCCAGACATCCTGATGTTTGAGCTGCCTGAGAAGAGTAAGTCCAGGCTCCCTGGGGGGGGGAGGGGAGGAGGAGATGGGGGGTGTCTGCTCCCCCTTTTTGATGCTCTGCTCCCTCCCCTTCCCCCCCCCCCAGTGCAGGTGACCCTGGACCCCTCCACCGCTCACCCCCAGCTCCGGGTGTCAGAGGACGGCAGGACGGTGTGGTGGGTGGACACCCAGTGGGACCCCCCCGGGGGGGCACTACCCTGACCCCTGCGTGCTGGGCTGCCAGGGCATCGCCTCGGGGAGCTGCTGCTGGGAGGTGGAGGTGACACCCCGAGGCTCCTGGGCCCTGGGGGTGGCCAGGGAACCCCTCGAGGAGCCGCAGAAGGAGGAGGAGGAGGAGGAGAAGGAGAAGGAGGAGGAGGAGAAGGAGGAGGAGGAGGAGAAGGAGGAGGAGGAGGAGGAAAAGGAGGAGGAGGAGGAGGAGGAGGAGGAGGAGGAGGAGGAGGAGGAGGAGGAGGAGGAGGAGGACAAGGAGGAGGAGGAGGAGGAGGAAGAGGATGAGGAGGAGGAGGAGGAGGAGGAGAAGGAAAAGGATGAGGAGCACAAGGAGGAGAAGGAGGAGAAGGAAAAGGATGAGGAGAACAAGAAGGAGAAGGAGGAGAAGGAGGAAAAGGACAAGGAGAACAAGGAGGAGAAGGAGGAGAAGGAAAAGGAGGAGGAGAACAAGGAGGAGAGGGAGGAGGCAGCCAGCCCACCCGAGCTCTGGTCTATGGGGTTCTGTGGGGGTCAGTTTTGGGCTCTGACCTCCCAGGAGCGGATCCCCCTGTACCAGCCCCGGGTTCCCAGCCGGGTCCGGGTCTCCCTGGACTCTGACCGGGGGCAGGTGGCGTTTTTTGACGCCGACCGGAAGGTTCTGCTCTTCGCTTTCCCGGCCGCGGCGTCCCCGGGGCAGCGCGTCCGGCCCTGGTTCCTGGTGTGGGGGGAGGGCTCCCAGATCACCCTCTGCCCCTGAAGGACCCCACCCCCCCAAATACCCCCTTCACACACCCCCCTCTTCACACCCCCCCAAATACCCCCTTCACACTCCCCCTCTTCACACACCCCCAAATACCCCCTTCACACCCCCCTCTTCACACCCCCCTTCACACACCCCCAAATACCCCCTTCACACCCCCAAATACCCCCTTCACACACCCCCAAATACCCCCTTCACACCCCCCCCTCTTCACACCCCCCCTTCACACACCCCCAAATACCCCCTTCACAACCCCCCTCTTCACACCCCCCTTCACACACCCCCAAATACCCCCTTCACACCCCCCCAAATACCCCCTTCACACCCCCCCAAATACCCCCTTCACACACACACCCTTTTCACACACCCCTCCCCCTCCCCTCCCCCCACCCCTCTGGCCTCAGTCACCCCAAATTTGGGGGGTGGGGGGTGGGGGGTTGGGGGGGAGCATCTCTGCTGGATCAGGGTCCCCAATTTTAACTGACATATTTGGGGGGGGGGGTGGGTGGTGAATCAGAGCCACATCTGCCCCTCCCCCCTTCCCCTCCCCCCTCAGGGTCTTAGATGAAGTAAAAGGAGTTGCTGTCTCTCTCTGGCTGCTCATTGGCTGCTGCTGGGGGCCGGGGGGGGGGGCTGGGGACTTGGGGGGGGGGGTTTGTTGGGTGTTCCCCCTCTCCTGGGCTCCCCCATTCCCCCTCCCCTGGGCTCCTCTTGTCCCCCCCTTCCCCTGGGCTCTCCTCGTTCCTCCTCCCTGGGCTCCCCCTGTTCCCTCCTCCCCTGGGCTTCCCCCACCCCCTCCCCTGTGCTCCCCCTCCCCGTGCTCCCCCCACCCCCAGACTCCCCCTTTCCCCCTCCCCCGTCCTCCCCCCACCCCCAGACTCCCCCTTTCCCCCTCCCTTGGGCTCCCCCCACCCCCAGGCTCCCCCTGGACCAGAGAATGGGATGGAGGGAAGATGCTACAGCCCAAAACACCCCCACACACCCTGTAACCCCACCCCCACCCCAGGGTGGGACCCGTGGGGTGCTGGGGTGCACCCTCAGGGGGTGCCCACTCATCTCACATCTCCCCTGGGGCCCCCAGGTCCCTCCCCCCCCCTTTCCTGGTTCCCCTTCTCACTCTCCAGCCCCACATCTCTTCCTCTTCCTCTTTTTTACTCTTCTAATTTTGGGGCTTTTCTCAGATCTGGGGGGGGGGGAGTGAGATGGGGAACCCCCACCCACCCCCCACCCACCCAACCCCCACCCATCCCCCACCCCCCTTCCTGAGGCTTAATTTTAATGAGCTTCCCCATTCATTAGGGAGGGGGAGGGGGACCCTTCCAGCATCCCGGAGGTGGGGGGAGGGGAGGGGAGGGGGGTGAGGGGAGGGGGAGGGGAGGGGGACCCTTCCAGAATCCCAGGGGTGGGGGGGGGGAGGGAACTGGGGAGCAGGACGGGGAGTTGGGGGGCAGGACAGGGAACTGGGGGGAGGACGGGGAACTGGGGGGCAGGACGGGGAGTTGGGGGGCAGGATGGGCAGGATGGGGAGTTGGGGGGCAGGACAGGGAGTTGGGGGGCAGGACGGGGAGCTGGGGGGCAGGACGGGGAGATGGGGGGAGGACGGGGAACTGGAGGGCAGGACAGGGAGTTGGGGGGCAGGATGGGGCCCCATGGGGCAGGACAGGGAACTGGGGGGCAGGACAGGGAGTTGGGGGGCAGAACAGGGAGCTGGGGGGCAGGAAATTCCCGGGGGGTGGAAATGGGGTCGGCTCCCATCCCCGGGGGAGGGGGGCAAAAGGAACCGCCCAACGTGGGGCTCGAACCCACGACCCTGAGATTAAGAGTCTCATGCTCTACCGACTGAGCTAGCCGGGCGCGGGATGCAAGGGGGGGAGGGGGATGCAGCCTCGAGCATCATCTCCAGCGGGGAAGGGGGGGGGGGGGGGGCAGGATTTTTTGGGGGAGGGGGGAAGATTTTAGGGGGGAGGATTTTTTAGGGGGGGGAGGATTTTTTGGGGGGGAGGATTTTTTGGGGGGGGGAGGATTTTGGGGGGAGGATTTTTTTTGGGGGGGGAGGATTTTGGGGGGAGGATTTTTGGGGGGGAGGATTTTGGGGGGAGGATTTTTGGGGGGGAGGATTTTTTGGGGAGGGGGGAGGTATTATTTGGGGGGAGGATTTTGGGGGGAGGCTTTTTTTGGGGGAGGAAGAGGATTTTTTTGGGGGGGTAGGAGGATTTCTTGGGGGGGGAGAGGAGGATTTTGGGGGGAGGATTTTTGGGGGGGAGGATTTTTTGGGGAGGGGGGAGGTTTTATTTGGGGGGAGGATTTTGGGGGGAGGCTTTTTTGGGGGGGGAAGAGGATTTTTTGGGGGGGTAGAAGGATTTCTTGGGGGGGGAGAGGAGGATTTGGGGGGGGATTTTTGGGGGGAGGGGATTTCTTGGGGGGGAGAGGAGGATTTTTTGGGGGGAAGATTTTTGGGGGGGAAGGATTCCCCCTCGACTGGGCAGAGGGGGAGGGAAGAAGAAAAGGAGGGGGTTGAGGTGTTTTAGGGGGGGTCCGGGGTGGTTTTGGGGGGATCTCAGGATGCTCCAGTAGGAAAAGCAAGTTTCCCTGACCGGGAATCGAACCCGGGCCGCGGCGGTGAGAGCGCCGAATCCTAACCACTAGACCACCAGGGAGCTGAGAGCATCCTCTGCTCCCCCCACTGGAACCCCAGGAACTGGGGGTGGATCCGATGCCCGGGAAGGGAGGGGACCCCCAAGGAGGAGGGGGACACCCCAGGGATGGGGGGGACACCCCAGGGATGGGGGGACACCCTGGGGATGGGGGAACCCCAGGGAGGAAGGGACACACCCCCCCCCCAAGGAAGGAAGGAGGGGGGACCCCCAGGGATTAGGGGACCCCCCAGGGATGGGAGGGGGGGACACCCCAGGGAGAAAGGGGGGACCCCCCGGGGATTGGGGAACACCCCAGGAAGGAGGGGGACCCCAGGGAGGAGGGGGACCCCCCCAGGGATGGGGGGACCCCCCAGGGAGAAAGGGGGGATTTGGGGCTGGGGGGGGATTTTGGGGCTGGAGGGGGGTTGGGGCTCCGGGGGGGGGGGGGGGGGGGGGGTTGGGGTTGGGGGGGGGTTGGTGCTGCCTCTAGAGGCGCTGCCGGGTCCCCTCCCCCCCCCCCCCGGATGCTGGTTTGGGCTTCCGGAGCGAGGCCCATCCCCCCCCCCCCATCGAGCCCGGGAGGGTCGGGGGGGTCCGGGGGGTCCGGGGGACAAGGGGAGGGGGTGGGGGGGGTCTGTGCATCCCCCCTTTCCTCCCCCCGTCCTAAACCCCCCTCAACCCCCTTCCTGGGGCTTCACCCCAGGGAGGCGGCGCCGGAGGTAACTGGGGGGAGGGGACTGGGAAGGACTGGGAGGGGACTGGGAAGGACTGGGGGGGAACTGGGGGGAACTGGGAGGGACTGGGGGGGTCTGGGGGGGACTGGGAGGGACTGGGAGGGACTGGGGATAACTGGGAGGGACTGGGGGGGACTAGGAGGAACTGGGAGGGACTGGGGGGACTGGGGGTAACTGGGAGGGACTGGCGGGGACTGGGAGTGAACTGGGAGGGACTGAGAGGGAACTGGGGGGGACTGGGAGGCACTGGGGGGGGGGGTGTCCCGGTCGGGGAAGGGGCACTCCCGGGGGGGCTCCTCTCGTTTTAGGGGGGGATTCTCGTCCTGAGGAGCCCTGAGGGGGGGGCGGAGGGAGGAGCCCCCCGCCCCTCCCCCCCCCATGGAGCGGTTGGACCCGCGGGAGGCGCCGCTGGCGCTGGGTGAGGGACCCCCCCAAACCCTGCTCCCCCCCACAGCCCCCCCAAACCCTGCCCCCCCCCCACAGCCCCCACACAGCCCCCCCAAACCCTGCCCCCCCACAGCCCCCCCACAGCCCCCCAAACCCTGCCCCCCCCCCCAGCCCCCACACAGCCCCCCCAAACCCTGCCCCCCCCACAGCCCCCCCACAGCCCCCCCAAACCCTGCCCCCCCCCCAGCCCCCACACAGCCCCCCCAAACCCTGCCCCCCCCACAGCCCCCCCACAGCCCCCCCAAACCCTGCCCCCCCCACAGCCCCCCCAAACCCTGCCACCCCCCCAGCCCCCACACAGCCCCCCCAAACCCTGCCCCCCCCACAGCCCCCCCAAACCCTGCCCCCCCCCACAGCCCCCCCAAACCCTGCCCCCCCCAGCCCCCACACAGCCCCCCCAAACCCTGCCCCCCCAGCCCCCCCCAGCCCCCCCAAACCCTGCCCCCCCCCACAGCCCCCCCACAGCCCCCTTCCCAATCACCCACAGCCCCCCCACATCCCCCCCAAAACCCTGCCCCCCCACAGCCCCCTCAAACCCTGCCCCCCTGCCCCTCCCCCCGGCCCGCCTGAGTCTGCGCTCTCCTGTCTCACTCCTCTCCCTCTCCCTCTCCCTCTCCCCCTCCCTCTCCCTCTCCCTCTCCCTCTCCCTCTCCCTCTCCCTCTCCCTCTCCCTCTCCCCTCTCCCTCTCCCCTCTCCCCTCTCCCTCTCCCTCTCCCTCTCCCTCTCCCTCTCCCTCTCCCCTCTCCCTCTCCCCCTCCCTCTCCCTCTCCCTCTCCCTCTCCCTCTCCCTCTCCCTCTCCCCTCTCCCTCTCCCCTCTCCCCTCTCCCTCTCCCTCTCCCTCTCCCTCTCCCTCTCCCTCTCCCCTCTCCCTCTCCCCTCTCCCTCTCCCTCTCCCTCTCCCTCTCCCCTCCAGCACCCCCAGGCCTGCTGACCCTCCCTGCGCCCTCGGGGACCCCAGGGATCTCCGTGGAGCTGGAGTCTCCCTGCCCGGCCCGCGGCCCCGAGAAGCCGCCGGGCTCCAACCGCCGCCGCAAGCCCCAGCGCCCGGGTAGAGCCGCCCCCTCCCCCCCCCCCCCCCCCCAACCCCCCCCCGGCCCCCGCCGCGCCCCGGGGAAGGGCCGGTCCCGGCAGCGCCCCGTGGGCTGCCCTGACTGCGGGAAGAGCTTCGCCTGGGCCTCCCACCTGCAGCGGCACCGGCGGGTCCACGGCGGCCCCCGGGCCCCCCAGGGCAGCCCCCAGACCCCCCAAGGGAGCCCCCCGACCCCCCAAGGCAGCCCCCAGACCCCTCACACCAGCCCCCAGCCCTCCCCCAGCAGCCCCCAGCCCCCCCAAGACATCCCCTGGCCCCCTCAAGACAGCCCCTGGTCCCCCCAAGACAGCCCCATGTCCCCCCAAGGGAGCCCCCAGCCCCCTCACAGCAGCACACAGTCCCCCCAAGACAGCCCCTGGTCCCCCCAAGACAGCTCCTGGCCCCGCCAAGGCAGCCCCCAGCCCCCCCAAGGCAGCCCCCAGCCCCCTCACACCAGCCCCCAGCCCCCCCAAGACAGCCCCCAGCCCTCCCCCAGAAGCCCCCAATCCCCCCAAGGCAGCCCCCGGCCCCCCCAAGGCAGCCCCCAGTCCCCTCACAGCAGTCCACAGCCCCCTCACAGCAGCCGCTGGCCCCCCCAAGGCAGCCCCCGGCCCCCACCCCAGCGCGGGGCCTACAGGCCGCTCAGCCCCAGCCCCACCCCAGGCCGGGCCCGGGCCGCACACAGGCCCCACCAGTGCCCCGACTGCGGCAAAGGCTTCGTCTGGGCCTCCCACCTGGCCCGGCACCGGCGCGTCCACACCGGGGAGAAGCCCTTCGAGTGCCCCGAGTGCGGGGAGGCCTTCAGCCAGGGCTCCCACCTCACCAAGCACCGCCGCTGCCACGGCGCCCCGCGGCCCTTCCGCTGCCAGGCCCAGGCACAGGCCTCGGCACAGGCCCTGGCACAGGCACAGGCCCAGATCCAGGCCCAGGCCCCGGCACAGGCCCTGGCACAGGCCCAGACCCAGATCCAGGCCCAGGCCTCGGCACAGGCCCAGGCCCAGACCCAGGCCCCGGCACAGGCCCAGGCCCAGGCCCAGACCCAGGCCCAGACCCAGGCCCAGGCCCGGCCTCGCCATCCCCACCTTGGGCCTCCACCCCAGCGCTGTTGCGGGGACTGCAGGAAGCTGCTGCCGCTGCGACTTGGGCCGAGCTTCCCCCGGCACCGCAAAGGGGTTTGTCAGCTCCATCCCCGTCCCCCCAAGGAGCGCGCCCACCGCTGCGGCGACTGCGGGAAGGGCTTCGTCTGGGCCTCGCACCTGGAGCGGCACCGGCGGGTGCACACGGGGGAGCGGCCATTCCCCTGCCCCAGCTGCGGGGAGCGCTTCTCCCAGAAGGCCCACCTGCTGCAGCACGGCAAGACCCACTCCCCGGACCGGCCTTACAAGTGCGGGGCCTGCGGGAAGCGCTTCGGGGAAGCCCCCGGCTTCCTGGCCCACCAGCGCGGCCACGCCGCCCGCAAGAGCTACGCGTGTGATGAGTGCGGCAAGGGCTTCGCCTGGGCCTCCCACCTGGAGCGGCACCGGCGCGTCCACACCGGGGAGAAGCCCTTCGAGTGCCCCGAGTGCGGGGAAGCCTTCAGCCAGGGCTCCCACCTCACCAAGCACCGCCGCTGCCACCTCCCCAAAGCCCCCGGCCCCTTGGCCAGGGCAGGGGTAGGTGGGGAGAAGCCCCCGGAGCCGGTGGTGGTGTATTTTGGGGGTGGGGGGATCCTTAAAAGGACCCTGATTCCTCCCCCTCCCCAACCTCACCCAGGACGGTGTTGGGGAGCGGAGTCGGCGTGGGGACAAACCCAAAGCCACCGAGTGGGGCTGTGGGGATGGAGGGTGGCACCGGGGTGGGTGATGGGGGGGGGGGTGTGTGTGTGTGTTTATCCTCCCACAGCGATGGGGACCCTGGAATGGGATGTTCTTTTTGGGGGGGGGGGCATGGGAGGGTCTTCCCCTCTTCCCCCCGTGGGGCTGGTCCTTGGCCCCATGTCCCCCCACACTGTCCCTGTTCGGCACGGGGAGCGTCCCGTGTCCCCCCCCAGGATAAAAGATGGAGTCAAGGCACCGGGGGGTCGGCTTCTTCCTTCTTTTGGGGTGTTTGTCCTTTATTTCCCTCAGCCTCAGCCCGGGGGGGGACGCAGCCCTCTCCCTCCACCAGGCCCCAAACCCACCCCAGCAGCGTTTCGGGCTGGGGGGCAGCCGGGGTCCTGCTGCCCCCAAACGTCCCCTCTCAGGCGCCCCAGCTGTGTCACCCCCCAAGCCCCCCGCCATTGGGCGGGGAGGGGGATGAGGAGAAGCATCCTCTCCCCACCACCCCAAATCACCACCCCTCCCTCCCCACATCCACCCCCAGACCCCAACCCTCCTTTCCCGGAGCCCCCCAACCCCCCTGTGCTGGTTGCTCCCCCCATCGTGCGCTGCTCGGTTCCCCCCAGCCCCCCCTCACTCCTGTGTCCCCTTTTCCCACCCTGACACCCCCCCCAAAGCTGCTCCAACAGCCCTTCCCTACCCCAGGGGACAGCCCAGCCACCCGCCTCACCCGTGGGGTGTCCCCAAAGGGAGGGGGTGTCCCCAAAGCTCCCCAAGCCCCATCTCAAGAGCTGGGGGTGGCAGGGAAGCCCAGGGCTCCTGGGGGGCAGAGGCGTTGCTTTGCAGGGTGTCCCCCTCCCCAGACCTCCATGCCATGGCGGGGGGCAGCAAGGGAGCCTTGGCAGCCCAGCCCCTAGGGGCTGCGGAGGAGGAAGAGGAGGAGGAGGAAGGTACTGGGTGCTGCTGGAAAACTGAGCTGGGCTCCTCATTCCAGAGCTCAGAGGAGCCAGGAAGCACCCCCCTCTCACCATCCCACCAGCTGGGGGGCAGCAAGGAGAGGGGGCTGTGTTGGGCGTCGGGGGCGTGATGAAGCCTGCGGTGAGCTGCCAGCGCCGTGCCGAGGCCGAAGGCTTTGCCGCAGTCCGGGCAGGCGTGGGCCTTGCCTGGGTCTCCTTGGGTGCCATGGGCCCTGTCTGGGTCCCTGTGGGCACCGTGGGCCCTGTCTGGGTCCCCTTGGATGCTGTGGGCCTTGCCCAGCTCCCCTCGGGCACGGTGGACCATGGCTGGGTCCCCTTGGGCCCTGGCCAGGTCACTGTGGGCCTTGCCTGGGTCCCCGTAGGCCCTGGCTAGGTCCCTGTGGGCCTTGCCCAGGTCCCCTTGGGCACCGTGGGCCCTGCCCGGGTCCCCGTGGGCCGTGGCTAGGTCCCTGTGGGTGCTGTGGGCCCTGGTTGGGTCACTGTGGGTGCTGTGGGCCTTGCCCAGGTCCCCTTGGGCCCTGGCTGGGTCCCCATGGGCCTTGCCCGGGTCGCCGTGGGCCTTGCCCGTGTCCCCTTGGGCCTTGCCCGGGTCCCCTTGGGCCCTGGCTGGGTCCCCATGGGCCTTGCCCAGGTCTCCTTGGGCCTTGCCCGGGTCGCCGTGGGCCTTGCCCGTGTCCCCTTGGGCCTTGCCCGGGTCGCCGTGGGCCTTGCCCGGGTCGCCGTGGGCCTTGCCCGTGTCCCCTTGGGCCTTGCCCGGGTCGCCGTGGGCCTTGCCCGGGTCGCCGTGGGCCTTGCCCGTGTCCCCTTGGGCCTTGCCCGGGTCGCCGTGGGCCTTGCCCGGGTCGCCGTGGGCCTTGCCCGTGTCCCCTTGGGCCTTGCCCGGGTCGCCGTGGGCCTTGCCCGGGTCGCCGTGGGCCTTGCCCGTGTCCCCTTGGGCCTTGCCCGGGTCGCCGTGGGCACGCTGGTGCCGGTTGCGGTGGGAGCTGCGGCCGAAGCGCTTGCCGCAGTGGGCGCAGGGGAAGGGCTTCTCCCCGGTGTGGCTGAGCCGGTGCCGGTCGTAGTGGGAGCTCCAGGCGAAGGCCTTGCCACACAGGCCGCACTGGAAGGGCTTCTCGCCGCGGTGCAGCCGGCGGTGCCGCTCCAGGCCGGCCGGGCTGCTGAATCCCTTCCGGCACTCGGGGCAGGCGTGGGGCCGGCCCGGCTGAGCGGCGTGAGGGAGGCCGCGGGCCGGCGAGGTGGAGCTGCCGGCGAAGCTCTTGCCATACTGGGAGCACTGGAAGGGCCTCTCCCCGCTGTGGACGCGGCGGTGCCGCTGCAGGTGGGAGCTGACGGCGAAGGCCCGGCCGCACTCGCCGCAGCCGAAGGGCTTCTCCCCGGTGTGGACGCGGCGGTGCCGCTCCAGGTGGGAGATCCAGCCGAAGCTCTTCCCGCACGCCCCGCACGGGTAAGGCTTCCCAGTGCTCCCAGTTCCCTCCGTGGTCGTTGGCGGCGGCTGGGCGGGCGCTGGGGTGGGTTGGGTGGCGGCGGTGCCGCTTTGGCGCTGCGGCCCGACGTGGGTGCGCTGAGGCTGGGCCGGGGCTGGGCCCCGCTGGCGGTGGGGGCAGGGGAAGGGGCGCTCCGGGAGGCCGGAGCTCTGGCCTAAGCCCTGTTGGCAGCGGTGGGGGCGGCCGGCGGGGGCGGCCTCGTCCCCCCGCGGGGTCTGGGTGCCTTTGTGCTTGAAGCGCTGGGGGTCGGTCTGGTGGTTGAGGCGCTTGCCGCAGTCGGCGCATTTCTGGGGGGGCGGCGGGGGGTCTTCATCCCCTTCCTCCTCCTCCTCATCCTCCTCGTCCTCGGCGGGGGCGGCGTGGGTGCGCATGTGCCGGTCGAGGTGTGAGCTCCAGGCGAAGGCTCTCCCGCACCGGGAGCACTGGAAGGGCTTCTCCCCGGTGTGGATGCGGCGGTGCCGCTCCAGGTGGGAGCTCCAGGAGAAGCTCTTCCCGCACTGGGCGCACTCGTAGGGCTTCCCGCCCAGGTGGCTCCGGCGGTGCCGCTCCAGGGCCCCGGGTTGGGCGAAGCTGCGGCCGCACTGGGGGCAACGGTCGGGCTGGTCCCCCCGCCGGGGGAGTGGGTGCGCCGGTGGGTGAGCAGGGAGGAGCTGACGCTGAAGCGGCGGCCGCAGTCGGGGCAGCCGTAGGGCCGCTCGCCGGTGTGGACGCGCCGGTGGATGGTGAGGTCGGAGCGCTGGATGAAGCTCTTGCCGCAGTCGGGGCAGCCGTGGGGCCGCTCCCCGGTGTGGATCTTGTGGTGCTTGGACAGGGCGGACTTGTGGCTGAAGCTCTTGCCGCACTCCCGGCACGTGTTGCCGGGAGGGAGCGGGTCCTGGCGCCGGGGTGGGTCTCCTGGAGATCCAGTCCCACACTGGGAAGGGTCTCCTGGATATCCAGTCCTGTGCTGGGATGCTTCTCCTGCAGATCCAGTCCCACACTGGGAAGGGTCTCCTGGATATCCAGTCCTGTGCTGGGATGCTTCTCCTGGAGATCCAGTCCTGTGCTGGGGTGGTTCTCCTGGAGATCCAGTCCCACACTGGGGTGGTTCTCTTGGAGATCCCATCCTGTGCTGGGATGCTTCTCCTGGAGATCCAGTCCTGTGATGGGATGGGTCTCCTGGAGATCCCATCCTGTGCTGGGATGCTTCTCTTGCAGATCCAGTCCTGTGCTGGGATGGGTCTCCTGGAGATCCAGTCCTACACTGGGATGCTTCTCCTGCAGATCCAGTCCTGTGATGGGATGGGTCTCCTGGAGATCTGGTCGTGTGATGGGATGCTTCTCCTGGAGATCCAGTCCCACTCTGGGATGGGTCTCCTGGAGATCCAGTCCCACACTGGGATGGGTCTCCTGGAGATCCAGTCCCACACTGGGATGCTTCTCCTGGAGATCCAGTCCTACACTGGGATGCTTCTCCTGGAGATCTGGTCCCGCTCAGCTTCACCCTGGCTTTGGGGGGTTGGGTGGGGGCTCCTCAGCCACGGGTTTCCCCCTTTGGGATCTTCTCCAGAGGGTTCCTGCTCCGCTCCTGCTCCATCCTCTGTGGGGGACAGACAGACAGACAGACAGACAGACAGACAGACGGACGCCAGGTGGGACACAGCGCCTCTCCCAGTGCTGGGAGGAGGGATGGAGCAAGGAGGGATCCCCCCTCCTTTCCCTGTGCTCCCCCAGTACAGCACAGGACCGGATCTCCAGGAGATCTCTGGTCCCCCATCCCCCCTCAACACCCCCTCCGGAGCACCCCAAGAACGTGGACGTTTTGGCCAGGAGACCCCCCCTCTCTGCCCCCCATCCCTGCAGCACCCAGGGCCCACAGCCCGGGGTCTGGCACCCACAGCCGTTACAGTGTGGGGGGGTGTCACTGGTTTTGGGGGGGGGGAGGTGGGCGGTGGGGGAAGCCCCCACTCTTGGGGAGGGGTGTTTCCCTCACCAGGCTCACCTCCCGCCGGGGTGTGTCTGGGCAGCTGGAGATCCAAGGGGGACAGCAGATCGGGCTTAGAAATGGGGAATTCTGGAAAAAAAGAGAGGGAGGGGGGTGAGGGAGGGTCTGCCACCCCCCCATCCCCCAGTCCCCCCCCCCAGACCACCCCCCTGCCCCAGCCCGGCTCCTCACCCAGCGCCATCAGCGCCTCGTAGCTCTCCTGCATCACGTCGCGGTACAGGGCTCTCTGCCGCGGGTCCAGCACCACCCAGGGCTCCATGGCACCAGCGCAGCCCCCGGGGGGAGGGGGACAGACACCCCCCCCCCAAAATAAGGGGCTGGGGGAAGAACTGCGGGTGCCTGGCTGTGAGGAGAGGGGTCGTGTTACCCACTGGGGATGAGTTACCGCCACTGCCCGAGCGTCTCCTCGCGCTCCTGGGGCGTATCGGGGCCCCAGAGCGTGGCTGGATCATCATCATCATCACCATCATCATCATCATCATCATCATCACCATCATCATCATCATCACCATCATCATCATCATCATCATCATCATCACCATCACCATCACCATCACCATCATCATCATCATCATCATCATCACCATCATCATCATCATCACCATCATCATCATCATCATCATCATCATCATCATCATCACCATCACCATCATCATCATCATCATCATCATCATCATCATCATCATCATCACCATCATCATCATCATCACCATCATCATCATCATCATCATCATCATCACCATCACCATCACCATCATCATCACCATCATCATCATCACCATCACCATCATCATCATCATCATCATCATCACCATCACCATCATCATCACCATCATCATCACCATCATCATCATCATCATCACCATCATCATCATCATCATCATCATCATCACCATCATCACCATCATCATCATCATCACCATCACCATCATCATCACCATCATCACCATCATCATCACCATCATCACCATCGTCATCATCATCATTATAATTATTAAAATTAAAAATAAATCAGTATGTATAATTGATTATAATATTATAATGGATTATCTACTTTTATATTTATATTTATTAATTGTTATTATTCCCCAGGGTGATGTATATATTTATATTTACATCTATATTTATATTTACATCTATATTTATATTTATATTCAATATTTTAATAGATTTATAATTACCTTATAATAATAAAAATTTAGATAACATTACTAATTTATCTCATGTATTTATTTATCATGGATTTATTTATCATTATTTATTTATCATTATTATTATTCCCAGGGTGTTGTATATGTATATTGATAATATTTTTATATTAATCTTTACATGTATCGTATTATAATTTAAAATTATATTAGTCTTTTAAATTTATTATGCATTTTAATATTTATTATGCATTTTTATATTTATTTTTGTATTTATTAATCTTTATTACTATTCCCCAGGACATTTCTATTTCTATTTCTATTTCTATTTCTATTTCTATTTCTATTTCTATTTCTATTTCTATTCCTATTCCTATTCCTATTATTTCTATTTCTATTCCTACTTCTATTTCTATTTCCTCACATATCTATATATCTGTATTATTATTATTATTATTATTATTATTATTATTATTATTATTATTATTATTATTATTATTATTATTATTATTATTATTATCATCATCATCATCCTGGGGCCATTAGAGCCCCAGGGGCTGCAGGAGGGTGGGTGGGAAGAGGTGGATTCTCAGGATCCCCGGTGCCAGGAATAAAAGCGTTTCCCCCCCTGGGGATTTTGCCCTTTATTTTGGGGGGGCTTTTTTTTTTTGGGGGGGGTGGGGGGGCTGGTTTTGCTGTGGGTTTTGGGGAGGGGGTTTATTTTGGGGGCGGGGGGGTGTGGGTTTGAAGGCGGCATTTCAAGCCGCTTCATTCCTCCCTCGGCGCTTTGCTGTCCTGCTGGGGGGGACACCAATTAAATTAAATTAAATTAAGTTAAAATACATTAAATTAAATTGAATTAAATTAAATTGAAATAAATTAAATTGAATTACATTAAATTAAATTAAATTTAAAGGGGGTCAATACCACCCACCCCCCCACAGCCCCCTCTGCTCCCGGCCCCAGCAGCATCCGAACACGAAGCCCAGCGCTCCGCAGGCAGCCTGTGAAGGGAAAATGGGGCTGGGGGTTTTGGGGAGGGGGGTGGGGGGGGGGGGGGGGGGTGGGTTTGGGTTTCCCCCTCCCCAGGAGATGGAGAGCAGCCAGGCGCTGAGTTTAAGCCAGAGGGGGGTGTGGGGGGGGGGTGGGGGGAAGGATGTGTGTGTGTTTGTGGGTGCTCCGGGAAGGAGAAGTGGAGGGGGGAGCCCAGGGAGGAGAGAGAGGAAAGGGGAGGCTGGAGGGTGGGGGGAAAGGGAAGGGGGAGGGGGTGGAAATGAGATAACACCGATAAACCACGAGCCATTTTCCACTCCTGCTCCTCATCCACGCACCGAACAGCCCCGGTTACCTGCGGTGTCCGGCTCGGGAGGTGCTGGCGGTAAAGCTCCGAGGTGCCTCCCTCCAGTTTCGCCCCCTCCCCCCCAAAAATAGCCCCTTTTTCCCCCAAAAATGAATAAATTGAGGGGTGTTTTGTAGGGATGCGACGGCTACGGGGAGCCGGCTAGCGGCATCCGCGGCGTGGCCGGGGAAGGAAACCCGGTTCCCTCAGCGACCCTGAGTGAGAAGAGTTAAAAAAGGAGAAAAGGGGGGGGGGGGGAGTGAAATAAAAGGGAAGGAAGGGATTTTTTTTGGTTTTAATTAAAAAAAAAGGGGTCAGGAAAGGGAAAAGAGGGAAGAAAAGAGCTGAGCGCAACTGCCAGGGCCCTCTGGCGGTAACCGGCCCTGGCCCTGGGCGGAAATGGGAAAGAAATATGGAATAAAAAACGTGTGGAGAAGGGAAAATCCTCCCCCGGGGGGGTCGTTTGCCCTGAAATATGGGAATGAAGGGGAAGGGGGGGGGGTGTTGGCTCGCCCCTCTGTAGGGATGATGGCGGGTAGCGCCCGCCGCAGAGACCCGCTTGGGCGCGAAAGGCCTTGGGGGGGATTTTGGGGGGAAAGGGATGGATTTGGAGCCCCCGAGGGAGGAGTTTTGGGGGGTTTTAGAGAGGGGGGAGGACGTGCAGGAAGCCTGCCGTGGTGGCGGGGGAAAGGGCTGTGTTTTTTGGGGGGAAAAGGGGGGTTTTTGTGTCAGCGCCTGCATGGGGAGGCGGGGGGTGCAGCGGGGAGCACGGCCCCAGCGTATTTAGTGCGTTCGGGGTTCAAAGATGCCTCTGAATTGGCCCTGTGGTGGTGGAGGGGTGTGTTTTAGTGTGCTCCCCCCCCCCCGGCATCCTCAGGACACAGCGGCTCTTTTTTGGGGGGGTTCCCCCGGGGGGTTCCCCCCCCTCGGCAGGGCCCGTCGCCACGGCAACGCCAGCTGCCTGCCCTCATCCAAGATGGACGCCGAGGCTTCAGGCCCGCGCACGCCCCTCCCCTGTTCGGGGGTTGAAAGGGGAGGGGGCAGCTTGAGCTGGGCCCTCCCGGAAGGCCGCGACCGTCTTCCCTCTCGCCTGGGCTGAAGGCTTGGCCGCCATTTTGGAAGCTGGCGCGGGGCCGCCATTTTGGAAGCGGGCGGCTGCCCCCTGAGGCGATTCCCCACCCCAAAAATCGGGGGTTCTCACCCCAATTTCCCCGTCGCCCCAAGAATGATGCGAACTTATTCTCGCGCGCGCGTCGGGTGGGAGCCTGTGGCCCCTGCATCCACCATGGAGGGACTGGGGACTGGGAGCCAGAGCGGGACACCATGGAGGGACTGGGGGGTGGGTTTGGAGTGGGGTTTGGGTCGGTTTGGGGGGGTTGGGGTCAGTTTGGGGGGGTTGGGGTGGGGTTTGGGTCAGTCTGGGGGGGGGGGTGGGTTGGTTGGGGGGGGGTTGGGTGGGTTTGAAGTGGGTTTTGGGTTGTTTTGGGGTCACTTTGGGTTGTTTGAGGTGGGTTTGCAGTGGGTTTTGGGTTGTTTGGGGTCAGTTTGGGGGGGTTTGGGTTGTTTGGGGGGGGTTGGGGTCAGTTTGGGGGGTTTGGGTTGTTTGGGGGGGGGGGTTGGGTCAGTTTTGGGGGGGTTTGGGTTGTTCTGGGTGGGTTCCCTGGTTCCTGGTGCCTGGAAGCCGCCGAGCTTTGGGCTGGGCAGGGAGGCGGCTGCACCGGGGGAATCTCCCTCCTGCTTCTCAGGGAACCCCCGTTCCCGGGGGAGGTTTGGGGGGGTCGGAGCACCTGGGAAAACACCTTTTTTTAGGGGTTTTTAATGGAAAATAATGAGTCTTTATTGAGGATCCCACCCGGGGTCTGGGCAGCCTCCGGCCTGGAGCCTCCCTGCCCCTCAGGGGAGCCGGGTTCAGGGGGAGGAGGGGGGATTCCCTGGGAAGCAGCCTGGGGGCTGGGAAGCTGGGATCTCTGGGGACTGGGATCTCTGGGAGCTGGGATCTCTGGGGACTGGGATCTCTGGGAGCTGGGATCTCTGGGAGCTGGGATCTCTGGGGGCTGGGATCTCTGGGGACTGGGATCTCTGGGGGCTGGGATCTCTGGGGGCTGGGATCTCTGGGAGCTGGGATCTCTGGGAGCTGGGATCTCTGGCACTTGGTCACGCTGCAGCATCGCTTCACCCGCTCCCTCCTCATCCTCATCCCTCTCCTCATCCCAGCTCTACACCCATCACCTGCCCTCGGGCTGCCTCTGGATCCCCCTGGATCCCCATATCCCCCTGGATCCCCACCTGCCCTCGGGCTGCCTCTGGATCCCCCTGGACCCCCAGACCCCCCTGGATCCCCACCTGCCCTCGGGCTGCCTCTGGATCCCCCTGGACCCCCAGACCCCCCTGGATCCCCACCTGCCCTCGGGCTGCCTCTGGATCCCCCTGGACCCCCAGACCCCCCTGGATTCCCACCTGCCCTCGGGCTGCCTCTGGATCCCCCTGGACCCCCAGACCCCCCTGGATCCCCACCTGCCCTCGGGCTGCCTCTGGATCCCCCTGGACCCCCAGATCGCCCTGGATTCCCACCTGCCCTCGGGCTGCCTCTGGATCCCCCTGGACCCCCAGATCCCCCGGATCCCCCCACCACCCTCAGCCCCCCCGGGAGCCTCCGGCTGCCCCAGCCCAAGCCCGACCCTCAAACCCGACTCCGGGGATCCCCCTTGCTCCATCCCCAGGGGGCAGCCGAGGGCCGGGGGCGGCTCCCCGCGGGCCTGGGGGTGCCCCGGGGTTTGGGGGGGCCCTGGGGGTGGCTCTTGCTGGCGTGGGCCGTGAGGTTGTCCCTCTTCTCGAAGCGGCGGCCGCAGGGCGGGCAGGGGAAGCGGTAGGCCGCGTCGGCCGCGTGCTTCCGCATGTGCCAGTTGAGAGACGCCTTCTGGCGGCACCTGAACCCGCAGATCTCACACCTGGGGGGGCAGGGAGGGACCCCCCCTTTTAAAATCATCCCCCCCTTGAAAATCCCTCCCCCCCTTGAAAATCAACCACAAGAGTTTGAGGCGGGGACAAGGAGTTTGGGGGGGACAAGGAGTTTGGGGGGGGACAAGAGGTTGAGGGGGGACAAGAAGTTTGGGGGGGACAGAGATTTGGGGGGGGACACACAGAGTTTAGGGGGGACAGAGAGATTGGGGGGGACAAGGAGTTTGAGGGGGGACACAAGAGGTTGAGGGGGGACAAGGAGTTTGGGGGGGGACAAGAGGTTGAGGGGGGACAAGGAGTTTGGGGGGGGACAAGAGGTTGAGAGGGGGACAAGGAGTTTTGGGGGGACAGAGATTTGGGGGGGGACACACAGAGTTTAGGGGGGACAGAGAGATTGGGGGGGGACAAGAGTTTGAGGAGGGGACACAGAGTTTGAGGGGGGGACAAGGAGTTTGAGGGGGGGACAAGAGGTTGAGGGGGGACAAGGAGTTTGGGGGGGGGACAAGAGGTTGAGGGGGGACAAGGAGTTTGGGGGGACACAAGAGGTTGAGGGGGGACAAGGAGTTTGGGGGGGGACACAAGAGGTTGAGGGGGGACAAGGAGTTTTGGGGGGGACAAAGAGTCTTGGGGGGGACAGAGATTTGGGTGGGGGACACACAGAGTTTAGGGGGGACAGAGAGATTGGGGGGGGACAAGAGTTTGAGGAGGGGCCACAGAGTTTGAGGGGGGACAAGGAGTTTGAGGGGGGACACAAGAGGTTGAGGGGGGACAAGGAGTTTTGGGGGGGACAAAGAGTCTTGGGGGGGGATGAAAGAGTTTGGGAGGGGTAGAGAGTTTGGTGGGGGGACGGAGATTTTGGGGGGGGGACACAGAGAGTTTAGGGGGGGACAGAAAGATGGGGGGGACAAGAGTTTGAGGAGGGGACACAGAGTTTGAGGGGGGACAAGGAGTTTGGGGGGGGATGAAGAGTTTGGGGGGGATAGAGAGTTTGGGGGGGGGGAACAGGGAGTCTAGGGGGGGTCCCTGTCCTACTGGTGGGACTGGTCCGTACTGGAGGGGCTTCTCCCCGGTGTGGATGCGCCGGTGGATGATCAGGTTGCTGCTGGTGCGGAAGGAGCGGGCGCAGAACTCGCAGATGTAATCCCTCCTGTCTGGGGTTAACGAGGGTCGTTACTAATTGGGGTAATTAAGGGCTGATTGGGGGGTGGGGGGGTGGGGGGGCTGTCCCAGTGTGGAAATGGGGCTGATAAAGGATGGGATCCAGGGTGGGATGGGGATGGAGGGAGGGAGGGAGGGATGGATGGATGGATGATGGATGATGGATGATGGATGGATGATGGATGGATGATGGATGGATGATGGATGGATGGATGATGGATGGATGATGGATGGATGATGGATGATGGATGGATGATGGATGGATGGATGATGGATGGATGATGGATGGATGGATGGATGATGGATGATGGATGGATGGATGGATGGATGGATGATGGATGATGGATGGATGGATGGATGGAGGGATGGATGATGGATGGAGGGATGGATGGATGGATGATGGATGGATGGATGGATGGATGGATGGATGGATGATGGATGATGGATGGATGGATGGATGGATGGAGGGATGGATGATGGATGGATGGATGGATGATGGATGATGGATGGATGATGGATGATGGATGATGGATGATGGATGGATGGATGATGGATGAGGGATGGATGGATGGATGAGGGATGGATGGATGGATGGATGGATGGATGGATGATGGATGATGGATGGATGGATGGATGGATGGAGGGATGGATGATGGATGGATGGATGGAGGGATGGATGATGGATGGATGATGGATGATGGATGATGGATGGATGGATGAGGGATGGATGGATGGATGAGGGATGGATGGATGGATGAGGGATGGATGATGGATGGATGGATGGAGGGATGGATGATGGATGGAGGGATGGAGGGATGGATGGAGGGGGTTGGGGCAGCCCTGGCCTGGGAGAGGAGGTACAGGGAGGGGGAAGGTTTTTGGGGGGGTTAAGGTGCCCCCCCTCACCGCTGTGCAGCTTCTCGTGCTCCTTGAGGTGCTTCTTGAAGTTGAAGGCCTTGCCACAGCCGGGCTCGGGGCAGGCGAAGGTCTTCTGGTGGACGTGCTGGTACTTCTGGTGGTGCTGCAGGGTCGGGGGGGCGCAGGGAGGAAGAGGAGGGAGAGAGGAGGTTGGTGGGGATGAAGCTGCGCTTGGAGGAAGCCCAAGAGCATCTTCCAGCTCAACCCTCCTGCCCTGAGCTCCCTGAAGAGCCAGGTGGGACTCGAGGGAAACTGAGGCACGCTGAGTGGCTGCTGGAGCTTGGTGGTCGTGGTGGTGGGTGGTTACCCAGCTCCCAAAACTCAGAGTGGGGGGTTGGGGGGGTGGGGGGGTTGGGGATGCCCCATTCCAGCCCTGGGCAGCACCCAGGGTACCCAACCCAGGGCCTGGGGAGGAGGAACCGGCCCCGTCTGTGGGTCACCAAGGCTCCTGGTGGCCCCAGAAGTGATGGGAGGGGGTGGGGGGGTTTTGGGGGGCTGGGGCTGGGTGCAGGGGGTGGGTTTGGGGTGGTGGCCCCCCCTCACGTTGAGGTACTGGCGGTTGGAGAAGATCTTCCCGCAGCCCTCGAAGTCGCAGAGGAGGATCTCGCGCCTCGCCGCCTTCCTGGGGGGGCAGGGGGGACAGGGGCCCCTGGGTGAGGATTGGGGGGGAGGGGGAATGGGGGGGAGACCCAAAAAGCTGCCGCCTTTGGGTGTGGAACCCCCTCCCCCCCAGAGGCACCTGCCCCTTCATCCCCTTCATCCCCATCCCATCCCCTTCCTCCCTCCCCATCCCCTCCTTCCTCCTCCTCCTCCTCCCCACTCCTTCCTCCCCATCCCCATCCCCTCCTTCCTCCTCCTCCTCCTCCCCTCCTCCCTCTCCCCCACCCCCTCCTCCCTCCCCATCCCCTCCTTTCTCCTCCTCCTCCCCTCCTTCCTCCTCCTCTCCCCCACTCCTTCCTCCCTCCCCCCCTCCTCCCTCCCCCCATCCCCTCCTCCCTCCCCCCTCCTCCCTCCCCCCATCCCCTCCTCCCTCCCCATCCCCTCCTTCCTTCTCCTCCTCCCCTCCTCCCTCTCCCCCCCCTCCTCCCTCCCCCCACCCCCTCCTCCCCTCTCCCCCATCCCCTTCCTCCCTCCCCATCCCCATCCCCTCCTTCCTCCTCCTCCTCCTCCTCCCCTCCTCCCTCTCCCCATCCCCTTCCTCCCTCCCCCCACCCCCTCCTCCCTCTCCCCCCTCCCCAGGGTACCTGATCCTTTTGGGGCCGATCTGGGCCCCGTCCCCAGCGCTCGCCCGCGCTCGCCTCTTCCCACTGGAATGGGGGGAAAGGACCCAGCTGGGGGGGTGAGGGGGGGCTGGGGGGTAGGAGAGGGAAGGAGAGGGAGAAGCCATCCCCTGGCTCTGCATGGAGCCCCCAGGGAGGTGGGTGATGCCCCCCAAGGGAGGTGGGTGATGCCCCCCAAGGAGGTGGGTGATGCCCCCCAGGGAGGTGGGTGGTGCCCCCCAGGGAGGTGGGTGATGCCCCCCAGGAGGTGGGTGATGCCCCCCAAGGGAGGTGGGTGATGCCCCCCAAGGAGGTGGGTGATGCCCCCCAAGGAGGTGGGTGATGCCCCCCAGGGAGGTGGGTGATGCCCCCCAAGGAGGTGGGTGATGCCCCCCAAGGAGGTGGGTGATGCCCCCCAGGGAGGTGGGTGATGCCCCCCAAGGAGGTGGGTGATGCCCCCCAAGGGAGGTGGGTGATGCCCCCCAAGGAGGTGGGTGATGCCCCCCAAGGAGGTGGGTGATGCCCCCCAGGGAGGTGGGTGATGCCCCCCAAGGAGGTGGGTGATGCCCCCCCAGGAGGTGGGTGATGCCCCCCAGGGAGGTGGGTGATGCCCCCCAAGGAGGTGGGTGATGCCCCCCAAGGGAGGTGGGTGATGCCCCCCAAGGAGGTGGGTGATGCCCCCCAAGGAGGTGGGTGATGCCCCCCCAGGGAGGTGGGTGATGCCCCCCAAGGAGGTGGGTGATGCCCCCCAGGGAGGTGGGTGAAGGGGTCTTGGCCCAGCCATGGGTGGAAGGACGACTCCCTGAAGCCCCCCCCAGCCAGATCCACACTCCAGCCCCGACACCCTGGTGATGGGCAGGGTTAAAACCCCCTCCCCCCCCGCAACCATGGTCCCCCCACGCCGCTGGACTCACCTGAGGTGGGCAGCCTTCTCCTCCGAGGGGCTGGAGCTGCTCAGGCCGGGCTGGTGGGGGGGCTGCCCCCCTGCCTGGGCTTCCCGCGGGCTCTGGCCTGGCCCTGCCGCCGCCGCGGCTCCGAGCTGCTGGGGGGAAGGTGGGGGTGGGATGGGGGAGGGGGTGGATGGGGCAGGACACGGGTTGGACCTGAGCTGGGTGTGGTAGGACGCAGTAGGACGTGGTTGGGCGCGGTAGGACACGGGTTGGACATGGTAGGACATGGGTTGGACACAGTTGGATGTGGTTGGACATGGGTTGGCCACGGTTGGCCATGGCTTGACCATGGTTGGCCATGGTTGGCCATGGGTTGGCCATGGGTTGGCCATGGTTGGCCATGGGTTGGCCATGGTTGGCCATGGTTGGCCATGGGTTGGCCATGGTTGGCCATGGTTGGCCATGGGTTGGCCATGGTTGGCCATGGTTGGCTATGGGTTGGCCATGAGTTGGCCATGGTAGGACATGGGTTGGCCATGGTTGGCCATGGTTGGCCATGGGTTGGCCATGGGTTGGCCATGGTTGGCCATGGTTGGCCATGGGTTGGCCATGGGTTGGCCATGGTAGGACATGGGTTGGCCATGGTTGGCCGTGGTTGGCCATGGTTGGCCATGGTTGGCCATGAGTTGGACACGGGTTGGCCATGGTTGGACACGGGTTGGCCATGGTTGGCCATGGTTGGCCATGGGTTGGCCATGGTTGGCCATGGTTGGCCATGGGTTGGCCATGGTTGGCCATGGTAGGACATGGGTTGGCCATGGTTGGCCATGGTTGGCCATGGTTGGACACGGGTTGGCCATGGGTTGGCCATGGTTGGCCATGGTTGGCCATGGTTGGCCATGGTTGGCCATGGGTTGGCCATGGGTTGGCCATGGGTTGGCCATGGGTTGGCCATGGTTGGCCAGGGTTGGCCACGGGTTGGCCATGGGTTGGACACAGCAGGACCCCAGTTCCCCCCCAGCGCCCGTCCCAGCAGCTCCCAGTGCTCCTCACCCATCCAGAGCCGGGTGGTAGTTCTCATCACGTAGATCATCGGTGTAGGTGAGGTCGTCATCCTCAGCAGAATTGTCTTCCTCCTCCTCCTCCTCCTCCTCCTGGGGCTCAGCCCCCTGCTCTGCTTTCTCCTGGGGGGCCGCTGGGCTGCGGGCAGACAGGGATCAGGGGTTAATTCATGGGAGGGGCTGGCTGGGGGGGTCAGCTGCCCCCTGGAGAGGCCAGAGGATGAGATGACGGGTCCAAACTTGGACCTTCAGCTCTGGGGAGAGCCCAGCCCCGGCCTGGGACCTGCCCCCCACTCACCCCCCTGGTCCTTGGCCGTGGTCCCCGTCTCTGGCGGCGCTTGGGGGGCTGCAAGGAGACGAGGGGAGTTGGGGTGAGTCGAAACGGGGGGGGTTTGGGGGGGGAGGGAGGAGGAGGAGGAGGAGGAGGAGGAGGAGGAGGGGATGGGGCTGGAAGGACATTGGCTCCCGGCGGGCACGAGGGCCCCTGGACTGGGGTGGGATGGGGACCTGAGGGTGGAGAAGGGGGGTGTGGGGGGGTGTGGGGGGGTGTGTGGGGAGGGTGTGGGGGTCGCTCACCAGCCTCAGCGCCGCCGGCTGCCGGGTGTCCCCCGGGGTGCCCGGGGGGCGACCGCGCTGCTCCCCCTGCCCCAGGCTGCCCCCCCCAGCTCTGCGCAGCGAGCGCCGGCGCCCGGGGGGTTCCCGCGTCGCCCCCTCGCTTCTCCCCGGGGTCGCCGTCCGGGGGGGTGGGGGGAGCAGGGGTCCCCGGGGCCGTTTCGGGGACCCCCCAGGTGAAGCTGTGCCCGGCCGCGCACTCCCACACCAGCTGGGCCGCGGCGCCCGGCGCCGGGGGCTGCAGGTCGGGGGCGAAGCCGCAGTCCCGCCCGTGGCCGTGGCACAGGGTGACCAGGCGCTGCAGGGCGGCCCTGGGCAGGGGGCTGGGGCTGCGCTGGCCTGGGGAGGGGGAGAGGCACCAGGGCAGCCGGGCAGGGGCGCAGCGGCTGCCACCCTGACCCACAGCACGGCGGAGAGGGGGCCCCACCTTCCCAGCGCCTGGATCCCGACATTCCCAGAGCCCGGATCCTGACATTCCCAATGCCTGGATCCCCACCTTCCCAGAGCCCGGATCCCGACATTCCCATCACCTGGATCCCGACATTCCCAATGCCTGGATCCCCACCTTCCCAGCACCTCGATCCCGACATTCCCATCACCTGGATCCCGACATTCCCAGTGCCTGGATCCCGACCTTCCCAGCGCCCGGATCCTGACATTCCCATTGCCTGGATCCCAACATTCCCAGCGCCTGGATCCCGACATTCCCATCACCTGGATCCCAACCTTCCCAGCACCTGTATCCCAATGTTCCCATCACCTGTATCCCGACCTTCCCAGCGCCCAGATCCCGACATTCCCAGCACCCAGATCCCGACATTCCCAGCGCCTGGATCCCAACGTTCCCATCACCTGGATCCCAACATTCCCAGCGCCTGGATCCCAACATTCCCAGTGCCCAGATCCCAACATTCCCAGCGCCTGGATCCCGACCTTCCCATCGCCTGGATCCCAACATTCCCATTGCTCAGATCCCAATGTTCCCACTGCCCAGATCCCAACATTCCCATCACCCCAGACCCCAAAATTCCCATCACCTGGATCCCGACCTTCCCATCACCTGGATCCCAACGTTCCCATTGCCCAGATCCCAACGTTCCCATCACCTGGATCCTGACATTCCTATCGCCTGTATCCCGACATTCCCATCACCTGTATCCCGATGATCCCATCACCTGGATCCCAACACTCCCATCACCTGGATCCCAACACTCTCATCACCTGTATCCCGACATTCCCATCACCTGTATCCCGACATTCCCATTGCCCAGATCCCAACACTCCCATCGCCTGGATCCCAACACTCCCATCACCTGTATCCCGACGTTCCCATCACCTCACTGCCCTCCCAGCACCCAGCATCTCTGAGCATCCCCTCTCCACCCACCCCCTCCCCAAAAGAGACCCGGGGGGCACCTCACCTCCCACCCAGGCTCATCCCACCGGGAATCTTCCCCCTCCTGGATCCCAAGGGATCTCTGCCCACCGGGATCTGGAGCGGGAAGCACCTACCTGGGCTCCAGGAGCAGCCGTGGGAGCTGAACCTGCGGCGGGACGGGAGAGAGAGCGCGAGTGAGCGTACCCCCTCCTTCCCCCAGCCCCAGGGGAGGGGGGTTCAAGGGGACCCCCCACCCCACTCCCCAGACCTGTCGAGGAGGAACTGGGCCAACTGGGAGTGGAGGGCGAAGCCGAGCTGCTCCTTGAGGCGGCACCAGCGCTCCAGGTGGATCCCGATGCGGATGCGGCACTTGCTGCGCCGCGCGTCCAGCTCCCGCCGCTTCTGGCGCCGCAGCCAGTCCGGGGCACGCTGCCGGGGGGGCCGGGGGGCTCCATGGGGGCTGGGGGGCAGGGGGGGATCAGGGCTCCATGGGGGCTGGGGGACGAGGGGGGATCAGGGCTCCATGGGGGCTGGGGGACAGGGGGGATCAGGGGGATCAGGGCTCCATGGGGGCTGGGGGACGAGGGGGGATCAGGGCTCCATGGGGGCTGGGGGACAGGGGGGATCAGGGGGGATCAGGGCTCCATGGGGGATGGGGACGGGGGGATCAGGGGGGATCAGGGGGGATCAGGGGGGATCAGGGCTCCATGGGGACTGGGGGGCAGAGGGGGGATCAGGGCTCCATGGGGGCTGCGGGACAGGGGGGATCAGGGGGGATCAGGGCTCCATGGGGGATGGGGACGGGGGGATCAGGGGTGTCCCAGCTCCATGGGGGATGGGGGACAGGGGGGATCAGGGCTCCATGGGGGCTGGGGGACGGGGGGATCAGGGGGGATCAGGGCTCCATGGGGGCTGGGGGACGGGGGGGATCAGGGCTCCATAGGGGATGGGGACGGGGGGGATCAGGGGTGTCCCGGCTCCATGGGGGACAGGGGAGATCAGGGCTCCATGGGGGCTGGGGACGGGGGGGATCAGGGCTCCATGGGGGATGGGGGACAGGGGGGGATCAGGGCTCCATGGGGGCTGGGGGGGAATGGGGACACCTTGGGGATGGGGATGGGGGTGTCCCAGCTCCAAGGGGGGTCTGGGGGTGTCCCAGCTCCATGGGGGGGTTGGAGGGGGCACGGGTAAAGCCCGGCTCTGTGGGCTGGGGGGCCTGGGGGCTCGAGGGGGAGCTAAGGGGGTGTTTGGGGGGGGTGCCCTGACACCATGCAGGGGGGACAGGGCCGGGGACCCCAGGGCAGCTGAAGCCCCGCCCCTTATAGACCACGCCCACCCTCTTAGCCCCGCCCCCAGCCCCCCCCGCCCCGCTCCCCCTCCCGCGGCCGGGCCTTAAAGCGGCCCCGGGGCAGCCCGAGGCGCCAGGAAGAGGAAGGAGCCCCGGCCCCCCCCCGCCCCGCCGCCTCCCCCCGCCCCGCCGCCTCCCCGGCCTCCCGCGAACCTCCTGGGGCCGGGCCGGGCCGCGCTCCCTCTGCCGCCGCCGTGGCCCCACCGGCGCCGTGGCCCCTTTAAGCGCCGCGGGACGCGCCTCCCCCCCTCCCCTTCCCCTTCGCCGGCGGCGCTGGCGCGAGCGGGACGGCGGGGCGGCGCCACGCCTCCTGCCGGGGGCGCATGCGCGCTGCGCCAGCCCCGCCCCCTCGGGCGGCCGCGGGGGGTGACGGGAGTTGTAGTCCTGGGGGAGGCGGCTGCGCGGCGCAGCCTGGACCGCGGCGGGACGAACCCTGGGGGGAGGGACGGGGGGTGTCCCCCCGGTGTCCTGTCCCCACCCGGTGTGTCCTGAGCCCCCCCATCCCCGCGTCACTCCCTCCCCTGGTACGACCCGATCCCCCCGCCCCGTGTCCCCGTCCAACCCCCCCCCCCCCCCCGGGGTGTCGTGTGTCCCCCGGGGGTGCCCAGACCCCCCCCTTGTATCCCCCCCCCGGTGTGTCCCAGCCCTCCCGGTGGTCCCAGCCCCGCTCCCTGTGTGTCGTTCCCCCCCCCCGGTGCATCCCGAGCCCCCCCTCCACGTGCCCCATCCCCGGTGTGTCGCCCCAGACGGTTCCATCCCCCCAACATGCGGTTTGAAGCCACTTTTCACGTTTCCTTCCCTTTTTTGGGGGGATTTCCTGCCCCCCTTCCCGCGGCTTCACACCCCTTGCTCCAGCCGAAGCTGCCGGAGCAGCGCGGAGCCGGAGCCGCTGGCGGTTACCCAGGAGGATGCTCCGAGCATCCCCCGATGATGAGTTTTTGGGGGAGCTCAGTGGTTTTGACAGGTAACTCGGCTGCTCGCGGATCCCCTGGGGCTTGTCCTGACCTCACACACACCCAGCTCCCTCGTTACACGTAAAGTAGTGGGGAAATTAAGGGGTAGCTCATTGCAAGTGGATGGGGGAAGGGGGTGGGGATGCCCCAGCCTCCCCCAGCCCTGGCTCAGAGCTGGGTGGATCCTTTATGGCAGATCCACCGCGATCCCTCGGTGCAGAACTCAGAGCTGATCCTGTTCCCCTTCAGTATCCCACAGCCCGTGCTTCCATTCCCTGTGCTTCCATCCCTGGGGCTCAGCAAAAACCTAGGGGTGCAGGAGGGAGCCCAGGTCACAGCACAAGGGTCCCAAGGGTGACAGGGAGATCCCCACCCCAACACCCACCCCTCCCCAAAGCGCTCACCGGCTCCGATCCAGGCGGGAGCCGTTCAGCCAGGTCCAGCCCCGCTCGGTGGAGAAGGAGAGGCCGATCCAGTACTGTCTGGAGCTCAGTGGCATTTTAGTGATGGATTCCTGGAGCAGGGAGAGGGCGGGTGGGGATGCCAGCGTGCCAGCCCAAAACAGGCTCCAGCACAGCCCCATCCCAGGAATGAGCCCCACTGCTGTCCTCTCACTGGCAAAGGCGCCCCGGGAGCTTGGGCACCGACCCCCCGTTCCTGGGACAGCCCTTTGCCCTTCCCCAGGGGCCACCCACCCCTCGGGCACAGCCCTGGGACCCGTCCCGTGTCCCCGATGCCATCGGTGCCTTTACCAGCTCATCCTGACCCTCCGGCACCAGCAGCTCGGCCCCCCGACTCTCACAGTCCTCCCGGCTCTGGGTCCAGTTCCAGGGAGTAGCGTTGTCAGCAAACCAGTAGCACTTGTTCCCATTCAGCCTCCAGCCAAGGGGGCAGAGCCTGCACCCCTCGCCCTCTGCAAGGCAGTCAGGGCCACGCTCAGCCACCCAGAAGCCACCTTGTCCCCTGCAGCTCCACAGAGGACGAGGGTTTCACCCCGGCTGCTCCTGGGAACACCCCTGACTCCAGCTCGGGGGTGCTCTACGTTTTGGGGAGCCTGATGGCTGGGGCAGGTACCTGGTGACTGCGATGGGCAGAGCCCTTTCCTCAGCTCCAAGACTTTCTCCAGTGTGACACTGTCATTTCCTACGCTCACACACTCGTTCTTGTGGCTTCCCACGTTCTCCTGGCTTCCCACGTTCTCCTGGCCTCCCATGTCCTTGTGGCTTCCCACAGGCTCCAACTGCAGGCGGTAAACTGTGCGGGAAGGACGGAGCAGGGGAGAGGGTCAGGGGGGATCCAGCACACACAGGGTCCCCACAAAGCCCCGTCCCTGGGCTCCCAGCCTGACACCGCCCCGGGCAGCGGATCCTGATGTCTCTGCCCCCCTCCACAGCCCCAGAGCCCCAGCAGATCCCTCCCCAGAGCCAGGCCCACGCTTTCCTCCTGCTGCGGAGGATTCTCCTCCCCAGGATCTGCCCAGCTGAGGGCTGGGGGTGCCGTGGGCCCCCCGGGCAGCATCACACCCCCCCGGGCCCCAGCCTAATTCCGGCCGGGCTCCACGTGGCCCCAGCTCCTCCAAGGGTGTGAGAACACGGCTCCGCCTCCGCTGAGAAGTTTCCAGTGGTTTCCCCTCCCCGGCCAGGGCTCCTCCACGTACAGCTCTGACGAGTTCTGATCAAAACCACGTTCCAACACCTCAGCAGCGCAGGCCCTGAGCAGCAGACACGCCTCCTACACAGGCACCCTCAGGCCGGGACCCCCCTCCCGCCTCTCGCCATGGGCCCTGGGGTGTCCCGGGCCCCCAGCGGCTCCTCACCCCAACTTCCCAGCGCCACCACTGCCGCTCCCAGGAGGAGGTGCCCAAGGCAGCTGGCCCAGAGCGCGGTTCGGTGCCACGGGGGACAGCCCGGTCCTGCGAGGGGAAGAGCTGTGAGAAGAGCAACAACGCTGCCCCAAGCCCACATCCGGCGAGACAGGTTTGCAGCGCAGGTTTGGGCTATTTTCTCCCCCAAAAACCCTGCTGTGGCGGTTCTGCTCTTTGCTCACAGCCTTTTGTCACCCCCACGTCCCGCTGCTGCTGCCCCCCGTGTGTCACACCGACCCCTCCGGCACCGGGCCACGACGTCGGCTCGGTCCTGCCCAGCGCCCAGGAGTCTCCTGGGTGTGAGGAAGCCCCTGGAGACCCAGAGCTCAGCGGGGAGCTGAGGGGGAGAGGCAGCCCCGTCCCGCTCACAGCTCAGAGCCAGGCTCCTCCCTGCAGAGCTTGAGGCCGGGCGATGTCCGTCTGTCCCCAGCTCTCGTTCTACAAGAGGGCAGCGGGATGAAGCTCCTGCACAAAGCTCGAGCTCGTCTTGGCCAGGAAAGGGAACGAGGCTCCTCATGGGCCCAGGAATAAAGCACCAAGGGGGGAATATCCCATCCCACCTCAGCACGAGCAGGGGCTGGGCTCTGCCCCGCTCCTCGAGGTCACAAGGGAGGCGTTGGGTGGAGAGCGGCATTTGTACCAAGAGGCTGCAGAGAGTCAGCAGGGAAAGAGCACGGAATGCCCCAGGAGAGCAGAGAGGGAAAGAAAGAAAGAAGACGTGAAGCAGCACTGCCAGGGCAGGTGAGATGGACCAGCGGAGTGGAGATGGGGTTGGGACCTCTGACCGCCCAGCCCCATCAGCCCCGGGTGCCGGCGGCTCAAAGCCAAAGAGGGACCACGTTCTAAAGCAACACCGGAGCTGATTCAGGACACAGCTCCCCAGACAGCAGAGGGGGTGACCCCTTGTCACACTGCCATGGAGCCCCTTCCCTTCCCCTCCCCAAACCCCAGGCCACGAGTGCCCACAGCCTGCTGCTCACTCACTGCCGGGCTGAGGACGCCGCTCCCTGCAGCCTTCCCCGGGAGCGATGTGCAGGTCGGCGTAGACGATCTCCCCAGCCATAGTGGGCAGGTGAGCAGAGCCCCTGGCTCCAGCGCTGCCAGTTCAGCAGTCACTAAATCTGAGTTCTCTGAGGTTTGGGGGTTTTCCTCCCTCCTCCAGCTCAGCTCTGCAAGCTCCTCTCACAGCTCGAGGTCTGCAAGAAGCGTGAGCCTCCAGGTGACGTCAGGCGGGAGGCTGGTTGCAGACACAGCGATGCGCTGGCCAGCCTAAACCTGAGTCTGCCCAGCTTCTGCTGAGCCAGGCCAGGGACAGGGAGCTCACACCCAGGGGAGAACCACCTGAGAGGAGCCAGAGGCCTTTTCTACTCAACACTGAGACCTGCTCTTCAAAGGCACCACACAAACCCCCCAGAAGACTCTGCCATACTCCCAGTAGCACTGTTAATACAGGATGGTAATAGACTATTCCTGGCAGGATCGTTATGGGCTGTGATTGTAACGGGACAGGACAGACCCAGACTGCTTCCACCCTCACCTCCTCCTCTGGGACTGGACCAGCATTTTCTAGCCTCAGTGACTCCTCCCCACCCAAACCAGTTTCAGCATCACCACTCTCTCCAGGCTTATCACACAGCACTTCTCCCCTCCGCAGAGGTAGCAAGTGCTGAACCGTCTGGGAGGCTCTTGGGAAGCAAAGGTCAGGACTGAGCCCCCCAAGGGCAGAGGATAGAAAACCTCCCAGGCAGCTCAAGGGATTTATTTGGCTTTCCTTCATCCCCCGGCACCCTGCATTGCTACAGCCAGCACATCACACACACGTACCCCAGTGTGCACCCCAGTGCTCCCAGCACTGGGATGGGAAGTGCACAGGGGGTGGGGAGAGGAAGGGACAGGGTTGCCCTGAGCAGACATGACACCCCTGGGAGTTTGGCTCTTTTAATGGACATGGAAAAACATCATAGGCAGCACAAGGTCAGGGCAAGGAGCTCAGCAGAGCTGCTGCGCCCGTCTCATCGAGCAGCAGCTACGGGATCTCTACCTACACAGCAACAAGCGGCGCATCTGAACTGGGGAGCTCAGGGGTCGTCCAGTAACAGCTCCCACAGCAACAGCACCAGGGCTGAGAGACGTTCCTGGGCTGAATCCTCCCTCTGCAGCCCCTTCACAGCCCCGCTGACCTTGAGGATCAGGGAACAGTCCCAGCCTGGGCTCACAGGAGGCCAAGGTGAGTCCCCAGCAGGGACAAGGTCCCTTCTCGACACCTCTACCCCACCAGAGGCTTGCTGCAGACGTACGGCCATTCCTGGGAGCAGCCTGAACTCAGAATGACACTGTGGTTCAAATACAGACACGGTGCCTGGGTCCGAACTTCGGTCCTGCAACAGGAGACAAAGACACCGTGGGGTCAGGGGCTGTCCCCTCAAGCAGACCTGTCCCACCAGGCCCTGCCTGTCCCACCGCAGGACGGGCTCCCCACGGGACTCACGAGAGGTTGTAGCTGCTGCCGTCCACCCACTCCAGGCGACCGTCCTGTCTCCGCAGCCCCAGCCAGCAATTGGCATCGTCCTTGACCCTCGTCAGGAAATCCTGGGAGGAAAGGGGGAAGCAGCCCTCAGGAACCCCTGCCAGCACCACACCAGTCCCTGTCCCGGCCTCACAGCCCCAGCCCTGCAACCACTGCACCGGCCATGGCATGGCAGCAGCTCCCTCCCAACAGCCCCACAAGCTCCAGAGCTGCTCAAGGAGCTCAACAGCACCTCGGCTCCAGCCCCAGGGTCTGCACCCAACCCAGGATCACCCCAACAGCCCCTCACTCACCACTTCCCACTCTGCCCGGAGCACAGCCAGAGAGGCCCCGAGCGAGGAGCACTGCTCCCGGCTCCAATCCCAGGTCCCCTCCTCACTCGAGATGTAGTAGCAGACGTTGCGGTGCCCGTACCAGTCATAAGGACAGGTCAGCACCTGAGCTGGAGGATGTTCCTGCCTTCCTGCAGGAGAGGGGAGAAGGGAGGAAGGTCAGAGGGTCTGGCCCCACATCCAGCCTGGCCCCGAGCGGGCTGGGCTGCCGGCGGGACACACGGTTCTGTGCCGAGGGGCTGGAGGGAGGCAGCTGCTCCTCCCTTACCTGGACGTGCAGCCAGGGCAATGATCACGATCAGGAGCAGGGCCAGGAGCAGCCCCAGCCCCAGGAGCACAGCCACCGGCACCTGGACCTTCCTTCGAATGAGATTCCAGCGCCTGCCTGGAGGAGGGAGAAGCCCCTCGGGGTGAGGACGGGGCTGAACCTGAGCAGGCCCGGCCCTGGCGTCCCCACCACCCCAACACCAGGGTGTCTGCTGCAGCCGAGGAGCAGCGAGCAGAGGACGAGGCCTTTCCAGAGAGGTGGGAGCAGCCTCACCCCCTCGGGAGCTCCTGTGCACCCTCAGCCCGTGAGGGGCCCCGGGCCTTAAGACTGTCCCCTCCCGCAGCCCACAGGGCTGGCCCCTCACTCACCCACAGCTCTTCTGCTCCCATCCTCGGGGGTGGACTGGCTCCTCCTCTCCTGGCCCTGAGAAAGGGGTTCTCCTTGCTCCCCAGAAGCAGGATCTCGCTCCTCCTGCATCGATGCCGCTGGCAAAGGTCGGGATGTTTAGTTCCATCACACCTCATCCATCCTGCCCTGTCCCTGCTCCCCAGGACACCGCAGCCTGGCCCCAGGACCCTCAGCCCCCAGCAGAGCCAGCCCCCTCCCCACCACCCTGCAGCGCCCTTTCCAGACAGCCTGCAAGGCACTCGCTGGCTGGGGGCACCTCTATTCCCCCCACTCAGCCCCCCCAGCTCCACCACAAGCAGGGCCCTGGGACCGGCGGAGCGCAGGGTCTCCCCCAGCCCTTCTGCTGAGCCCCCTCTGCTCACCACACCAGCGCCAGCAGCAGCCCAAGCTGGGGCTGAGGCAGGCCTTACCGTCAGAGCCAGCGAGGGGCTGGGAACGCAGTTATCTGGGGGAGCAGCGAGACAAAGAGACCCAAGTGAAGCTTCTCATGTGGGGCTCAGGAGCGAGGCGGAAGCCAGGGGGAGGGGGGAGTGGGGAGACCCTTTGCAGGCCTCACAGCAGCTCTCTGTAGCCCACGTGGACAGAAGCTGCTGATGCTATCGGAAGCTCCCAGGCTCAGGCCTTTGTTCCACAACTTACGTGCAGCTCCTGTCACATCTGTGAATTACAGCAGGGTTTTGGGTCTTTTGGCTCCTTATGACATGAGGCCAGGTTCCTGCCAGAAGGAGATTAAGCCAACAGCAGAAGGAAGACAGAAACATCAATCAAAGTTTCACAAGACCTTCAAGGCCAACTGTCAGCCCTACACCACAACAACCACTACACCACCTGCTCCTTCTTGAAACACCCCCCAGGACAGCAACCCCCACCCCTAGCAGCCTGTTCACAGACTCAAGAGAATTATAGGGGTGGGAAGGGCCCTCCAGAGCCCATGGGGTCCAACCCCCTGCCAGAGCAGGGTCCCTAGGTCAGGGCACACAGGGCGGTGTCCAGATGGGGCTGGAATCTCTCCAGAGAAGGAGACTCCACACCCCTGGGCAGCCTGGCCCAGGGCTCCCTCACCCTCACTGGGAAGAAGTTCTTCCCCATGTTGGGGTGGAACTCCCTGTGCTCCAACTTGACCCCATCGCCCCTTGTCCTGTCCCCACAGACCCTGAGAAGGGGCTGGCCATTCTCCCTCTATCCCACCCTTCAGAAATTGATCCCCAGGGATCAGATCCCCTCTCAGTCTCTTCTCTCCAGGCTGAACAGCCCCAGCTCCCTCAGCCTTTCCCCATAGGGGAGATGCTCCAGGCCTTTAATCATCCCTGTAGCCTCCTCTGGACTCTCTCCAGGAGATCCCTGTCCCTTTTATACCAGGGAGCCCAGCACTGGACACTCTGCTCCACTCACCACCCCCCTCTGAGCTCGGTCTGACAGCCAGTTCTCAGCCCACCTCACTGTCCACTCATCTCTCCCATGCTCTCTCAGCTTTGCTATCAGGATGGCATGGGACACAGTGTCGAAAGCCTTGCTGGAGTCAAGGTAGATGCCATCCACTGCTCCCCCTCCATCCACCCAGCCAGTGAAACTAACAGATAAAGAAGCTCGTGACTGCCACTGACAAATGCACTTGTGGCAGCAGTGCTAATGTATGATGCTGACTGTAATTAAAATGCTACAGTTATATAATAACCAGCAAAACACTCTGCAGGTGTCCCCACCAGAAGCAAGAAGCCACAATTGCTTACCAAGATGGTGTCCCTGTCTTGGGAGGAGGAGGAGCACATCTCATCAACTGCTTCTTTGGGGTCTTAGGCTACTTCTCTCCCAGAATGGAAGTAACTTCTGAATCCCCTTTGTTCCTTCAGCTCAGGTGTAACTTCCTGGAGTCACGGTGGGAGGAGGGAGATGGAGGGACAGGGCTGCCCTGTGCAGGTGCGACACCCCTGAGAGTTTGCCATCTTTTAATGAACATCAAAGCAGAAAGCCACAGGCAGCACAAGGCCAGGGAACTCCACAGAGCTTTGTGTGCCCATCTCATCAAGCAGCAGCAACTTGACCTCCACTGACAGCAAAAAGCAGCGTGTCTGAATTGGGTGAGAAGAAAGATGAGCACAGGGGGTGTTGTAGTTTTGTGTGGCTGGGTTCTGGTGGAGAAGGGGGGCTGTAGGGGTGGCTTCTGCAAGAAGCAGCCAGAAGCTCTTTGCAGGCCCCACAGAGCAAACACCAGCCAGCTCAAGCTTGGAGATGCTGCCGACGAAGGCCAAGCCTGTCAGTGATGGTCACAGCGCCTCTGGGAATCACAGCAGACTCTTTGTGCACTTTAGAGAAGGAAGTGAGAAGATGTAAGGAGCTGTGCAGACACCAAGACAGCGAAGAGGGCGGAGGAACCCATAGAAAAGGCCAAGACCCCACCTGCAGTCCATGGAGAGGCCCCACACTGGAGCAGGGGGAGAGAGACAGGAGATGCTGTGACCTGCGTTGGAGCAAGCCCCTGCTAGCACTTGCAGCCTGTGGAGAGAGACAGATACAGAGATGAGCGAGGGAGAAATCCACACAGGAGCAGATTTGCTGGGGGTGCTTGTGACACAAGGGGGACCAGGCTGGAGCAGTCTGGGCCCGAGAGATGTTTTGCCCCAGACAAGAGCCAGGCCCGACTCAGCCGCTCGCTCGTTACGGGGGGAAACTGAGGGAGGGGAAAGGGAGGGGAACCCCAAAACCTCACAGGGTGGGATATGGAGAGTTTACCGGGTTAACAGAGATATATATAACAATAATATCAACAACAATAACGATAACAATAATAACAATAATACTTTATAGCAAAATACAGGAGACTGGTGGCACACAATGAGGGACAACGCACTGTCCCTCAGTCACCAGCAGAGCCAGCGCCCTTCCCGCCGGCCCCCGGGCTGGGTGGGCCCTTCCTTCCAGAGCCACGAAGGACGCATCCTCCAATGACATCGTCAATAAAGGAATGGCTCGCTTTGGGTTTCTTTTTCCACTTGTTTCTCACGAGAAGCTGATGTAGCCAACGCCCAGGGGGAAGTGATAGTTCCAAGAGAGAGACAGGGCCCGACACAAACAGGCTTGTCTCCTAGGGGGTGCGGGCTGAGGCAGCACCTGAAGCGGGGCTGAGAAGGGAAAGCCGCCTCCGTCCTGGGGAGAGATCCTGAAGCGGGGCTGAGAAGGGAAAGCCGCCTCCGTCCTGGGGAGAGATCCTGAAGCGGGGCTGAGAAGGGAAAGCCTCCTCCGTCCTGGGGAGAGATCCTGAAGCGGGGCTGAGAAGGGAAAGCCGCCTCCGTCCTGGGGAGAGATCCTGAAGCGGGGCTGAGAAGGGAAAGCCGCCTCCGTCCTGGGGAGAGATCCTGAAGCGGGGCTGAGAAGGGAAAGCCTCCTCCGTCCTGGGGAGAGATCCTGAAGCGGGGCTGAGAAGGGAAAGCCGCCTCCGTCCTGGGGAGAGATCCTGAAGCGGGGCTGAGAAGGGAAAGCCGCCTCCGTCCTGGGGAGAGATCCAGCCTGGCCTCGGCTGCGGGGCACAGGGCGGGCAGGAAACCGCCACCAACAGCCGCTCCCTCAGCGCCCCCAGGGCACCGACAGCCCACAAAGTTCCCTGCACGGCAGCCCCTCCTTCGTCCCCCCCATTTCCCACCCACTCCCCCCTGCACTGCCCCCCCCAGCCCCGCTCCTCTCGCCCCGCCGCTTCATACCCGCGCCGGTGCCCCAGGCCTGAGGTAAACCCCTGGGGCAACGGAGGCGGGATCACCGAAACTGCTCCAATCACCGCTCACGACGGGAGAGTAGCGGGAGAGGCAGCCAATCGGCGTGCTGCCCGCCTTTGGGCGGTAAATCTCACTAGCACTGCCCCCCGGGGGCGGAGCCGCCATCTTGCCCCGCGTCATTGTTTTTCTCCCACTTCTCCCTTGGGGTTCCCACTCTTAAAGTCCCCTTACTAAAACAGCTTGAATTCTGAGTTACTTGGGGTTGGCACAGCTTGAGCCCATTGCCCCTCGTCCCAGCTCCTGTCCCCTGGCTGAAGAGACCAGCGCCCACCTCTCTGCACCCTCCTGCCAGGGCAGGGCAGGTGGGGAGAAGGTCTCCCCTCAGCCTCCTCTTCTCCAGGCTGAACATCCCTCCCCTCTTTGTGCCTAAAACTATCAGCAAAGTTAACTAATTAATTTTTTATGGAATAAGAACGTAGATGGGCAGCCCCAGCTTCTCTGGGCACCCTGTGCCAGGGCCTCCACCTCCCCCGGAAGGATTTCTGCCTCCCAGCAGCTCCGTGTCCTCTCCCTCACAGGGGAGCAGCAGAGGACCCCAGGTTTCCCTTCTTTAGAGGGAACCCCCCTGTCACCCCTCACCTTGGCATCGGGGCTGCCTTGCCCAGCAGCTGTCTGGTTCTTTAGCTGGGATGGTGGCAGGAAGCTCAGGCCCCTCTGCCAGTTCACACCTCCTGGGCAGTCCTTGGGGTCAGTGGTTTCCTGTCACCTGCGCCCTGTCACCACCGCTCTCAGTTGTCCCCAGCATGGAGGATGAGGATGGTTACGCCGTCCTGACCCTACGGGGCCAGCGGGGTGCTGCGGGGAGCCCGGGTCCCCTCCGGGATGCAGGTATTTTGGGAGTCGTGTGTGCTGGTCAGTCTCTCCATCCTCCCCAAAATTCGATGTGGGGAGGAAAGCTGGGGTGGTGACGATGGGTGTGACTTGGGAAAGGAGAGAAGTGGGGTGATGTCCAGGAGCTGCTCAAGATGGGGAAACTGAGGCAGGAATCAAGGGAAGAGGAGCTGGGAGGGGGTCTTCTGGAGGCTGGGGCTTGTCACACGCCACAGGTTGGCTGCCGTCCTGTCTCAGCTCTGAGACCCAAAAGAGGGAGCAGGAGGGCTTGGGGGACACCCAGCTCTGCTGCTGGTCCCCTAATGGGGTCACAACTCTGTGCAGGGAGGGGTCTTACCCCAGGACACCCTGCTTTGGGCTCCCTGGGGATGTTGAGGGGGTGTGATGGATGCTCCCCAGCCTCCCCCAAGCACAGGGTCCCCAAACTGTGCTGTCCCCACCCGGGATGACACAAGGCTTTACCCAGGGGCGTCTCAGCATGGCAGCGTCCGCCTGTCTGTCCGCACGGGGGTGTGGGCTCTGCCCCAGGGGCTGATGCTGGAAGGGACCAAGTGGTACCGGGCTATGGACAGAACTCCTCTGTGCTTCTGTGAGCGGGACGGGGCTGCCTCTTAGCCCAAACCTGCGCTGCAAACCTGTCTCGCCGGATGTGGGCTTGGGGCAGCGTTGTTGCTCTTCTCACAGCTCTTCCCCTCGCAGGACCGGGCTGTCCCCCGTGGCACCGAACCGCGCTCTGGGCCAGCTGCCTTGGGCACCTCCTCCTGGGAGCGGCAGTGGTGGCGCTGGGAAGTTGGGGTGAGGAGCCGCTGGGGGCCCGGGACACCCCAGGGCCCATGGCGAGAGGCGGGAGGGGGGTCCCGGCCTGAGGGTGCCTGTGTAGGAGGCGTGTCTGCTGCTCAGGGCCTGCGCTGCTGAGGTGTTGGAACGTGGTTTTGATCAGAACTCGTCAGAGCTGTACGTGGAGGAGCCCTGGCCGGGGAGGGGAAACCACTGGAAACTTCTCAGCGGAGGCGGAGCCGTGTTCTCACACCCTTGGAGGAGCTGGGGCCACGTGGAGCCCGGCCGGAATTAGGCTGGGGGGTGTGATGCTGCCCGGGGGGCCCACGGCACCCCCAGCCCTCAGCTGGGCAGATCCTGGGGAGGAGAATCCTCCGCAGCAGGAGGAGAGCGTGGGCCTGGCTCTGGGGAGGGATCTGCTGGGGCTCTGGGGCTGTGGAGGGCGGGCAGAGACATCAGGATCCGCTGCCCGGGGCGGTGTCAGGCTGGGAGCCCAGGGACGGGGCTTTGTGGGGACCCTGTGTGTGCTGGATCCCCCCTGACCCTCTCCCCTGCTCCGTCCTTCCCGCACAGTTTACCGCCTGCAGTTGGAGCCTGTGGGAAGCCACAAGGACATGGGAGGCCAGGAGAACGTGGGAAGCCAGGAGAACGTGGGAAGCCACAAGAACGAGTGTGTGAGCGTAGGAAATGACAGTGTCACACTGGAGAAAGTCTTGGAGCTGAGGAAAGGGCTCTGCCCATCGCAGTCACCAGGTACCTGCCCCAGCCATCAGGCTCCCCAAAACGTAGAGCACCCCCGAGCTGGAGTCAGGGGTGTTCCCAGGAGCAGCCGGGGTGAAACCCTCGTCCTCTGTGGAGCTGCAGGGGACAAGGTGGCTTCTGGGTGGCTGAGCGTGGCCCTGACTGCCTTGCAGAGGGCGAGGGGTGCAGGCTCTGCCCCCTTGGCTGGAGGCTGAATGGGAACAAGTGCTACTGGTTTGCTGACAACGCTACTCCCTGGAACTGGACCCAGAGCCGGGAGGACTGTGAGAGTCGGGGGGCCGAGCTGCTGGTGCCGGAGGGTCAGGATGAGCTGGTAAAGGCACCGATGGCATCGGGGACACGGGACGGGTCCCAGGGCTGTGCCCGAGGGGTGGGTGGCCCCTGGGGAAGGGCAAAGGGCTGTCCCAGGAACGGGGGGGTCGGTGCCAAACCTCCTGGGGCGCCTTTGCCAGGGAGGGGACAGCAGTGGGGCTCATTCCTGGGATGGGGCTGTGCTGGAGCCTGTTTTGGGCTGGCACGCTGGCATCCCCACCCGCCCTCTCCCTGCTCCAGGAATCCATCAGTAAAATGCTACAGAGCTCCAGACAGTACTGGATCGGCCTCTCCTTCTCCACCGAGCGGGGCTGGACCTGGCTGAACGGCTCCCGCCTGGATCGGAGCCGGTGAGCGCTTTGGGGAGGGGTGGGTGTTGGGGTGGGGATCTCCCTGTCACCCTTGGGACCCTTGTGCTGTGACCTGGGCTCCCTCCTGCACCCGCAGGTTTCTGCTGAGCCCCAGGGATGGAAGCACATGGAATGGAAGCACGGGCTGTGGAACACTGAAGGGGAACAGGATCAGCTCTGATTTCTGCCCCGGGGGATCGCGGTGGATCTGCCAGAAAGGATCCACCCAGCTCTGAGCCGGGGCCGGGCTGGGCTGCGGCTGGGGAGCCCCTTGGGGCTGGGCCAGGACCAGGCCCTGGGTGGGGAAACTCGGGGGCTGCTGTGCCACAACTGCACTAATTAGTAACATCATTAACTGGGCTCTGCTGTCTGGTGTTTGGGAGTTAATGAAGTGGGGGGTGGGATTTGTCCCCGGGCCGTGCCTGCATCCCCCTCAGCCCTTCCGCCTGGACCCTCCTCATCCCCAGATGCTGGGGGAGCAGAGGAATGTCAGCAGTAATGGGTAATGAATTGTTGGGGCTCCCACAGCCTCTCTGGGCACCCTGTGCCAGTGTCCCACCACCCTCAGAGGGAAGAATTCCTTCCTAATGTCTAACCTCCACCTGCCCTCTGCCAGCTTGAAGCTATCATCCTGTGCCCTGTCCCTGCACTCCCTGGTGACCAGCCCCTCTCCCATGTTCCTGTAGGACCCCTTTAAGTATCAGTGCATGGCAATTAGGTCTCTTCAGAGCCTGCTCTTCTCCAGGCTGAACCAGCCCAACTCTCAGCCTGGCTTCACAGGAGAGGGCTCCAGCCCCTGGTCATCTCCTCTGGCCTCACTCCAACAGCTCCACATCTCTCCTGTCCCAGGGACCCCAGAGCTGGAGGCAGCGCTGCAGGTGGGGTCATGGGAACAGAGCAGAGTTGTGGCGGTGGCACCAGCCACAGGGCCAGGTGATAAGGGCCGCGTCTGCTGCTCCTCTCACCGTCCCAGCCCAGCTGGAAGGAGGGGTGACAAGATACCCCGAGCTCTTACCCGGGTCCCTGCTGAGACACAGCCGCCCGTCCTCAGGGATGGCGCGGGGGCTGGAGATCCCTGAGCTTCCTCTGCTCCTCTGCCGCTGTCCCAGCCCTCCAAGGAGGGAGCCCGTCGCCCGAGCGGCTTCGGTTCCTGGGCCTCCGGTCACTGAGTCTCCTGAGCGTCGCGTTTCCCGGGGAGACCCAGGGGGGCGGGGCGGGGCGGGGCAGCCGCGCGCGTCCGAAGGGGCGCGTCAACTGGGCGGGGTTAAGAGTAAATTCTGAAGCGGGAAGCCTAAAGCTGGTTTCAATTGGCTGTCGGTCCTGCCACTCTTCAATCGTGAGCGCTGATTGGTCGGTCAGAGCAGTTTCAGGGATCCCGCCTCTTTCTCTTCGGGCGCTGGGGCAGGTATGGAGCGGGACGGGGAAGGGAGCGGAGCGGAGCGGGGAGTGGGTGTAAAGGGGGGCAGTGAGGGGGGCGCTGCTGTGCAGGGCGCGTTTCAGGTGGTCTGTCCCCTCGGGCGCTCCTCCCTCGTGTCGCTGAGGGAGCCGGTGGTGGCGGCGGTTTCCTGCCCGCCCTGTGCCCCGCAGCCGAGGCCAGGCTGGATCTCTCCCCGGGACGGAGGAGGCTTTCCCTTCTCAGCCCCGCTTCAGGTGCTGCCATCCAGTGTATGTGCCGCTCCGGGCTCTAACCATGGCCCTGGCTGCACACCCGGGCAAGGGAGGAGCGGCTGCTGGAAGAGGGAGAAGCTGCTCCCGTGGGCGCAGGGGGGCCCAGAGTGTGTGGGGTTCCCAGTTGTGCAGGGCTGTGCCAGGCAAGCGGGGGAAAACCAACAACTGCAGTTCCTGGGGCCAGGCTGCGGTGTCCTGGGGAGCAGGGACAGGGACAGGCTGGTGAAGTGTGACAGAATTTAACACCCCCATCTGCAGCGTTGTGCCCGTGATCTCTGTGCGCTCCCAACATGACGATCAATGGTAAAGCTACATCCAACACTGAGCTGCAGCAGACTTTGCCAGCGGCATCGATGCAGGAGGAGCGAGATCCTGCTTCTGGGGAGCAAGGAGAACCCCTTTCTCAGGGCCAGGAGAGGAGGAGCCAGTTCACCCCCGAGGATGGGAGCAGAAGAGCTGTGGGTGAGTGAGGGGCCAGCCCTGTTGGCAGCGGGAGGGGACAGTGTCCCTGTTGGGGTGTCACCCCCCAAGGCCTGGGGCTCCTCACGGGCTGAGGGTGCACAGGAGCTCCCGAGGGGGTGAGGCTGCTCCCACCTCTCTGGAAAGGCCTCGTCCTCTGCTCGCTGCTCCTCGGCTGCAGCAGACACCCTGGTGTTGGGGTGGTGGGGACGCCAGGGCCGGGCCTGCTCAGGTTCAGCCCCGTCCTCACCCCGAGGGGCTTCTCCCTCCTCCAGGCAGGCGCTGGAATCTCATTCGAAGGAAGGTCCAGGTGCCGGTGGCTGTGCTCCTGGGGCTGGGGCTGCTCCTGGCCCTGCTCCTGATCGTGATCATTGCCCTGGCTGCACGTCCAGGTAAGGGAGGAGCAGCTGCCTCCCTCCAGCCCCTCGGCACAGAACCGTGTGTCCCGCCGGCAGCCCAGCCCGCTCGGGGCCAGGCTGGATGTGGCCCCTTCCCATGTGGGGCCAGACCCTCTGACCTTCCTCCCTTCTCTGCTCCTCTCCTGCAGGAAGGCAGGAACATCCTCCAGCTCAGGTGCTGACCTGTCCTTATGACTGGTACTGGCACCGCAACGTCTGCTACTACATCTCAAAGGAGATGGGGACCTGGGATTGGAGCCGGGAGCAGTGCTCCTCGCTCGGGGCCTCTCTGGCTGTGCTCCGGGCAGAGTGGGAAGTGGTGAGTCCTGGGTTGGGTGCAGACCCTGGGGCTGGAGCCGAGGTGCTGTTGAGCTCCTTGAGCAGCTCTGGAGCTTGTGGGGCTGTTGGGAGGGAGCTGCTGCCATGCCATGGCCGGTGCAGTGGTTGCAGGGCTGGGGCTGTGAGGCCGGGACAGGGACTGGTGTGGTGCTGGCAGGGGTTCCTGAGGGCTGCTTCCCCCTTTCCTCCCAGGATTTCCTGACGAGGGTCAAGGACAATGCTGATTGCTGGCTGGGGCTGCGGAGACAGGACGGTCGCCTGGAGTGGGTGGACGGCAGCAGCTACAACCTCTCGTGAGTCCCGTGGGGAGCCCGTCCTGCGGTGGGACAGGCAGGGCCTGGTGGGACAGCTCTGCCTGAGGGGACAGCCCCTGACCCCACGGTGTCTTTGTTCCCTCTGGCAGGATCTCGGTGCAGAGTCGAGCAACATGTCTGTATTTGAACAACAGAGTCATTGTGAGTTCCAGCTGCTCCCAGGAACGGCCGTACATCTGCAGCAAGCCTCTGGTGGGGTAGAGGTGTCGAGAAGGGACCTTGTCCCTGCTGGGGACTCACCTTGGCCTCCTGTGAGCGCAGACAGGGACTGTTCCCTGGGCTAGCAATGCCCAGAGCCTCAAGGTCAGCGGGGCTGTGAAGGGGCTGCAGAGGGAGGATTCAGCCCAGGAACGTCTCAGCCCTGGTGCTGTTGCTGTGTCGGTGGAGGTCGAGCAGCTGCTGCTCGATGAGACGGGCGCAGCAGCTCTGCAGAGCTCCCTGCCCGGCCTTGTGCCGCTGGTCGTGTCCGTGACGCTGCTTTCGGCCCCGATGCTCATTAAAAGATGTGGAACTCCCCAGGTTCCTGTGGGTCCCGGTGGCTTCTCCATCTCCCCTGGAGTTCTCCCTCCCGGGTTTTCCCCTCCCGCCCATCTCCCTCCCCTCGCCCCTTCTTGTCGCCCTGTGCTCCCTGAAGGATGCCGACCCACACACAGCAGCCCTGGCCCGCGGCTGCCCTTTGGCCTAGGGCAGAGTTGGGGTGTGTAGCAGCGCGGGTTCCGGGCACCCCGCCCCTCAGCAGTCCAGGGTGGGTGGCGGTGGAAGGGTGCTCGGAGCCCAGGGAGCGAGAGCCGGGCCGTCCCCCTGCCCCGGGGTAGCAACACTGGGGCAACACGGCGCCTCCGCCTCGGGGTCGAGCTAGTTGTCCGGCACCGCCCAAAGGCGGGCGGCGCGCCGATTGGCTGCAGTGCCCGTCATTCTTCCATCGTGAAGCGCTGATTGGTCGGTCCTAGCAGCTTCCGTGATCTCGCCTCAGGAGCTCGATGGCGGAGTCAGTCCCTGGAGCGGGTATGGAGCGGGACAGGGACAGGGACGGGGAACGGGTGGAAAGTGGGGGTGGTGAGTGGAAAAGGAGGGCAGTTGAGGAGGAGCCGCCGTGCAGGGAGCGTTTCAGGCGGTCTGTGCCCTCAGGCGCTGCCCGTGCCCTCTCATCTCCAACCCCCTCCCCCTCCTCCTCCCTCCTCCTCCCTCCTCCTCCCTCCTCCTCCCTCCTCCTCCCTCCCTCCTCCCTCCTCCTCCCTCCTCCTCCCTCCTCCTCCCTCCTCCCTCCCTCCTCCTCCCTCCTCCTCCCTCCTCCTCCCTCCTCCTCCCTCCTGTCGCTGAGGGAGCGGCTGTTGATGGCGGTTTCCTGCCCGCCCCGTGTCCCGCAGCTGAGGCCAGGCTGGATTTCTCCCCGGGATGGAAAAGGATTTCCTTCCTGAGCTCCCCCTCAGCTGCTGAGGAGCCCCAGCCCGTACCCCGCATAGGAAGCGAGCCTGTCAGTGTCCATCCCCATCTCCAGCTTGGCCTGTTGCCTGCATTCCGTTACCAGTACCACCCCCGGCGTTGGCTGCAGCTGCTCCTCATGATAAGAGCTGCTCTCTTGCCATAAACAACTGGAAAAAAACCCCAGACCCCGGTGATTGTTCTATGAGGTCATCAGGCATCATGTCGTAGAGATTTCCAGAAACAGCCCCTTGCTGGATCAGAAGGAAGGTCCCACCCATTCCCAGCTTGGGCTGCTGCTGGCGCTGGTGTGGTGACCAGAGGGGGCTCAGCAGAAGGGCTGGGGGAGACCCTGCGCTCCGCCGGTCCCAGGGCCCTGCTTGTGGTGGAGCTGGGGGGCTGAGTGGGGGGAATAGAGGTGCCCCCAGCCAGCGAGTGCCTTGCAGGCTGTCTGGAAAGGGCGCTGCAGGGTGGTGGGGAGGGGGCTGGCTCTGCTGGGGGCTGAGGGTCCTGGGGCCAGGCTGCGGTGTCCTGGGGAGCAGGGACAGGGCAGGATGGATGAGGTGTGATGGAACTAAACATCCCGACCTTTGCCAGCGGCATCGATGCAGGAGGAGCGAGATCCTGCTTCTGGGGAGCAAGGAGAACCCCTTTCTCAGGGCCAGGAGAGGAGGAGCCGGTTCACCCCCGAGGATGGGAGCAGAAGAGCTGTGGGTGAGTGAGGGGCCAGACCTGTGGGCTGTGGGAGGGGACAGCGTTGCCGTTGGGGTGTCACCCCCAAGGCCTGGGGCTCCTCACGGGCTGAGGGTGCACAGGAGCTCCCGAGGGGGTGAGGCTGCTCCCACCTCTCTGGAAAGGCCTCGTCCTCTGCTCGCTGCTCCTCGGCTGCAGCAGACACCCTGGTGTTGGGGTGGTGGGGACGCCAGGGCCGGGCCTGCTCAGGTTCAGCCCCGTCCTCACCCCGAGCAGGCCCTTCTCCCTCCTCCAGGCAGGCGCTGGAATCTCATTCGAAGGAAGGTCCAGGTGCCGGTGGCTGTGCTCCTGGGGCTGGGGCTGGGGCTGCTCCTGATCGTGATCATTGCCCTGGCTGCACGTCCAGGTAAGGGAGGAGCAGCTGCCTCCCTCCAGCCCCTCGGCACAGAACCGTGTGTCCCGCCGGCAGCCCAGCCCGCTCGGGGCCAGGCTGGATGTGGGGCCAGACCCTCTGACCTTCCTCCCTTCTCCCCTCTCCTGCAGGAAGGCAGGAACATCCTCCAGCTCAGGTGCTGACCTGTCCTTATGACTGGTACGGGCACCGCAACGTCTGCTACTACATCTCAAAGGAGATGGGGACCTGGGATTGGAGCCGGGAGCAGTGCTCCTCGCTCGGGGCCTCTCTGGCTGTGCTCCGGGCAGAGTGGGAAGTGGTGAGTGAGGGGCTGTTGGGGTGATCCTGGGTTGGGTGCAGACCCTGGGGCTGGAGCCGAGGTGCTGTTGAGCTCCTTGAGCAGCTCTGGAGCTTGTGGGGCTGTTGGGAGGGAGCTGCTGCCATGCCATGGCCGGTGCAGTGGTTGCAGGGCTGGGGCTGTGAGGCCGGGACAGGGACTGGTGTGGTGCTGGCAGGGGTTCCTGAGGGCTGCTTCCCCCTTTCCTCCCAGGATTTCCTGACGAGGGTCAAGGACAATGCTGATTGCTGGCTGGGGCTGCGGAGACAGGACGGTCGCCTGGAGTGGGTGGACGGCAGCAGCTACAACCTCTCGTGAGTCCCGTGGGGAGCCCGTCCTGCGGTGGGACAGGCAGGGCCTGGTGGGACAGGTCTGCTTGAGGGGACAGCCCCTGACCCCACGGTGTCTTTGTCTCCTGTTGCAGGACCCCAGTTCTGACCCAGGCACCGTGTCTGTATTTGAACGACAGAGCCTTTGTGAGTTCAGGCTGCTCCCAGGAACGGCCGTACATCTGCAGCAAGCCTCTGGTGGAACCGGGGTGATGGAGAAAGGACCTTGTCCCTGCTGGGGACTCACATCTTTGCTTCCTGTGGAAGCACAGGCTGGGACTGGAGCCTCAAGGTTAGCCAGGCTCCTCCTGGGCTACCTGTGGAGGTTTCAGGCCAGGAACATCGTTCAGCCCGGGCACCGTTGGTGTGGGAACTGTTGCTGGACTGTTTCAGAAGGTGGACGCTGAGGGAGATGTAGTGCTGCTGTTGCCTCTGCTGCTCGGTCAGGTTGCTCCTGGTGTCCAACAACTTGCTGACAGGTCTGAGGGAGATAAACCTATGGGAAAGGGAATGAGCTGGGGCTGTTCAGACTGGAGAGAAGAGACTGAGAGGGGATCTGATCAGTGGTTATCAATATCTGAAGGGTGGGACACAGGGGGACATGGGCAGCCTCTGCTCAGTGTCTGTGGGGACAGGACAAGGGGCCATGGCCTCAAGTTGGAGCACAGGGAGTTCCACCCCAACATGGGGAAGAACTTCTTCCCAGTGAGGGTGAGGGAGCCCTGGGCCAGGCTGCCCAGGGGGTGTGGAGTCTCCTTCTCTGGAGAGATTCCAGCCCCGTCTGGACACCACCCTGTGTGCCCTGTCCTAGGGACCCTGCTCTGGCAGGGGGTTGGACCCCATGGGCTCTGGAGGGCCCTTCCCACCCCTATAATTCTCTTGAGTCTGTGAACAGGCTGCTAGGGGTGGGGGTGGGGGTTGCTGTCCTGGGGGGTGTTTCAAGAAGGAGCAGGTGGTGTAGTGGTTGTTGTGGTGTAGGGCTGACAGTTGGCCTTGAAGGTCTTGTGAAACTTTGATTGATGTTTCTGTCTTCCTTCTGCTGTTGGCTTAATCTCCTTCTGGCAGGAACCTGGCCTCATGTCATAAGGAGCCAAAAGACCCAAAACCCTGCTGTAATTCACAGATGTGACAGGAGCTGCACGTAAGTTGTGGAACAAAGGCCTGAGCCTGGGAGCTTCCGATAGCATCAGCAGCTTCTGTCCACGTGGGCTACAGAGAGCTGCTGTGAGGCCTGCAAAGGGTCTCCCCACTCCCCCCTCCCCTGGCTTCCGCCTCGCTCCTGAGCCCCACATGAGAAGCTTCACTTGGGTCTCTTTGTCTCGCTGCTCCCCCAGATAACTGCGTTCCCAGCCCCTCGCTGGCTCTGACGGTAAGGCCTGCCTCAGCCCCAGCTTGGGCTGCTGCTGGCGCTGGTGTGGTGAGCAGAGGGGGCTCAGCAGAAGGGCTGGGGGAGACCCTGCGCTCCCCCGGTCCCAGGGCCCTGCTTGTGGTGGAGCTGGGGGGGCTGAGTGGGGGGAATAGAGGTGCCCCCAGCCAGCGAGTGCCTTGCAGGCTGTCTGGAAAGGGCGCTGCAGGGTGGTGGGGAGGGGGCTGGCTCTGCTGGGGGCTGAGGGTCCTGGGGCCAGGCTGCGGTGTCCTGGGGAGCAGGGACAGGGCAGGATGGATGAGGTGTGATGGAACTAAACATCCCGACCTTTGCCAGCGGCATCGATGCAGGAGGAGCGAGATCCTGCTTCTGGGGAGCAAGGAGAACCCCTTTCTCAGGGCCAGGAGAGGAGGAGCCAGTTCACCCCCGAGGATGGGAGCAGAAGAGCTGTGGGTGAGTGAGGGGCCAGCCCTGTTGGCAGCGGGAGGGGACAGTGTCCCTGTTGGGGTGTTACCCCCCAAGGACTGGGCCTCCTCAGAGGCTGAGGGTGCACAGGAGCTCCCGAGGGGGTGAGGCTGCTCCCACCTCTCTGGAAAGGCCTCGTCCTCTGCTCGCTGCTCCTCGGCTGCAGCAGACACCCTGGTGTTGGGGTGGTGGGGACGCCAGGGCCGGGCCTGCTCAGGTTCAGCCCCGTCCTCACCCCGAGGGGCTTCTCCCTCCTCCAGGCAGGCGCTGGAAGCCCCATCCAGTCTATGTCCCGGCGCTGGCTGCACACACGGTGGTGCTCCTGGCCCTGATCATTGCCCTGGCTGCACGTCCAGGTAAGGGAGGAGCAGCTGCCTCCCTCCAGCCCCTCGGCACAGAACCGTGTGTCCCGCCGGCAGCCCAGCCCGCTCGGGGCCAGGCTGGATGCGGCCCCTTCCCGTGTGGGGCCAGACCCTCTGACCTTCCTCCCTTCTCCCCTCTCCTGCAGGAAGGCAGGAACATCCTCCAGCTCAGGTGCTGACCTGTCCTTATGACTGGGTTGGGCACCGCAGTATCTGCTACTACGTCTCCAAGGTGGAGGGGACCTGGGATTGGAGCCGGGAGCAGTGCTCCTCGCTCGGGGCCTCTCTGGCTGTGCTCCGGGCAGAGTGGGAAGTGGTGAGTGAGGGGCTGTTGGGGTGATCCTGGGTTGGGTGCAGACCCTGGGGCTGGAGCCGAGGTGCTGTTGAGCTCCTTGAGCAGCTCTGGAGCTTGTGGGGCTGTTGGGAGGGAGCTGCTGCCATGCCATGGCCGGTGCAGTGGTTGCAGGGCTGGGGCTGTGAGGCCGGGACAGGGACTGGTGTGGTGCTGGCAGGGGTTCCTGAGGGCTGCTTCCCCCTTTCCTCCCAGGATTTCCTGACGAGGGTCAAGGACGATGCCAATTGCTGGCTGGGGCTGCGGAGACAGGACGGTCGCCTGGAGTGGGTGGACGGCAGCAGCTACAACCTCTCGTGAGTCCCGTGGGGAGCCCGTCCTGCGGTGGGACAGGCAGGGCCTGGTGGGACAGCTCTGCCTGAGGGGACAGCCCCTGATACCCATGGTGTCTTTGTCTCCTGTTGCAGGACCCCAGTTCTGAACGAGGCACCGTGTCTGTATTTGAACAACAGAGTCTTTGTGAGTTCAGGCTGCTCCCAGGAACGGCCGTACATCTGCAGCAAGCCTCTGGTGGGGTAGAGGTGTCGAGAAGGGACCTTGTCCCTGCTGGGGACTCACACCTTGGCCTCCTGTGAGCCCAGGCTGGGACTGTTCCCTGATCCTCAAGGTCAGCAAGGCTGTGAAGGGGCTGCAGAGGGAGGATTCAGCCCAGGAACGTCTCAGCCCTGGTGCTGTTGCTGTGGGAGCTGTTACTGGACGACCCCTGAGCTCCCCAGTTCAGATGCGCCGCTTGTTGCTGTGTAGGTAGAGATCCCGTAGCTGCTGCTCGATGAGACGGGCGCAGCAGCTCTGCTGAGCTCCTTGCCCTGACCTTGTGCTGCCTATGATGTTTTTCCATGTCCATTAAAAGAGCCAAACTCCCAGGGGTGTCATGTCTGCTCAGGGCAACCCTGTCCCTTCCTCTCCCCACCCCCTGTGCACTTCCCATCCCAGTGCTGGGAGCACTGGGGTGCACGCTGGGGTACGTGTGTGTGATGTGCTGGCTGTAGCAATGCAGGGTGCCGGGGGATGAAGGAAAGCCAAATAAATCCCTTGAGCTGCCTGGGAGGTTTTCTATCCTCTGCCCTTGGGGGGCTCAGTCCTGACCTTTGCTTCCCAAGAGCCTCCCAGACGGTTCAGCACTTGCTACCTCTGCGGAGGGGAGAAGTGCTGTGTGATAAGCCTGGAGAGAGTGGTGATGCTGAAACTGGTTTGGGTGGGGAGGAGTCACTGAGGCTAGAAAATGCTGGTCCAGTCCCAGAGGAGGAGGTGAGGGTGGAAGCAGTCTGGGTCTGTCCTGTCCCGTTACAATCACAGCCCATAACGATCCTGCCAGGAATAGTCTATTACCATCCTGTATTAACAGTGCTACTGGGAGTATGGCAGAGTCTTCTGGGGGGTTTGTGTGGTGCCTTTGAAGAACAGGTCTCAGTGTTGAGTAGAAAAGGCCTCTGGCTCCTCTCAGGTGGTTCTCCCCTTGGGGTGAGCTCCCTGTCCCTGGCCTGGCTCAGCAGAAGCTGGGCAGACTCAGGTTTAGGCTGGCCAGCGCATCGCTGTGTCTGCAACCAGCCTCCCGCCTGACGTCACCTGGAGGCTCACGCTTCTTGCAGACCTCGAGCTGTGAGAGGAGCTTGCAGAGCTGAGCTGGAGGAGGGAGGAAAACCCCCAAACCTCAGAGAACTCAGATTTAGTGACTGCTGAACTGGCAGCGTTGGAGCCAGGGGCTCTGCTCCCCTGCCCACTATGGCTGGGGAGATCGTCTACGCCGACCTGCACATCGCTCCCGGGGAAGGCTGCAGGGAGCGGCGTCCTCAGCCCGGCAGTGAGTGAGCAGCAGGCTGTGGGCACTCGTGGCCTGGGGTTTGGGGAGGGGAAGGGAAGGGGCTCCATGGCAGTGTGACAAGGGGTCACCCCCTCTGCTGTCTGGGGAGCTCTGTCCTGAATCAGCTCCGGTGTTGCTTTAGAACGTGGTCCCTCTTTGGCTTTGAGCCGCCGGCACCCGGGGCTGATGGGGCTGGGCGGTCAGAGGTCCCAACCCCATCTCCACTCCGCTGGTCCATCTCACCTGCCCTGGCAGTGCTGCTTCACGTCTTCTTTCTTTCTTTCCCTCTCTGCTCTCCTGGGGCATTCCGTGCTCTTTCCCTGCTGACTCTCTGCAGCCTCTTGGTACAAATGCCGCTCTCCACCCAACGCCTCCCTTGTGACCTCGAGGAGCGGGGCAGAGCCCAGCCCCTGCTCGTGCTGAGGTGGGATGGGATATTCCCCCCTTGGTGCTTTATTCCTGGGCCCATGAGGAGCCTCGTTCCCTTTCCTGGCCAAGACGAGCTCGAGCTTTGTGCAGGAGCTTCATCCCGCTGCCCTCTTGTAGAACGAGAGCTGGGGACAGACGGACATCGCCCGGCCTCAAGCTCTGCAGGGAGGAGCCTGGCTCTGAGCTGTGAGCGGGACGGGGCTGCCTCTCCCCCTCAGCTCCCCGCTGAGCTCTGGGTCTCCAGGGGCTTCCTCACACCCAGGAGACTCCTGGGCGCTGGGCAGGACCGAGCCGACGTCGTGGCCCGGTGCCGGAGGGGTCGGTGTGACACACGGGGGGCAGCAGCAGCGGGACGTGGGGGTGACAAAAGGCTGTGAGCAAAGAGCAGAACCGCCACAGCAGGGTTTTTGGGGGAGAAAATAGCCCAAACCTGCGCTGCAAACCTGTCTCGCCGGATGTGGGCTTGGGGCAGCGTTGTTGCTCTTCTCACAGCTCTTCCCCTCGCAGGACCGGGCTGTCCCCCGTGGCACCGAACCGCGCTCTGGGCCAGCTGCCTTGGGCACCTCCTCCTGGGAGCGGCAGTGGTGGCGCTGGGAAGTTGGGGTGAGGAGCCGCTCGGGGCCCGGGACACCCCAGGGCCCATGGCGAGAGGCGGGAGGGGGGTCCCGGCCTGAGGGTGCCTGTGTAGGAGGCGTGTCTGCTGCTCAGGGCCTGCGCTGCTGAGGTGTTGGAACGTGGTTTTGATCAGAACTCGTCAGAGCTGTACGTGGAGGAGCCCTGGCCGGGGAGGGGAAACCACTGGAAACTTCTCAGCGGAGGCGGAGCCGTGTTCTCACACCCTTGGAGGAGCTGGGGCCACGTGGAGCCCGGCCGGAATTAGGCTGGGGCCCGGGGGGGTGTGATGCTGCCCGGGGGGCCCACGGCACCCCCAGCCCTCAGCTGGGCAGATCCTGGGGAGGAGAATCCTCCGCAGCAGGAGGAGAGCGTGGACCTGGCTCTGGGGAGGGATCTGCTGGGGCTCTGGGGCTGTGGAGGGGGGCAGAGACATCAGGATCCGCTGCCCGGGGCGGTGTCAGGCTGGGAGCCCAGGGACGGGGCTTTGTGGGGACCCTGTGTGTGCTGGATCCCCCCTGACCCTCTCCCCTGCTCCGTCCTTCCCGCACAGTTTACCGCCTGCAGTTGGAGCCTGTGGGAAGCCACAAGGACATGGGAGGCCAGGAGAACGTGGGAAGCCAGGAGAACGTGGGAAGCCACAAGAACGAGTGTGTGAGCGTAGGAAATGACAGTGTCACACTGGAGAAAGTCTTGGAGCTGAGGAAAGGGCTCTGCCCATCGCAGTCACCAGGTACCTGCCCCAGCCATCAGGCTCCCCAAAACGTAGAGCACCCCCGAGCTGGAGTCAGGGGTGTTCCCAGGAGCAGCCGGGGTGAAACCCTCGTCCTCTGTGGAGCTGCAGGGGACAAGGTGGCTTCTGGGTGGCTGAGCGTGGCCCTGACTGCCTTGCAGAGGGCGAGGGGTGCAGGCTCTGCCCCCTTGGCTGGAGGCTGAATGGGAACAAGTGCTACTGGTTTGCTGACAACACTTCAAGCTGGACCCAGAGCCGGGAGGACTGTGAGAGTCGGGGGGCCGAGCTGCTGGTGCCGGAGGGTCAGGATGAGCTGGTAAAGGCACCGATGGCATCGGGGACACGGGACGGGTCCCAGGGCTGTGCCCGAGGGGTGGGTGGCCCCTGGGGAAGGGCAAAGGGCTGTCCCAGGAACGGGGGTCGGTGCCCAAGCTCCCGGGGCGCCTTTGCCAGTGAGAGGACAGCAGTGGGGCTCATTCCTGGGATGGGGCTGTGCTGGAGCCTGTTTTGGGCTGGCACGCTGGCATCCCCACCCGCCCTCTCCCCGCTCCAGGAATCCATCAGTAAAATGCTACAGAGCTCCAGACAGTACTGGATCGGCCTCTCCTTCTCCACCGAGCGGGGCTGGACCTGGCTGAACGGCTCCCGCCTGGATCGGAGCCGGTGAGCGCTTTGGGGAGGGGTGGGTGTTGGGGTGGGGATCTCCCTGTCACCCTTGGGACCCTTGTGCTGTGACCTGGGCTCCCTCCTGCACCCGCAGGTTTCTGCCGAGCCCCAAGGATGGAAGCACATGGAATGGAAGCATGGGCTGTGGGATACTGAAGGGGAACAGGATCAGCTCTGATTCTTGCTCCGGGGGATCACGGTGGATCTGCCAGAAAGGATCCACCCAGCTCTGAGCCGGGGCCGGGCTGGGCTGCGGCTGGGGAGCCCCTCAGGGCTGGGCCAGGACCAGGCCCTGGGTGGGGAAACTCGGGGGCTGCTGTGCCACAACTGCACTAATTAGTAACATCATTAACTGGGCTCTGCTGTCTGGTGTTTGGGAGTTAATGAAGTGGGGGGGGGGGGATCCCCCTTGGTCCTTCCTCCTGGACCCTCCTCATCCCCAGGCTGTGCTTGGCCCCCTTGGTCCCGGGCAGGGACAGACGGACAGCGGAGGAGAGGGATGCTCCTGGCAGAGGGGAAGGGTTGGGAAGGGAAAGGAAGAGGCACAGGGATGAAGAACCCCCGAGCTACTGGTGAGCTCGCTGTGAGGCGGTGCTTGGTCTGACCTCAGAGGAGGGTGAGCACCCCAAAACCCTTCTGCTGAGCAGAGTGGGGGGCCGGGGCCACGGGACAGGGGGACGGCTGCACGCCGTGACCGCAGCTGCCACGCTGTGGTGATGGGGGAGGCGATAAGAGCCTCTCCCTGCAGCGGAACCCCAAAACCAGCTCTGCTCAGGCTGAGAGCAAGCTCAGCAGGGCTGCCCTGCGGTACCGCGCCGCCTCCCGTCCCCGCTGCCTGGAAAACTCCTCTCTGAACTGGGATGCTCGAGGGTGGGTGAACTGGGAGCACTGGGAAGGCACCGTTCGCAGCAGCCCTGCTGCCAAGCCGCACCGCCCCAGCCGTCGGGGGATGCCCTGGGGTTTCTTCACCTGCCCCCCCGGGCTCTGGTTTGTCCCCACAAAGGGGAAGGAAGGGAAGAAGCTGGAAGGGTGATGGAATGTCTGTCCCCAGCCCCCGGGTGCCTCCTCTCCGTCTTGGCAGGGGGAGGGCACCGAAGCCTGCAGCAGCTCCCACCCCTTCACGCCCGGGGAAGGGAGCCGTGTCCCCAGCGCACAAGGCAGCTGTGTCCTGCTGTACCTTCCACCTCAGCGGAGGGCGCCCAGTGTTCCCTCCGGCTGTTCTCTCCCGGCACCGCCGACTGTTCGCCTGCTGCCTGCCCTTGGCAAGTAGTTCTCTTTCTCTTTGCTCTTCTCCTTCACCTCGCCCTCTCCCAGAAAGCTTTCTGTGCCCTCCTGTGTTTCTCTCCAGGAAGCAAAGGCACGGACGCTCTCTCCAGAGGCTCATCCAGCTGCCCTGAGCGGGACAACCTGGAGGATGCCAACCTGCTGTGGGACAAGGGGCTTGGGAAGCCTCGAGCTGCTGGGTGACGGAGCTGGGGGGGCTGAAATCTGAAGGGTTCCGGGTGTTTCACACCCCTTGGAGGCTGTGAGGTGAGTTACGGGGCGCGAGGCGGGGGAAGAGGCTCCAGGACAGGGTGGGAGAGCGTGGTGCTGGGGCTGTGAGCTGCGCCTGGGTGAAACCCAGACTTCATTCTCCCCCTTGTGCTGAATCCGAGGGAAAAGGGGAATCTCTGAGGGGGGAACTCCCCGGAGCAGAGCCGTTGGCGCTGCTCGAGCCCTCGCCTGGCTCATGGCTTCTGTGGCTGTGTGGCTGAGACACTGAGCAGGCTCAGCACGCTCTGACACCCGGGCAGTGGCGTGACTGTACCCCAGGAACACCCCACCTGGGGGTGTCTCGTAGCGCGGCTCTGATTCTGCCGTCCCCATCACCCCTCCAGAGCCTGGCTGGGGTTTGGGGTGCAGCCTGGGGTTGGGGGGTGGAGGAAGGCGTGTGATCAGCTTTGAAAACAGCACCGCAGCTCAGGGGAAACCATGAGAAGGTTCCGGAGCGTGGTTAGAGGAGTGGCTTGCTGTGGAGAGCACCCAGGTGGGTGGGGGGTCGTTAGGTGACCCTTCTGCTTCCCTCCAGCCTGCCAGATCCCTGCTCCAGCAATAGAGGGAGGGGGTAAGTTTGGGAACAGAGACCATCCCTCTGTGTGTGTGTTGGAATCCCTCATCTGGATGGCAGCCTGTGGGCGCAGAGGAGGGACGCCTGCGGTCCTGCTGCTGTCCTGGTTCCACCCAGGATGGAGCCAGTTTATTTCTGGCAGCCAGTGGAATGTGGTGTGTGGGAGCAGTGCAGATAGCACGGGATAGCACGGGATAACATGGGATAACACGGGATAACCCAGGGATGCTTCGCTTGTTGCCAGGCAGTCGGCGACTTTTCGGTGGTTCAGAAGGCAGGGGCCACCCAGGGAGCCTGGGAAGGGGGGACACAGTCAGGACAAGTGACCCAAACTGGCCAAAGAGGGTGTTCTGTGCCAGTGATGTCATGCCCAGTGTGAAGGGGGGCTGGGAGGGGGAGTGCACAGCTCCAGGACACACAGTTTTGGGGACAACCCTGTGTCGGGCCGGCTCTGAGCTCTGCAGTTGGCTGAGGAACCTCGCCGTGTGTCCCAGCTGGGGGTGGTTTGGTGTGGGGTCCTGTTCCTGTCCCAGCAGCCCATCCTTATCCCACCCCATCAGGTCTGCCTTGTCCTTTCCCCTCTCCCTCTTCTTCCCTCCCCTCCTACCGCAGCGAGCAGCTGGGGTGGAACCACGACACCCACACCAGTCACTGGGTCTCTCCTGGAAGCTGGAAAACCCGCGTCCAGCCTCAGTTTCCCCAGCTGGGATGTGTTTGCTGTGCAGATTCCTCTCTCCTACGTGCCAGCGCCTCTGACTTGGGTCCTTGTGCCGCTTGCTGAGACATTCCTTCCCCAGGGAGTGATGTTCTCCCCTCCCAAGGCTGTGGACTCCGACAGCGTGTCCCTCATAACCCTTCCCCGAGGCTCTTTGCCACACACAGGCCCTTTGTTTCCCACCACCCCAGCAGATTTGGGGAGCGTTGGCTTACCACCGGCTTTCCCACTTGGTTGGGTTGATTCCCCCTCCTCTTCTTCCTCCAGCACCAGCTGATTTACTCCACAAGAGACTGAGCTGCAGCCCCCGGGGCAGGAGGAACCCGGGTTTGTGTGGTGGGGGGGTGGTTAAACCCTATCCAAAGCCAAGTGGTTTTTGGGGAGGGGGAGGGAAGAAACCCCCCTTTGCTTCTTCCCCTTGGGAACGCTCAGAGCTTTTTCCTTATCAGGAAAATAAACCTGATATTGAAGGAAACCCCGGCTGTGTGCCTGACCCCGGGGTTCCCCACACAGGGGCAGCACAGAGGGTTTTGGGGGGGCTGGTAAAGAGCTTGGTCTCTGTTTATTTTAGGAGCATCCCAGCAAAGAAAGGACCCGGTGGGTTTGACACCTGCACCCTGCTCACCCCCCTGTCCCCACCGCGGCACCGGCCGTGGCAGCAGCTCTTCCTGGTGCCGGTACGTCCACGCCACAGCCACCAGATGCTTCCTCTGGTGTAACCAGACAGCAGTAGCAGCACCTCCTTGGCCCCTCGTTTCCACGGGCTCCTTTGCCTCTGCACAGGCCAAGGCGACCCCGCTTCTGTTATGACGCCGTCGTCTTCGCGGCAGCGGAGAGCAGAGGAGGGGGCTGGTGAGTGCCCGTCGTCTTCTGGGGGGGTGGGCTTGGAGGTCGCAGCGGGGGCTCGGGGTGAAGTTTAATCCTGTCTGGGGGTGAAGTCTGTCTGCCCTGGTCGGGAAGGGGGTGGAGGTGATGCAGGGAGGGTCAGGCAGCCCTTAAAACTCCTCGGAGGCTGATGGGAGCACTGGGATGTGCTCCCCAAACCCAGCCCGTGGCCCTCAAACTCCTCAGAGGCTTGATGGGAGCACTGGGATGTGCTCCCCAAACCCAGCCCGTGGCCCTCAAACTCCTCAGAGGCTTGATGGGAGCACTGGGATGTGCTCCCCAAACCCAGCCCATGGCCTCGGAGGCTGATGGGAGCACTGGGATGTGCTCCCCAAACCCAGCCCATGGCCTCGGAGGCTGATGGGAGCACTGGGATGTGCTCCCCAAACCCAGCCCGTGGCCCTCAAACTCCTCGGAGGCTGATGGGAGCACTGGGATGTGCTCCCCAAACCCAGCCCGTGGCCTCCCCACCCCTTCATGGCCGTACCCAAAGGCGCTGAAGGCACCCCCGGGGGGAATTCCAGCCCCTCAGGGTGCTCTTTGTGCCCTGGCTGCGCTCTGCCTGTCCCCAGGTTTCAGCCTCAAGTGCATCAAGGACAAAAGGGTCCCGATCGGGGTCACCGTGGCTGTCGCGGTGTTGCTTATCATCATCATCGCGCTGGCGGGTACGTGTTGCCCCACCCCCCGAGTCCCCCCGTTCCCCTGGAGAAACCCCACCAGTGGGGGTCACCGGGACGTGTTCCCCTTGTTTCCAGCCAAGAGGTGCCCCCCTGCCCCTCCTGCCCCCCTCCCATCGTTCCCAGCTGCCTGAAGCAGTGGGTTGGCTACGGGGGGAAGTGTTTTTACTTCGCTGAGACCCCCGCTGACTGGAACAGGAGCCAGAATCTTTGCCTCAGTTCTGGAGCCCATCTGGCCACTGTGGACAGCCAGGAGGAGCTGGTAAAGGAGACGCCCCCCAGGAGCTGCTGCATCAGGGGCCTCTTGGGAAGCGGAGGTGGGAATATCCCCTCGGCATGAAGGGATGCAGCTCTCCTGCTGGTTTTCCTTGTACCCCCTGGCAGAACTTCCTCCTGCGCTACGGGGGAGCCTCACACTTCTGGATCGGCCTCCAGCGGGAAGGCACCGGCCCTTGGAAGTGGTTCAACGGGTCTCTCTTCAACAACCTGTATGTCCCCGTCCCCTTCTGGAGGGTGTAACGTCCCCGTCCCCTTCTGGAGGGTGTAACGTCCCCGTCCCCTTCTGGAGGGTGTATCCACGTCCTGGGCTGAGACAGAGCCAGGCCTGACCGCACCATACTGCCTGTGTTAATCAGCAGCATTAAAACTAACGAGGTGGGAGGGTATCAGCACTGAGCTGCAGTGCTCGGGCAGCAGTCGGTGGGTGTGAGTGATGCTGACGCTGGTGAGGGGTTGGAGAGCGTTCACTTGGGACCAGCAGCTGGAGAAACATTCCCTTCCTCTGTGGAGTTTGGGCTCCTGGTGGGGTGTTTCCTGGGAAGGGGCGTTCCCTGCTCCTCCCAGCAGCCTCTTAACCCCTTTGGTTGAAGCTCCTGGTGCTGGTTTGAGGCTGTGGCAGCAGCTCAGTCCAGTTTCCCTTTGCTGTTGGCTGCAGGTTCCATATCCAGGGCAGGGGGCAATGCGCCTACCTCGACGAGGACGAGGACGGGATCAGCAGCGACCGGTGCTCCCAGCTGAAATCTTCCATCTGCAGCCGCCTGCAGAAGCACCACGGCAAAAACGCTTCCGAATCCCAGCTGAAGGTTCCCTCTTGGCAGAGCTGAGCCGAGCTCCGGCCGCCGTTAACCCTGCGCGGGGTCCTGCGGCGTCTCCAGGACCCGCCTCTCCCTGGGGTTTGGTGTGTGTCTCGGCTTGTGATGGGGGTGACGTGGAGGGTCTGATCCCACCCTGATTTACTCCGACCTCTGGTGTTTCTCCAGCCTTTTGCACTTCCAGAGAGACTTGGGAATATCTGGGAGCCGTGGTAAAACCTTCCTGCCCCAGCGGCTGCTCCTCTGGGAAGCTCGGCCCCGCTCCTCAGGGTGGGTGTTCCCTGGCTTTGGGAGGAGCTGGAGGCGAGGGGCGTGGAGAAGACACCCCCCCCCCCCAACCTCAGCAAGGAGTCCCCAACCTGCACCTCTGGGACGTGTTTTAGCATCCTGGGGAACTGCCCGGCACCGAGCCTGTCCCGTTACCCCTCGGATCGTGGCCTCTGCTTTAAACCCCAGCTCCTGGCTCAGACCTTGGTGGTTCCCAGTTCAAATCTTGGTGGTTCCCAGTTCAGACCTTGGTGGTTCCCAGTTCAGATCCCGGTGGTTCCCAGTTCAGATCCCGGTGGTTCCCAGTTCAAATCTTGGTGTTTCCCAGTTCAAATCTTGGTGGTTCCCAGTTCAGACCTTGGTGGTTCCCAGTTCAGACCCCGGTGGCTCCTCTCTGGCAGACCCAGCGCAGTGGGGTGCTGTGGGACCTCAGCTCACCCGTCCCGACCGCGGCACAAGCGTCGCCCGTCCCCCAGTGCTGCGCTGGGGAACAACCAGCGCTCACCAGCATCAGGGGTTCCAGGGAACGCTGACAGCTAGAGATACATCATACAGGTATTAGAACAGAGACATGAGAGTCTCAGGCCTGTGCCCAGCAGCCATGTTTAACCCTTCAGGGCTCCCCCTCACCCCCAAACCACAACCAACCAGCTGCTGGCAGCTCAGCTGGGAGCTCTGGAATGTTCCACCCCTTTGCCTCTCCTTTTACCAAGCCTGTGCCCCCCCACCCCCAAACCTCATCTCTCCTTCCCAGCCCCCCTGTGTGTAACTACTTGGCCTAATAAACATCAGCTCTGTTAGAAACTGCCTTCACTCTGTGTTTTGGGGTCACTGTGGCTACAGCAGACCCCCCCTCTCAGCTGCCCCCCCCCCCCAGGCTGGGGCAGTCTTGCTCTTAGGGGTCGATAAGGTCACGTTTTGCACGTGGGGGTGAAACAGGAACCAGCTTTAACTGGGTGAGTGGGTCTGCTCGGTGCCATCACACAGCAGGCTCTGGTCTCCTTCTCCTCCTTCCTCTCCCTCCTCCTCTTCCTCTGATGGGAATTCTGCTCAGGGATGGGGGGGGTGTTGGAGGAGCCGACGTCCTGGATGCTGCTGGGCTCCTGGATGCTGCTGGGCTCCTGGATGCTGCTGGGCTCGGATCCTGCAGGAAAGCAAAGGGAGGAGAGGGCTTCTCATGCTGTTTCCTGAGCCCAGGGGTGGCCGAAGCCCCAGGGCTTCACTCTGCAGGTTCACCCCCCACTTCCAGCTGGGAGTGGAGCTTCTTCCTGAGGCCGCTGCTTACGTCCAGTGCAGAGCTCCACGTGCCCATCCTTCTCCTCTCACAGCTCAGCAGAGCTGAGCAGGAGCCGTGCCAGGACCAGCAACCTCCCCCTCCTCGCTCCAAGCATCCCAAGGGTCCTTCCACATGAAAGCTGCTTGCTCCCCTCATCACCTGCACGGGTCCCTCTGGGAGGGTCTTGGTGGTACTGGGTGTTGCTGGGGGCTGGATGGGCCAGCGCCGCGGTCCTGGCGGGTGTCGTGCTGCGGTTGCTGCAGCAGGATGGTGAGTATTTTGGGAACCCCAAGTGGGGCTGTGGGGAACCCCAGCGAGCTTTGCGTTGGCAGGGGTGGGGATGGGTGGTAGCACCCCCCACCCGCTGCTTTCCAGGGGTGGTAGAGCCTTGGGGTGATTTGGGAGGAATTCTGGGGGTTTCTGCTCCTTTTAGACTTTATTTTCAGTCAGGGTGAGATTTTAAAGGGGGGGAAGGAGGGGGGACAGCAGGGAAGGGGAAGGGTGAGTGACTGAGCCACAGAGGGAACTCAGCCCCATCCAAGCTGTCAGGTCCTCTACTAAGGAGCAAAACCAGGAGGGGTTGGGCAGAGGAAGCTCACATCGCTCATCCCCGACGGTGGGCATGGATTCTGGGGGGCTGGGGGGGGCAGCTCACAACCCCTTCGCTTGGGCTCTTCCTCCAAAAGGCTGGAGATCCAGCACCAGCAGTCTGCAGGTGGGACAAGGCTGGCTGCTAGAGGAGAAAGCACCAGCACCCTTGGTGGTTTGGGAGCGCTCATCCTCTTCCTGAAGGCTTCCTGGGGTTCCTTCCACCCAAACCTGGTGTTTGAGCCCCGTGCCTCAGCTCTGAGGGTGATGACAAGGAGCCCTGGGGTCACCCCGCCCTCAAACTTCAGTGACAGCTCTGGGGACTTCCCCTCCCTCAGGTCCTCCCCACGCTTTGTCTTCTCCCCATCACCAGTGCTCCCAGTGCTCCTTCATTCCTTCCAGCAGCTTTTTTCCCCCTTGGCTTCCAAACCCTTCCCATCTCCGCTTCCACGGAGCTTTTCCTCCTCCAGCTGGGCAGGTTTCCCTTCAAGGATGAGTTTCTCCCCATGGAAAACCCCAGCAAGCCTGGAATGCTCCTTCCTTGCCCTTCATCTGCCGTGGTGAGGTGAGTCAGAGCCTGACCTCAGTTTCCACTCTGCTCAGAGCCGTGGCCACCAAGCCCCTGAGATGCAGCATCCTCAGCGCCTCCCTTCACCCCCTGCCCCTCTCAGCTGGATTTACTCTGGAAAAAGGAAGGAAAAACAAGAGGGAAAGAGAAGAAACTGAAAACAATCCCCCTCTTGTGTGGAAACCCTTCAGCTTGAAGCCACCAGCTCGTTCTCATCGTCCTTGGGATCCGTTCCCACTTGGAGACGAGGCACATCCTCCTCCTCCTCCCCCTCTGCATCGTCCCTCCCACACATCAGGCACAGCCAGGAACCAACAGCTCTGGGAAGGTAAATCTGGGGAGAGAGGGGTGATTTACCTGTAAAAACACGGGGACTGGGGCTGGGATTGGGATTGGGGCTGGGACTGGGGCTGGGACTGGGGCTGGGGCTGGGATTTGGGCTGGGATTGGGGCTGGGACTGGGGCTGGGACCGCCTGGAGAGAGGTGGGGATGAAACAACCCAGGGGTGAAGTTCAAAGCAGCCTGTTGCAGGGAAGACACAACCCTCGCCCTGCAGCTCCTCAGACTGAGTTATTTTTAGCTGCTTTCCTCAGAATTTGCTGCTTCCTGCCCACTCTGCCTCATTTTTTGGGGGGAATTTGGGTCTCCAAGGGTGTTTTGGGGGATTTTACCTGGTTTAGTTCCTTTTTCCTCCCCCTTTCCCTTTCCTTCCTGGTTTCTTGCCTTTTTTTAAGCTCTTTTCAGGGCTGTTTTCTCTCCCACAGCGAAAAGAGGTCGACGATTGCACCCTTAAAAAGCACTTAGCTTCATTTCAGCTCAGGGGAATTAATTAGTTGGGGGGGGTTCAGGCTGATGGAACAGACCCCAGTGGGCTCAGGAGGGCAGACCCTGGAAGCTCCCACAGATCTCTGGGTTTCTTGGGGTTGGGGGTTTTGGGGTGTGGGGCTTTTTTGGGGGGGGGTGTAGGTTAAAACCCAGCTCTTCCACGGGGTCTTTTACTTAGTTTATTTGGTGGGTTTTTTTTAAGGGATTCTTGTTTAAAAGTTGTTTTTCTTCCTCCCAAAGCTGAAAGTGAAACCAAGGCCACGATTCAAAGAGGGAAATGGAAAGCTGGCACTGCGCACGCAGCCATCAGGGGCTTTTGTGCTGCTCACAGCCCTGCTCTCACTTCCCACATGTTTCTCAGCCCTTCTCATTTCTTAAGCTGCTTTTATCCCCCAAAAAATAACCCCACACCCCCTCCCCAGCTGCACACACAGAGCTGGGTTGAAGCTCAAAACCCTCCTCAAGAAGAAGAACCCAGCCTGGGCTTTGTCCCAGCAGGTTTGGGGCTCGCCCAGGGCTGAGGAGACACACCTCCCCTTCCCACCTCTCCCCTGCTGAGCTTTGTTTTCCTCCCTGCTGCCAAATCCCAGCCTGAAATGAGTGTTACCCCCCACCTCTCCCTGACCCTGAGCCCCAGACCCCCTCCAGCCCCAGCAGCAGAACAAGAAGCAGCTGCTCTTTGCTGGGGACAGCTGAACAGGGCGGTTGTTGCCAAGGGCTGTTGCAGGAACAGTTTTCCTTTGACATTTGTTAGTCCAGGCTTGTTATTGTCTGGGCTTTTCATAACTAAACAGGGTGGCAGCCTGCAGGCAGGTTCTGAGAGCAGAGATAAAACGTCTGGGGTTGGGCTGTGCCTCTACTGAGAATCAAAACAGAAACTGTGGGCAGCTCCAGCCCCTCTGGCTCTGGTAGCTTCTTCTCCAGCAGCCCCAGCACCTCTGGCTCTGGTAGCTCCTTCTCCAGCAGCCCCAGCAGCTCTGGCTCTGGTAGCTCCTTCTCCAGCAGCCCCAGCAGCTCTGCCTCTGGTAGCTTCTTCTCCAGCAGCCCCAGCAGCCCCAGCAGCTCTGCCTCTGGTAGCTTCTTCTCCAGCAGCCCCAGCAGCTCTGGCTCTGGTAGCTTCTTCTCCAGCACCTTCAGCACCTCTGGCTCTGGCAGCTTCTTCTCCAGCACCTTCAGCACCTCTGGCTCTGGCAGCTTCTTCTCCAGCACCTTCAGCACCTCTGGCTCTGGCAGCTCCTTCTCCAGCAGCCCCAGCAGCTCCAGCCCCTCTGGCTCTGGTAGCTCCTTCTCCAGCACCTTCAGCACCTCTGGCTCTGGCAGCTCCAGCAGCTCCATAGAGACTCCCCTGTCCCTCTTGTCCACCCCGTCCCCCTGTCCCCCCATCTCTCCTGTCCCCCTGTCCCCCTCTCTGCTGTCCCCCCTGTCCCCTTGTCCCCCCATCTCTGCTGTCCCCCCTGTCCCCCCATCTCTCCTGTCCCGCCTTGTCCCCCCATCTCTCCTGTCCTCCCTGTCCCCCCCGTCCCCTTCCTTCTCCTTTTCTTCCTCTGTCTCTTTTGCTCCCCATCTATCCCCTTTCCCCTTCTCCCCGCGCTCCTCCTGCCTGTCCCCCCTCAGTTCCCTTCCAGGGCTGCCCACCAGCTCGTGGTGCATCTCCAAGGCAAAGAGGAACCCAAACCCAGCAGAGAGGTGTCTGCGGTGAGCGCTGCACCCACATCTTCCTCAGCCTTCCTCACCCTCCCTCTCTTCTCACCAACAGCTCAACCCATGGCCAGGACAATCCCAATCCCTGGAATTTGAGTCCCTGGATTCCTCCTCCTCCTCCTCCCAGCCATGTGGAAAGGATCCCAGCCCCAGAGCCCTTCGGAGCAGCTGGAGGCGCTGAGGAGCCCCTGCTGTGCCAAGGGAACCGTCAGGAACGGCACCGGTGAGGGGAAGGGGGGATAAACAGGGGATGAAACCCTTTGGGTGAGGGCAGGGGGTGGGAAGAGCATCCCCTGGGCACAGAGGGGGCTCAGGGGGTGCAGGTCTGCCCCGAATTTCACCTCTGAGGGCTGACCAGCTCCCAGTTCACCCCCAGGTCCTCACACACACGTCGCTGGCTCTGAAGAACTTGGGATCCCGCGGGAAAAGGGCAAATCATGGGAGGGAGGAACCAGCTCCTTCCCTGCCCTGCTCGTTCCTTGCCCACTGCCCAGCACCAAGAGATCCCATGGGAAAAGACTCCTCTGCACCTGGGTTTCCATCCTCATGAACATGGTGCTCCTCACCCTGGTCCTCGCCTTGATGGGTGAGTGGCTCCCAGAGCGCGGATCTGGGACGGGTGCCTCTGTTTTAGGGAGGGGACCCCGGGATTATTCCCCAGTGTGGAGGTCCTGAACAGGGTCAGGGTGATCCCAGCACGGCAGTGGGATGGGATGGAGGGATGGATGGATGGAGGGAAGGATGGATGGATGAAGGGATGGATGGATGGATGGATGGATGGATGGATGGATGAAGGATGGAGGGATAGAGGGAAGGATGGATGGAGGGAGGGATGGATGGAGGGATGGAGAGATGGATGGATGGATGGATGGATGGATGGAGAGATGGATGGATGAAGGATGGATGGATGGATGGATGGAGAGATGGATGGAGGGATGGATGGATGGAAGGATGGAGGGATGGATGGATGAAGGATGGAGGGATGGCAGCCCTGAGAAGAACAACCTGGGGGGCAGAAATCCTTCCCAGGGAGGGGGAGGCCCTGGCACAGGCTGCCCAGAGAAGCTGGGGCTGCCCCTGGCTCCCTGGCAGGGCTCAAGACCAGGTTGGATGGGACTTGGGGGGGGTGTCCCTGCCCATGGCGGGGGGGTGTCCCTGCCCATTGCAGGGGGGCACAGGGTGGCTCTGAGGGCCCTGCCCACCCAAACCAGTCTGAGATTCAATATGGGGTGCTCCCCGAGCTGGACACCGAGCCCACTTTGGGGGGGGGGTGACCCCTTTTTTCCCCCCTGCACCACAGCCCAGGCCTCCTCCCTCCTCGTTGGGTCACACCCCTCCCTCTCCCCAGGCCGTTACCCCTGTTCCTCCCCCCAGCAGCTTCCAGGAGGGAACAGTGACTCCCATTCCCCTCCCTCACCTTCCTCTCTCCTCTAGTCCTCTACCTGCGACCCCCATCGCCAGCCCCAGACTTCCCCCACACCTGCCCAGACACCTGGATCGGGTTCCAAGGGAGATGTTACTTCTTCTCCACGGTGGAGAGCAACTGGACCAGCGCTCAGGAGAGCTGCCAGGCCCTGGGAGCTTCCCTGGCCACCATCAACTCCCCGGAGGAACTGGTGAGGACTGGGATTGACACCCTGCAGCGGCACCAGGAGGGGGGAGAAATGTGGGGGAACCCCCAACCAGATGGACACCCCCCCCCAAAAAAAACCCAACCCCAAACCCAGACCAAAGCCCACCCCCAGGAGCAGATCCCTTGGGAAGAGGGATGGGAAAGGGGGGCTGTGGGGCGGCTCAACTGTGGTGTTCCTTTGCCTCCAAGGCCTTCGTGAACCACTACAGGGGTGGTGTCAACCACTGGTTTGGGCTGCAGAAGGAGGATGCCCGCTGGGTCTGGGTCAATGGCACCCCCTTCAACCACTGGTTCGTCCGTCTGTCTGTCTTCTGGGGGGCTTGGGGTGGGCAGCTGGGGCGGCTTTGGTCTCTGGGTGGGGAGGGAGGGAGGGAGGGAGGGAGGGAGGGGGAACTTGGCTTGCTCCTGCCCCCTTGGGATGGGATTTCAGGGGTTGACCCAACCTGGGATGGAGACATTCCACCACCAAGCAGCTCCTGGCTTCCCCTGGGAGGTTTGGGAGGGGTGCAGGGTGCTGGGCACCAACCCCCTGTTAGCTCCCCTCAGCCAAACTCCCCCCTCCCCCTTTCCCTCCTAGAGAGGGAAATCCCAACCTTCCTGAATTAATTTTGGGGGGGGGGTAGCTGCTTTTTTCCCCCTTTCCTGGCCTTGCCCTGCCCCCCTCACCCCCCAGCCTGTCCCCACCGCAGGTTCGAGGTGAGGGGCAGCGGCTTCTGCGCGTACCTCAACCAGGAGAGGATCAGCTCCTCCCTCTGCCACACCAGCAAGAACTGGCTCTGCAGCCGCCCCGACAGCTACGTCCTCTGGAGGAGAGAGGTGTACCCCTAACACCCCCCAAAACCCCCCCAAACCCCCCCAGAACACAGTGCTGCACCCCCCCCAAAACCCCCCCAAACCCCAGCGCTGTACCCCACCTCCCCATCCAGCACCTGAACCCCCCCCCCCAAAAAACACCCCCTCCCCAAATTTAACCCCAGTGTTGGAGTTAAACAGCCTGCCCAGTTTTATTGGCACTGTGATTATTATCGATTATTGGTGATTATTATCGATTATTGGTGATTATTATTGATTATTGGTGATTATTGGTGATTGGGGATCATCAGCACCCACGCCTTGGCTCTGTCAGCACAGCCCTTGGGGCGCAGATATTCCTCCTTCCCCCCCCCAAAAAACCCCTCTCCCCCCCCATCTTGACCCCCGTGGGAGATGCATTCTCAGCGTGGTGGGAGGATGAGGAGGGGGTGCTGCCTTCACCCCCAGGGGCTGGGTGTTTCGGGGAGCGGGAAGGGGTCCCTCTGGCACACCCAGCTGTGTTCCCCGTCGCAGACGTCGGCCTCCAGCCCCTTGTCCCTCAGGGTCCCACATCCTTCCTTCTCCAGCAGCGCCCCAAACCTGCCAACACCCCCACCCGTGGGGAGGGGGGTTTGTGGGAGAGAGGGGTGTTGAGGGGGTGTTCCTGCCCCTTTCCCCACTCCATCCCATCACCCCACACGTGACCCATGGCTTTTTTGGGGAGGGGTGCAGATCATATGGGTTATGGGGTGGGGTACCGGGCTCTGCCCCCCCCAAAGCCTGGTCAAGGGGGTAGGAGATGGGTTGGGTCCCCCAAAACCACTGAGGGACGCCCTTTGATGCTCACGTGGTGACATTCAGGGGGGTGTTGTCCACCCATCTCCACTCCCTGTGCCGTGACTCCAGCCCGATCCACAGCGGGACGGGGCCGGTGATGCTCCTGATGTTCTCCTGGGGAAGGGAGAAGGGTGGGGGGGGACCCGACTGGTTGTGGGGTGCAATGTCCCCCCCTGTGCTTTGGATGCTGCTTTGGGCAGCTTGGGGGGGGTGGGGTGGGGGGTGAAGGTGGTTTAAATTCAGAGCCTGGGGCACCGCTGGCTCCACCTGAGCCGCGCAGCCCTCCGCTTCCTCCCTCCTCTTCCTCCCTCCCCACCCCAGCGAGGGGACACAGAGGGTCTTTTGGGTGCCAAATCAGCCCTTGGCTTCCTGGTGGCTTCTCAGGACACTTCCTGGTCACTTCTCAGACTTCCTGGTCACTTCTCAGGCTTCCTGGTGGCTTCTCAGGAGCCACCCGAGCGGGAAGCGGTTGAGAGCCGCCGTTGCAGCCCAACACCCTCCTTTCCCCAGCTGCTGTTCCCTCCTTCACCCCCATGAAATGCAATAAAAAGACCTGTGGGGGTGTCCTGAGCCCCCCCTCCCCCTGTTGTACTCACCTCTTCCTTCTTGTCCCGGAGCACCACCAGCTGAGCCTCCTGCTCCTCGCAGCCTCGCTTGCCCTGCTCCCAGTTCCCCTTCTCCTGGGACAGCCAGTAGCATCGCTCTCCCAGCAGCTTCCAGTCCTGGGGACACAGCTTGCAGCCGGCCCAGGCTGAGGAGGAGCCCTGAGACGCCTCCCAGGGTGCTCAAGGTCCTCCCCAAACCCTGGCTGGGTCACCAAGAGCTTCCCCTCTCCCCTCTCCAAGCTTTTCTCCCCCTCCATCCCTGAATTGTTCACGTTCCTGAGGCTTTTCCTGCTCAGCTGAAGAGGAGGATGAAGGTGACCAGCTTGGCTGGAACCCCACCTCCTGTCCCCTTGTCCCACAGCCCTTGGAATCCCCTCCCCTTGTCCCCCATTCCCCTTGTCCCCCATCCCTTGGTGGGATCCCCTCCCCTTGTCCCCCATCCCCTTGTCCCCCATCCCTTGGTGGGATCCCCTCCCCTTGTCCCCCATCCCCTTGTCCCCCATCCCCTTGTCCCCCATCCCTTGGTGGGATCCCCTCCCCTTGTCCCCCATCCCCTTGTCCCCCATCCCTTGGTGGGATCCCCTCCCCTTGTCCCCTCCCCCATCCCCTTGTCCCCCATCCCTTGGTGGGATCCCCTCCCCTTGTCCCCTCCCCCATCCCCTTGTCCCCCATCCCTTGGTGGGATCCCCTCCCCTTGTCCCCTCCCCCATCCCCTTGTCCCCCATCCCTTGGTGGGATCCCCTCCCCTTGTCCCCTCCCCCATCCCCTTGTCCCCCATCCCTTGGTGGGATCCCATCCCCTTGTCCCCTCCCCCATCCCCTTGTCCCCCATCCCTTGGTGGGACCCCATCCCCTTGTCCCCCGTTCCTTGGGTGATCTCCATCCCTGAGGACATCCTTGGGATGGGGTTGGTGGAAGGACCCCCCGGGGTGGTACCTGAGGGGGTCCCCCTCTGTGGCTTGCAGAGATACCCCACCAGGGAGGAGAAGACGCATCGCTCCGTCCGGTTCCTCCCCGAGGTCCCCACGTCTTCCCGGGGAGCTCGGGTGGCCTCTGGCTGGGGGGAGCCCTGAAACACTTGGAGCAGCGACCTGGGGTGAGGACCTGCCACTGGTTTTGGGGGGAACCCCCAAAAAACAGCTTCTGGAGACCCTCCTTGTTCTAATTCCCCACCATGGGGTTGATTAATGATTAATTAAAGCTACAGGGTGGGACAGGCTTCTTTAAGAGGGGCTTCTCCATGGGGCCACCTCATCCCTGGTTTCCTCCCCCCACCCTTGCTGGGTTCTGGGGTTTTGGGGTGTAGGTAAGAGCTGGTTACTCACCCCACACGCTCAGCACCAGCACCAGCCCCAGCAGGATGAGGTTCACCAGCCCCCCGGCTTTGAGCAGGACCCGGTGCCACCGCGGGCACGGGGCGGGAGCTGAAAAAGCCCCACGGAGGTTTTGAGCAGAAGTTCTACGTCTGCTGAGCTTCCTCCCCCCAAAAACACCCCACCCCCCCCAGGAATCGCCGCCGGGGGGTCTGGAGGTCGGGGGTGTCACCTTGGGGTGGTTTTTAAGGTGGGGCCGTGGGAGGCTGGAGAGCGACCTTGGGTACCCGCTGGTGGAGCCCAGCAGCCCTGGGGCCTGGTGTGGGCTCGGTTTAGGGCAGGAAGAGCTTGTGGGGCTGCGTGTGGGAGGCGGTGGGACGTGGGTCTGGGGGATCCCCGTCTCTGCTGGGGTGCTGGAGGGGGTCCACCATCACAGCTCCCCCACGTTGGGCCGCTCAGGACCCGTGTTGAAGGGTCTCGGGGGGGTGAAGCTCTTCAACCTCCAGATGTTTCTTGGCTTCCCTCTCCCTCCCTGTCCCTCCTTCTCTCCACTGTCCCCTCCGCACCTCCCGGGCTCCCAACCTTCTCCACGTACCAGGGGGAGGAGAAAACATCCCCCCTTGGGGGTGCCCACAGAGCAGCCACCCCCCCAAAGCATCTTCCCCAAGCAACGCCCGAAACGGGCACCCACCACCCCAAAACCCCCTAAGGGCACCCAAGGGCACCTACCCCCGTGCTTCTGGGTGGATGATGACCCGTCCCCACGGTGCTTGAGGTCGGCGTAGACGATCTCTGTGGCCATGACGGGCTCAGAGGGGCGACCCAAGAGCTCCGGGGCAGCTCTGGCCTCGAGAGCCGCCTCCTCGCGCCTGCGCCCGGCCGCAGGAAGCGGCGGCGCCCGGGGCCCTTCGTCACCTCTCGTTGCTCAATAGTCAGTGATAACAGCCCCCCCGGGGGAGGGAGGGGGGTCTCCTCATGAGGGGAGGGGATGTAGGTGTCCAGGACCCAGGGGGAGGGCATGGACCTGGAGGTGTGGGAACATCTACTGGCTCGACGGCGGCGCCCGGCCGGCGCGGGGAACGGGCTGAAGGGGGGGAAAGTAATAAAAGAAACAGAACCACCCCCCAAAAATACCCCAAAATAACCAAAACCAACCCCAAAACCCAAAACCCGACCCAAACCAACCCAGCAGTGCACCAAAGCAACCAAACCCAACCCAAAATAATACAGGAACAACCCAAAAACCAACCCAAGCCCAACCCAAACCACCCCCAAAACAGACAGAAAACCCCAAACCCAACCCAAAACAACCCCAAAACAGACAGAAAACCCCAAACCCAACCCAAAACAACCCCAAAACAGACAGAAAACCCCAAACCCAACCCAAAACAACCCCAAAACAGCCAAACCTCCCACCAAAACAACCCCCAAAAGCACCAAAACATCCCAAACCAACAAAACCCAACCCAACCCCCCTAAAAACACCAACCCAACCCAAGCCAACCCAGGTTAGTGTGGGGCTGAAGCGTGCTGGGTCTGGGCAGAGGCGGGGAGCCGAGGTGAGGAGGGGGAAGGTGGGTTTGGGGGGTTTTATCCCCAGGATAGTGATGGGGGGTCAAGTCCAGGGGCCTTTTCCCACCGGTTGGGCTCCGGCTCATCCCGCGGCCGGGAGACGTGGAGGTTCCTCTGCCAGGGAGGATTCCACTTCATCCCATCCCATCTCATGTCAGGGATACCTTTCAATGCAATCAAAACCCATCCCAATCTATCGTAATTAAGGATAATTAATTAATCCAAACATTGAATAATTTATCATAATTTATGACCAATAACCCAAATATGGAACAACTTATCATAATTTATGATAATAAATGCATTAAAAGCCATAATTTGCCATAAATTATGATAATTCACCCAAAAGCACATAATTTATGATAATTATTTCATTCAAAGTCACATAATTTATCGTGATTTGCCCAAATAAGGAAGCTTTTATCATAATTTATGATAATTTAATGATAGTTTCATAATCATTGGCATCATCATTGACATGATTTATGATAATGAGTCTGGCATAATTTTACACAGCTCATGATTTTCCTCTACATATTCATTCAACATATATTCATCTAATTACCATAATTCACCCTAATTTATTGCAATGTATAATCATTGATAATAGATAATCATAATTATCTAGATGATTATAGTTGCTTATAATTTACCCTACATAATTAAGCACAAGCTACAATAATTTATGTGCAATCAAGCATAATTATTTAGCCTACATAATGAAGCATAATTTATGATAATAATTACCCTACTATGATATGGTGTAGCATAAATTATGCTATTTTCCCATACATAATCATGCATAATTTATGATAACTTACAACATCATGACATAATTAAGCATAATTTATGCTAATATGTTATGACTTGGCATAATTTATTATAATCTGATGCAGTTTATGGTTACTCTGCATGATTTATGATAATGTCTCCTGGTTTTGCATAATTTATTCTTCTTTTCTTTCTTTTGGTTCATTATTTTACTTCACTTTTCACTGGAGTTTCAGCTTTGACTTTGACTTCAGCTTCAACTTTACATTTTCCTTCAGCTTCAACTTCACTTTTTACTCCAACTTTACTCAACTTCACCTTTTGCTTTAATTTTACCTTGGATTTTACTTCGACTTTGCTTTTCTTTCAGCTTCAACTTCACTTTTTCCTTCAGTTTCAACTTTAACTTTAACTTTAACTTTAACTTTTACTCTAAACTTTACTTTTCACTTTAATTTCAACTTTAACTTTACTTTTTCCTTTAATTTCAACTTCACCTTCAACTTTCCAGCCTTTAACTTTCCCCTCAAGACCTTTAATTGCCTTTTCCCACCCCACCCCCCCCTCAACACCTTCACCCAACCCTACAAACAACCCTTCTTTCGCTCTTCCTTTTCCCACACCCCCAGAAATTCACCCCAAAAAGGGGCACCAGGGGAGGACCAACCCCAAAATCTCAGCAGGGAAGAAAATCCCCAACTCCACCCCTTTAAATTAATTTAATTTCAATTTCTGGCTCTGTTTCTTTGAGCTTTGCTTTCCCTCTTTGTTCCTTTTGGGTTCAATTATTATAATTTAACTAATCCCCCCCTTCCCCCCTCCCTGGGGCTTTGTTTGCGTCATGGAAACCCTTCTCTGGGCTGTGGTGAGCTGGGTTCTGGTTACGCTTCGCTCCTCTTCCTGCGAACCAGCGGCGCCTCCGGAGCCCTGTGACCACTTTGAAAAACATTAAATTCGATAAAATCACCAAACTTGGGGTTATTTCCCTTAAAAACCTGGATTGGGAAAGCTGAGGGACAGGAGTATTTATATATCTGTATCTATTTCTTCTTGGAGCTTTCCCTGTCGGATGCGCTCCCCAGATTTCCTGGGGGTGGGGGTGGAAGGATGGAGGACCCCAAAACACCCCTTTTTGGATAGTTTTTCCCTCCCCAGCTGGGAAAAATATTAAGGAAAAGCTGGGAAAGGAGGAAAAAGGGGGGTGGGGGTGGAGCTGGAAGGGAAAATCCCCCTCAACCCTCCCCCAAACCCGGTGCTTGGGCAGCCCCTTCTCCTGCCCCAGGAGGATCCTAGTGAAATCCCCTAGTGAAATTAATCTAATAAATAGATTAATTAATTAATTTTTAATGCCTTTGTGTTTCTCTCAGGAGGAGAGAGTTGGGGGGGGGTGGTCACGGCTCCAGCATCCCATTTCCTCCAGGTAAAGGGGGTTTGGGATGAGCTGGAGGGGGTGGGATGGGATAGAGTGGGAGTGAAGGTTTAATTGGGGGAGAAAACTTTAATTGGGGGGGGTAAAACTTTAATTGGGGGGGGTAAAACTTTAATTGGGGGGGTAAAACTTTAATTGGGGGGAGAAAGTTTTAATTGGGGGAGAAAACTTTTAATTGGGGGAGAAAATTTTAATTGGGGGGGGTAAAACTTTAATTGGGGGGGAGGAAACTTTTAATTTGGATGGTAAAACTTTAATTAGGGGGACAAAACTAATTGGGGGCAGAAATCTTCAGTTGGGAAGAGAAAAATTTTTGGGGAGAAGTGTTTTATTTTGGGGAGAAAAGTTTAACTGAAGGAAGAAAACTTTAATTGGAAGAAGAAAACTTTAATTGGGGGGGAAATTTTAATTGGGGAGAAAAATAATTAATAGGGGGAGGGGGAAGACTTTAATTGAGGAGAGCAGAGCACTTTCATCTTCAAAACAACAACCTGATGTGGTTTTGGTTCAAGGCAGCAACTTAAAAACCACTGCTGGGCGGGTCGGGGTGCTGATGCTCCCACCAAAAAACCTGTCCCTGAGGGTTTATCCCCCCCAAACATCCCTCCCCGGGGGTTTATCCCAGTTCCTCCCCCCAGTTCCAGTTATTCCACGGTGGGAAATGAGCGCTGTAGGGATGGGAATGAGGTTTACCCGCACTCAGAGGTACCAGGACCCCAGTAAAACCCCTGGGATAGGCTGAGGACGGACACATTTCATCACACCTCCCTTGGCTTGGCAGGTGAGGTGCAGGTGGGACCCCAGGAATGGAGGAGACACGGGATCACCCCAGGTTTTGGGGCGCAGAGAGGAGCCAGCGAGCGGGTAACTGTGGGGTGACGAGCTGAGTAACCACTGGGGTTCCCCTGAAACCCCTCGATTTGGGAACAAACACCAGCTGGGGGGGGAAATGTTTAAAAAACTCCTTTTTCTACCGTTTCCCCAATTTTCTGGCTGCTCAGCAGGTGGGATTTTTCACTGCAGACGTCAAATTTCAGGTGTTTTGGGTTATTCTGGTGATTAACGAGCTCGAGTCGCTCCCTTTGGGTCCCTTTTATTCCCTTTCCCCCTCCAAATATTGTAAATTCCCCTCAAGTATTCTAAATTCCTCCCAAATATTCTAAATTCCTCCCAAATATTCTAAATTCCTCCCAAATATTCTAAATTCCTCCCAAATATTGTAAATTCCCACACAAATATTGTAAATTCCCACCCAAATATTGTGAATTCCTGCCCAAATCATTGTAAATTCCTCCCAAATATTATGAATTCCTCCAAAATATTTTAAATTCCTCCAAAATATTCTACATTCCTCCCAAATATTTTAAATTCCTCCCAAATATTGTAAATTCCCATCCAAATATCGTGAATTCCTGCCCAAATCATTGTGAATTCCTCCAAAATACTCCAAATTCCTCCCAAACATTCTAAATTCCTCCAAAATATTCTACATTCCTCACAAATATTTTAAGTTCCTCACAAATATTGTAAATTCCCACCCAAATTTCGTGAATTCCTGCCCAAATCATTGTGAATTCCTCCAAAATATTCTAAATTCCATCCAAATATTCTAAATTCCTCCCAAATATTCTAAATTCCTCCCAAATATTCTAAATTCCTCCCAAATATTCTAAATTCCATCCAAATATTCTAAATTCCTCCCAAATATTCTAAATTCCTCCCAAATATTCTAAATTCCATCCAAATATTCTAAATTCCTCCCAAATATTCTAAATTCCTCCCAAATACTGTAAATTCCCCCCAAATATTGTGAATTCCTCCTCAATCCTGTGGAGAACAAAGGGACTTTCCAGCAGCCCGAGCGTGAAGGCCCATTGTTCATTGACCCCTGCCTTCCTCCGCTTCTCCTGGCTCTTCCTCCCACCCTCATCATCCTCTTAGCACCCTTAGAAGGGGCTCTTGGGGTCTTCTCCAACCCACCCAGGGATGGAGACTCGGGGAGGCGGCATCGACAATCCGCTTCCCCCTCGAGATAAAGGGGGGAACCCCCATTTCTTGGGGGCCTGGAGCGTGTCGCCCCCTTAAAGATGATGAAGGTCTCTCCTCCTCCTCCTCCTCCCGCAGGTTACAGCCTGGAGAGGACTCCAGAGGCGCGCCTGGCCTGCCAGGCCGTGGTGGCCGCGCTCTTCCTGGCTCTGCTGGTGACGGCCGTGGCCTTCGCTGGTGAGTACTGACGCTTTCATCACACTGGGGGGGGGGGGGGCGTCTCTGCGATGATTCCCCCTCCCCAATCCCAGGGGTGATGCCACCCAACCCACGGGGCCACCACCCTCTTTTCCTCTTCCAAGGTGCAGCACCCACATTTCCTCACCCAACGCCCCAGGCTGGGCCACGATTCAAGCCCATTTTCTCCCTCCAACCCACCCAAGACCCCTCTTAGTGCCTCAGTTTCCCTTTTCCCACCCAACCCAAGACTCTTGGAAGCCATGGGGTTGGAGGATGACCCCAGAGAGCCCTGGGGAAGGTGTCTGCTCCTTAAGGCCTCTGCTCTCCCCATGACAGCTCAGGCTTTCCAGCCTCGGCCCCGGCCCTGTGTCCGCTGCCCCTTCGACTGGGTCGGGTACAGGGGGAGGTGTTACCATTTTTCGGAGGCCGAGGGGAACTGGACATCCAGCCAGGAGAACTGCTCAGCGCTCGGGGCCTCCTTGGCCACGCTCGACAGCGTGGAGGACCTGGTAAGGGGCTGTGCTTAGCACGGGGAGGGGGGAACCCACCACCACCACCTTACCGGCCAGTTCTGGGGTTCTTTGATGGCTCTTCCAGGATCCTCCTCAGAGACCTGGGGTGAGGAGAACGGGGGACATGGTTTTCCTGAGGGTGGGACATCCTGGGCCCCCAGATATCTCAACAGCGCCAATGGGTGCAGGAGTTACAGCGCAAAAACCCACCCCAATCCTCCTTGAAGGTCCCATTTTTGGCAGGAGCTCGAAGGGTTTGGGGGCCAAAGGAGCCCCAAAAGGCACCCGAGTCCCCCCTGAAATGCAGGTGGTTGGATGGAAGGAGGTTCCTGCGGCCAGGGAGCTGCTGGGGACACCCCCGAGGCCCCACACTGAGCCACCTCTCTGTCTGCCAGAGCTTCGCGCTGAGGTACAGGGGGAGCTCGGAGCGCTGGGTCGGCCTCTCCCGGGAGGAGGAGGAGCAGCCCTGGACGTGGGTGAACCGCTCGCGCCTGTCGCAGCCGTGAGTGTCCAGGGGTGGAGGGGGAAGGAGGGTGGAGGGGGAATGAGGGTGGAGATGGAGATGGAGATGGAGGTGGAGGTGGAGGTGGAGGTGGAGGTGGAGATGGAGATGGAGGTGGAGGTGGAGATGGAGATGGAGGTGGAGGTGGAGGTGGAGATGGAGATGGAGGTGGAGGTGGAATGATGCTGGAGGTGAAGGTGAGATGGTGATGGAGATGGGATGATGATGCCTGGGAAAGGGACCGCTGGCATAGCTTATCATTATCTATGATAATTTACCCTACAATGACACAATTAAGCATAATCGATTATATTTTACCATACATAATTAAGCAAATTTTATTATATTTTACCCTAAACTGGCACAGTTTTGGCATAATTTATGATAATTTATCATAAATAATAAGCATAATTTATGATGATGTACACCAATATTGCTTCTCTTAGCATAATTTATGATAATATACATTAATATGATATGGTCTTGACATAAATTATGATAATTTATCATACATGGCTGTGCATAATTTATGATAATTTAACCATAGCGTGACACAGCTGAGCATAATTCATGATAATTTAGACTAGCATGGCATAATCAAGCATAATATATGATAATCATCCTTGCATGATTAGCATAATTTATGATAATTTGCACAAATGTAGCACAAATCAGCATAATTTATGATGATATGCCCTTACATGGCATATCTCAGCATAAATTATTACAGATCACATGCATAATTTATGATAGTTTACCACAGCATCGCATAAATAAGCATAATTTAGGATAATTTATGCTAATATATCACATATTAGCATAATTTATTATAATTTACCACATACAATTAAGCATTATTTATGTTTTGAGCTGCTTTTACATATCATAATTTATTAGATTTTAACCTTATATGACATACCTTATCATAATTTATGATATAGATGATTGTCTATGGAGATGGTGTTGGGTATATAATTTATGATAATATATGGAGATGGTGATGGAGATGGAGATGGAGATGGTGATGGAGATGGGATGATGATGGAGATGGGATGATGATGGAGATGGTGATGGTGATGGTGATGGTGATGGTGATGGTGATGGTGATGGTGATGGGATGATTATGGAGATGGAGATGGTGATGGTGATGGGATGATGATGGAGATGGAGATGGTGATGGAGATGGGATGATGATGGAGATGGGATGATGATGGAGATGGAGATGGTGATGGAGATGGAGATGGTGATGGAGATGGGATGATGATGCCTGGGAAAGGGAATGCCGCATCAGGAGCCGGTCTTAGCTTTTCCCTTTGGATTTGGAGATGCATTTTGGGGAGGAAACACCCTTTTAAAGCTGTTTTTTATGGTTGTTTTTAGATAAGGGGGGGCAAAGCTTCAGTTTCATTGGCAGCGATGCTGTGAGGATGCCTGACAGCCCGAGGAGGAGGAGGAGGAGGAGGAGGAGGAGGAGGAGGAGGAGGAGGAGGAGGAGGAAGGCAGCGCGTGGTTTTCCCTCCTTGTCCCCTGCTGTCCCCATCTGAGGTGGGTCTCTCTCTCTCTCTCTCTCTCTCCCCCTCCTCTCCCAGGCTGGAGATCCGCGGCCGCGGCCTCTGCGCCTTCCTGAGTGACTCGGGGCTGGATTCCTCCTGCTGCGACGCGGTGAGGAGCTGGGTGTGCAACAGGCCAGAGCCCCCAGCCCCCCCCCCCGCAGAGGAGACGGGCTCAAAACCTCTGTGTTGGCTCCTGAGGTGGGGGGGGGGGGGAGGGGGCAGGGAAGCACCCCTCAACCCCAAACTCACCACACGACGTGGGGGGGGAGTGAAAGGAAACCTCACAATGAAACCCCAGAGTCGGGGGGGGGATGGGGGGAGGGGGGTGGGGAGAGGGGGAGGAAGCTGCTCAGCCCGGACTGTTGAGTAAGAACCAAGTTGTGACACGCCTGCGTTTCCTGACCCAACCTCGGAGCGAAGGGCGCCTGATGGCTCCCAGCACCCCAAAACCCGCGCCCTGGGCAGGCCGGGGACCCCCACGCCGCAGGAGAAGCCGCCGCCGCCGCCCCCGATGAGCCAGGGAAGGATTATGGAGGCCCCAGCCAGATGCCCCCAGCCTTGGGACACGACCCCCCCGTCCCCATCCCCGTGGGTTTCAGCTCTCCCCGCAGCCCGGGGTGGATGAGGAGGATCTCACCAGCACCTTGGAACCGGGTGGGAACCCCCTGGGAGGACTCAGAGCGGCACGGGAGGAGAGGCTGGTCGCCTTGTTGGGAACGACCGAGTCACCCCCCCCGGCCACATGCCTGGACCTGGGTTGGAGGGAGCGGGGTCGGGGGGCAGGAGGCTCCCCCAGCCCCAGGATGAGTTGGGGCAGGGGCAGGATCAGGGGGCACCCGCCGATCGCTGCGAGGATGGAGCGAGGAGGCGCCGTCCCTCCCCTCCGCCAGCGGTGTGTGTGTCCCCATCCACCCCCCCAGAGGCTCTTCCCAGGAAAAGGAGGGCTCCAAGAGCAGATATTCCCCCTTTTCCATTTCCCTCTGGGGTGTTGTGTCCTCAGGAACGCTCCCCAGACGCCTCCAGGGATGGACACCCCACCGCTGGGACCCCCAGTGAAGGTGTGAGCAGGAGGGGGATGGAATTCAGCAGCTCTTCAGCTGTTACCAGCATCCTCCTGCCTCGTCCTTGCCCTTTTCCCTCCTCCTTTGGGGAATCTGGTGGACACCATCGTCCCCCAGCCCCACACGGCCTCACCCTGCTGTGTGGAGATGGAATTTGGGTGATTTTTTGGGGGTTTGGGGTTTTTTGGGGTCATTTTTTCATCTGTTTCTGCCTGTGGATGTGTCAGGAAACGGGGTGTCAGCCCCTCACATGGTGCCTTCAGCTCAGGAATCCCCTGGAGCCAAACTGCCCTTTGTATGGAAAACAAGGAAAAGGAGGTTGCAATTAACACCCCGAGCTTTTAATGAGGAAAGGCTGAGCGCTTCTTGCCCCCAAATAAAGAGCAAATTAAAAGAAAACAACCCAAAAAACCCCTGATTTTTCTTGGGGTGGGGATCTTGCCTACGCACCGGGACCCCGTGGGATCGACTGGATGGTGATGGAACAGCTGGAAGTGGAATGAACCCCCCAGGAAGGGACTGGATTCTGCTCTCCGGGTAATTTGCTGGAAGATCCACGTGGAAACGGGCAAAAGTTGATTATATTTTTAATTATTCCCCTTCTCCTCTGTGTGGCTGCGCCCCCGAGCGTCGCTCAGCATCCCAGAGCTCCCCCAGCACCCCAAAAAAGGGGATTAAAGGCACCCAGGAGCTCGTGAAGCCTCCTAAAAACGACATTTCTGGGTGAGTCTGAGGAAATCTGGGGGGTTTGGAGGGGTTTTGGGGGGATAAATTCGGGGTGGGAAGCGCATCCTGCACGCGGGGACCGCGCGTGTGCCAGCTCCATCCCCCCTAAATCCCACCCCACCCCCCAAATCGGTGCCTCCCCCACGCTTGAGCTGATCCCAAGGAGGCAGCGTGGTGCAAACAGGGCCCAGAGAAGCCAATTTGGGGATTTATTGGGGTTTTAATCCTTTTTTAAATATTATTTATGCCTCTGTTGGCGAATTTGGGCAAGTGGGGAAACTGGGGGGGGGGGATTGGGGGGATTTTAGGGCTGTTTTCTTGATTTTCAATGTATTTCCCCTTCCTGGTCAGGTTTTTGGGCTTTGGGTGACCCTGAATTTAGCAGATTTGCTCAATTTGGCCCCAAAATTAGACCCAGGAGACGAGGAGAACCCCAGGAGGGTGGAGGTGTCATGGGGAAGTGTGTCAGAAGGTGGTGTTGGGAGAGAGGAGGGGGTCCCATTTGGGGTGGGGGTGTTGGGGGGGGGCAAGGAGGCAGGGAAGCCTTTGGGATGCCATGTGGGGAAGCAATGGGGGGGGGGGTTGGGGGTCCTGGGCAGCTTGGGGTGGGGGTCTTAGGGGGGCAGCTTGGTTTGGCTCTTCCTTCTAGCCCAAAAATTGACCCAAACGAGTGTTTCTCGTCCTCTGGGAACGTTTGTTATTGATTCCTCAGGAAAACACCCCAAGTGGGGGACAGGGGGGCTGGAGGGGGGACATGGCGGGTGGGAGCACGTCCTCACCATGACAAGGTGGGTTCTGACCCCAGGGAGCAGCAGAGCCCGGAAAAACCCTCAATGTTCCTGCTTCGGGTTGGAAGTTGGATCCAGAGCTGGTCCCAGGAGGAAACACCCCGATCCCAGGAGGAAACACCCCGATCCCAGGAGGAAACACCCTGATCTGAGGAGGAAACACCCCCATCCCAGGAGGAAACACCCTGATCCCAGGAGGAAACACCCCCATCCCAGGAGGAAACACCCCGATCCCAGGAGGAAACACCCCCATCCCAGGAGGAAACACCCCCATCCCAGGAGGAAACACCCTGATCCCAGGAGGAAACGCCCCAATCTGAGGAGGAAACACCCTGATCCCAGGAGGAAACACCCCCATCCCAGGAGGAAACACCCCCATCCCAGGAGGAAACACCCCCATCCCAGGAGGAAACACCCCCCTCACATGGAAGCTGGAGGTTGGGCTGTGAGCCCCAGGAACGGCTCCAGGAGCTGGCAAACAGGAGCTGAGGGGCATCGGGGAGCGTTCCCAACCAGCTTTGGGATGGGGGGATCCCTCTGGAGCGTCATCCCTTGGGGCAGAGCTTGATGGTGGAGAGGAGGACGCAGAAGTAGGGGAAGAGCCTCTCCCCGTGGAAGGAGCCCACGCGGAAGGTGAAGACGCGCCGGCGGCTGCCCAGGGCGTAGAAGGAGACCTGCCCCAGCTCGTAGTGCAGGTAGACGCCGATGCCCCCGTCGGGCAGCGGGACGGAGCCGTTGGCAGGAGCCGTGGGGGCCACGCAGAGCTCGTCGTGCTTCTGCAGCGCCCAGACCCCGGCGCTGGGCTGGAAGAGGACCCAGCCTTTCCTCCGGACCGACTCGCGCGCCACCCCCACGGCCCAGAAGCGCCCCTGGGCCTCCAGCTCCCAGTAGTGGCGGCCGGAGGTGAAGCCCTCCCTGCCCAGCAAGCACGGGTCCGTGTCGAACCGGCCGGGACCTTCGGGCCACCCGGGGCTGGGTCTACCCCAGGTGGCTTCTTTGAGGTCCTGGGAGAGGATCACCTCGGGACCCGCCGTGGCCGGATCCAAGGTCACGTCCACTGGGGAGGAGCAGAGGGGAGAGGGAATCGGGAGCTGAACTCGGGGGTCGAGGCCGTGCACCCCCCCAAATTAATCCCCAGTGGGGAGGGAGAGGGGAGCTGAGGATGGAGAGGGTGGGAGGGAGAGGGGAGCTGAGGATGGAGAGGGAGGGAGGGAGAGGGGAGCTGAGGATGGAGAGGGAGGGAGGGAGAGGGGAGCTGAGGATGGAGAGGGAGGAAGGGAGAGGGGAGCTGAGGATGGAGAGGGTGGGAGAGGGGAGCTGAGGATGGAGAGGGTGGGAGAGGGGAGCTGAGGATGGAGAGGGTGGGAGGGAGAGGGGAGCTGAGGCTGGAGAGGGTGGGAGGGAGAGGGGAGCTGAGGATGGAGAGGGAGGAAGGGAGAGGGGAGCTGAGGATGGAGAGGGTGGGAGAGGGGAGCTGAGGATGGAGAGGGTGGGAGGGAGAGGGGAGCTGAGGATGGAGAGGGTGGGAGGGAGAGGGGAGCTGAGGATGGAGAGGGTGGGAGAGGGGAGCTGAGGATGGAGAGGGTGGGAGGGAGAGAGGAGCTGAGGATGGAGAGGGAGGGAGGGAGAGGGGAGCTGAGGATGGAGAGGGTGGGAGGGAGAGGGGAGCTGAGGATGGAGAGGGAGGGAGAGGGGAGCTGAGGATGGAGAGGGAGAGGGGAGCTGAGGATGGAGAGGGAGGGAGAGGGGAGCTGAGGATGGAGAGGGAGAGGGGAGCTGAGGATGGAGAGGGTGGGAGGGAGAGGGGAGCTGAGGATGGAGAGGGAGGGAGAGGGGAGCTGAGGATGGAGAGGGAGGGAGAGGGGAGCTGAGGATGGAGAGGGTGGGAGGGAGAGGGGAGCTGAGGATGGAGAGGGTGGGAGAGGGGAGCTGAGGATGGAGAGGGTGGGAGGGAGAGAGGAGCTGAGGATGGAGAGGGAGGGAGGGAGAGGGGAGCTGAGGATGGAGAGGGTGGGAGGGAGAGGGGAGCTGAGGATGGAGAGGGAGGAAGGGAGAGGGGAGCTGAGGATGGAGAGGGTGGGAGGGAGAGGGGAGCTGAGGATGGAGAGGGTGGGAGAGGGGAGCTGAGGATGGAGAGGGTGGGAGAGGGGAGCTGAGGATGGAGAGGGTGGGAGAGGGGAGCTGAGGATGGAGAGGGTGGGAGAGGGGAGCTGAGGATGGAGAGGGTGGGAGGGAGAGGGGAGCTGAGGCTGGAGAGGGTGGGAGGGAGAGGGGAGCTGAGGATGGAGAGGGAGGAAGGGAGAGGGGAGCTGAGGATGGAGAGGGTGGGAGAGGGGAGCTGAGGATGGAGAGGGTGGGAGGGAGAGGGGAGCTGAGGATGGAGAGGGAGAGGGGAGCTGAGGATGGAGAGGGTGGGAGAGGGGAGCTGAGGATGGAGAGGGTGGGAGAGGGGAGCTGAGGATGGAGAGGGAGGAGTGAGGGGAAGGAGGGTGGGGACGGGGGAAGCGGCGAGCCCCGGGCTCAGAGGAGGCTCTGTGAGGGACACCTCCCTCTCCAGACCTGGGACCCAGCAGCTCCCCCCTCTCCCCCCCTCGTGCCCCCCGAACCTTGGAACCGCTTCACCCTGGGCTGATCCAGCGCCGGGTCCCGGGGCCTGAGGGGGAACGTCATGGCTGGCGGGGCCTCCCCGGGCCGGGCTGGAGGCCACGGAGCAGGGCAGGGGGGAGGAAGGGGGAGAAAGGAGATTAACCCTCCTCATCCTCCTCAGCCGGGCGGGATGGGCCCACCCGCCCCCCAATCCCCTGGGTTTTGGGGTGGGGGGGATGGGGGGATGGGGGGATGCTCTGACCCCCCATCTCTGCCCCTGGGTCGGTTTCCTGGGGGGTCCAATCCAAGGAGGTTGGTTCAAAGGAGCGAAAAACCGAGCCCCAGTTTTGGGGGGCCAAAAAACCCCCCCCGGGGGGGGGGGAGTGGGAGGGGAGGGAAAGGTGCAGGGGGGAGATAAGGGCCTCGCCTCCCCCCTGAGCCCAGCGTGGGGCTCAGAGCACAAACAAGCCCTGGGAAGCAGTAATTAACCAGTAATTAACCAGTAATTAACCAGTAATTAAGCCCAAAAGCCCTGGGAAGCAGTAATTAACCGGTAATTAACCAGTAATTAACCAGTAATTAACCAGTAATTAACCAGTAATTAACCAGTAATTAAGCCCAAAAGCCCTGGGAAGCAGTAATTAACCGGTAATTAACCAGTAATTAACCAGTAATTAACCAGTAATTAAGCCCAAAAGCCCTGGGAAGCAGTAATTAACCGGTAATTAACCAGTAATTAACCCCAAAAGCCCTGGGAACCAGTAATTAACCAGTAATTAACCAGTAATTAACCAGTAATTAAGCCCAAAAGCCCTGGGAAGCAGTAATTAACTGGTAATTAACCAGTAATTAACCAGTAATTAACCCCAAAAACCCTGGGAAGCAGTAATTAACCAGTAATTAACCAGCAATTAACCCCAAAAGCCCTGGGAAGCAGTAATTAGCTGGTAATTAACCAGTAATTAACCAGTAATTGACCCTAAAAGCCCTGGGAAGCAGTAATTAACCAGTAATTAACCAGTAATTAAGCCCAAAAGCCCTGGGAAGCAGTAATTAAGCAGTAATAACCAGTAATTAACCAGTAATTAACCCCCAAAGCGGCTAACGAAGCACACGGCTCAAGGGGAGCCAGGCTGGGGCTGTCCCGGCAGGGGGGGTGCAGTGGGGGTGCAGCAGTGACAGGGAAGGGGTTGGGGGGGGGGATCCCCCAGATCCCAGCTCGAAGCAGCAGCCCCGGGTTCTCTCACCTGGTTTCCCCGGGGTGTTGGGAAGGGAGGAGGAACCCCGACCTGGGGGGGCTTCTTTCCCCCCCCCGGAACCTCCCAGGGGGGTTGTGCCGGGGTTTTGGGGTTCCTCTGGCTCCTCCCCCCCTCAGCTGCTTCTCCAGGGGGTTCCCCCCTCTGGTCCCTGGAACAGGCTCAGCCAAAGCTCGGCCCGGGCTCTGCCGGCTTTTATCGGCCGGGGAGGGAGGGAGGGAGGGAGGGAGGGGACCGCCAATCTCCCCCCCAGCCGCTCGGGCACCCCCTCCCCCCCCCTTTTCCTCCCCCCAGGGGCCTCGGGGAGGGAGCGGAGCAGCGCAGCGGGCGAACCCCCCCGGGGCGGGGACACCCTCAGCCCCCCCGGGGTTAAAGCTCCGGCTCCTGCAGCCCCCGGCTGCGGCTGGGGCCCCTCGGGGGGGGGGCAAAGGATGGAGACCCCAGGGGATGGAGACCCCAGGGGATGGAGACCCCCCCCCCAATTCCTGAAGGGGATTAAAGGCGGGTTACCCGCCCAGCGGGGGCTCCAGTCTTATTTTGGGGGGGTGGGGGTGGGGGTGGGGGGAATTCAGCCCCTCACCCAGCTGCCGCAAGCGCGGACCTGATTGGGAACTGCGTCGCCGGGTTCCTCCCCTCCCCCCGCCGGGAGCTGCGGGGTGGTCGGACCTGATTGAGAACTGCCCCGGCTGGCCTTCGCTGCTGGACGCCGGCACCCAGCCCCTCGGCCCGGCTCCGGGCCCTCCCCCCGCCCTGACGGCTCCCGGCCCCCGGGCCGATCCTTCCCTCGGTCCCCGCCCGGTGCAGCCCTTTCGGTGACGGGGCAGGAGACACCCCCGGGCGCAGCACTTGCCTCCCCCCCCCGCCCCCCATCCCCTCCCTTCGCCCAGCCCCGTGCCCCCCCCCCCCCCCCGCTGCAGCTCCTCCACTGACACGGGCAGCGCTCACCCCCCCCCCTTCATTACCCCCTCGCCCATCCCTCAGCGCAGCTCTTTCGGGGATCCCCCCGCCCCCCTCGGCGCACCCCGGCCTCCCGCCCCGCCGGTCCCTCGGTGCAGCTCTTTTGGTGATGGGGCGGCGGACACCCCAGCCCCCCCCAACCCGGCCCGGGGTGCAGCTCTTCCGATGACAGGGGCAGCTGACACCCCCCACCCCCCCCGGCTCTCCCCCCGGGAGACCGGGCCCAGCCAGCCCTCCCCCGGCCCCAGCCCTCCCTGCCCCGGCCCCAGCCCTCCCTGCCCCGGCCCCGCGCCCAGCTCTCCTGCTGACGCCCTGGAAGTGGCTCTTAAAAGAGCCGTTGGGTTCAACCTTCGCCGCTCCAGCCGCGGCACTAAGACGCTCCCTCAGGTGCCGCCGCCTCCACCGGGCCCCGGGTCTCCTGCGCGTCCCCGGCCGCTTCCCCCTCGGCCGCTTCTTTTCCCTTCGGTTTCCCCGGCTTCTTCGGCCGTTTAGCGCCGCGCCCGGGTCCCTTCCCGCTGCCGGCGGCGCCGCGCTGGCCGGCCGCACCGCCCGCCGCCCTCCCGGTTCCCTCGGCTCGCCGCTTCCCGACGCGGCCGATGCGGAAGGAGCCGCTGAGGCCGCTGCCCGTCACCCGCCGCAGCAGCCCCTTGTCTACCAAGGCCCCCAGCGCCGCCTTGAGGCGGCCGCTGTTGCGCTCCACGTCGTACCCTTTGGTGGCCAGCGTCTTCTTGATGAGGGCCAGCGAAGCGCCTTTGCGGGCGGTGCAGACGTCGACGGCGTCGAGGATCAGGTCCGACAGCGAGGGCCGACCCCGCTTGGGCTGCAGAGCCATGGCGCTCGGCCTCCGCGGCGCTTCACCCCCTGGACTAGGCCGCGCCGGGGTGGGGTGGGTGTCTCCGGCCTCCGCAGCTGCTCCTCTCCCCTCGGCCGCCGCACCCCGACTGCTCCACAGCGCCCCCCGCTGGCTCCTTATATACCCCCGCGCCGGGCGAAACCGAGGCTACCCCTCGCGCGCCGCGGCTCGCTCTTACTCGCTCCCCCTCCCCTCTCCTAAGGGGGGGTTTTGCTTTTCCCGCCGGCGCCAACACCCTGAGCCGCCCCCCCCCCCCAAAAACCACCCCCGCCCTCCAAAAACCCGTGACGTCAGCGCTTGCATCGCACCCCCACCCCCCCTGCGGCCACAGAGAGGAGCCAGATTAATTAAAACCAAATAATAATTAAATGAGAATGTTTAAAAAGCCACTCAAACCCCCCCCCCCAAAACACCGAAAAACGCCCCAAAAAACACCCTGAACTTCCTTAAAATATTAAAAACGGCCCCCAAAACCCCCCCCAAACTCTCTAAATCATTAAAAACAGCCCCAAAAAGCCGCGCGGCGGACGGAGGGTGGATGGGGGGGGGGGGGGGGAAGAGAGAGCGGTTGGGCGGACCTGAGTGAAGACTGCGGGTCCCCAGGCGGGTGGGGGGGCGCTGGGAGGGGGTTAAAGCTCCGAGGGATCCGTTTTAAGGGGAAAAAGGGGGGTTTGGGGCCGGGTTCGCAGCCGTTTGGGGTCGCTGGGAGCTGATAAAAACGGTGCTTTTTGAACGGTGCCAAAAAAACACCGATTCGGGCGGGTTTGGCCCCAAAATTCAGGCCCCCCTCCCCCCCCGGAGGCGTTAAGGTGGTTTGGGGGGGGGGGAGGTGTCTGGGTGCTTCTCCCCCGAGGGAGAGGGCAGCGTGTTGGGAAACGGGGGTTTTCAGCCCCAGAACGGGGGAAATTGGGGGGTGAAAGCAGCTTGGGGGGGCAAGTGGAGAAGGAAACTCCACCCCAACCCCCCTTTTTGGGCTTTTTGGGGGGGTAAACTCACCCCTTTTTAAGTGAAAATAAGAGGAATTCGGTGTTGTCAGCACAAGCAGCGGAGGGGGGAGGAAACGGCTCCAAAACCATCCCTAAAACCACCCTGATTCACCCCAAATTCACCCCACTCCCCCCACCCCGGCTCCAAAACGCCTTTTTCCTCCCCAAAACCAAGCGAGATAACCCCCCCCCCCCCAAAAAGCCACGTATGGACCAGGATACAGGTCCCCAGTATAGCACCCAGACCCTATAGAGGGGGAGGAAGCAGATATAGGGCTGGGGGCACCCCACATAGAGACCAGAGCCCTCACACAGCTCCCAGTTCCCCCCCGTCCCAGTCCCATATAGGGCTGAGAGCGTATAGAGGACACACAGACCCCCAACTCACACCCCCTGGGGCCGAATACAGGGCTGGGGCCCTACAGAGCAATACAGGAGCTGAATTTGGGGGGGGGTTTAAGGGATTTGGGGGGGTTCATGGGGGGGTTTATTAAGATTGTTATTTTTTTCCCCATTTTTTATTCTGGAAAATAACCCGTCCGCTGGGAGAACGGGGCGCTCAACCCCCCTCCCCCGGCTGAAGCCACAGCAAGAACCAACCACCGACCAGAAGGATGAGAAAAGGGGGGAAAAAAAGAATAACACCCCCCCCCCAACCCCCCTGGGAATGCTGTCTGTCTGTCTGTCTGCTAACTCCAACTGGGATCGTAACCCGTCCAGTCCGAGGGAGGAGCCAGGTAGACGCGGCGCCCCCGATACACGAAGCTGACGATGCCGCGGTAGCCGGCGCGGGGCACCCCGGATTTGAGGTCGTCCATGAGCCCCAGGGCTTTGGCAAAGGCTTTGAAGGAGTCTCGGCCGCTGTACTGGAGTCGAACGGCTCCCAGTTCCCGTCTCCTGTTCCCTTGGAGTTCCTCCACCTTCACCTCCGGCGCGGAGTAAACCTGGAGGAGGAAGGAGCGTTCGTACTCGTCCTTTTTGAGGTAAGAAAGGTCCAGTTGGGTGAAAGGCACGAAGCGGTCGTTGAGTTTGATGAATTTCAAATACTGGTCGAAGAACTGGCCGTGGCTCACTCCTTTCCTCCCGAAAGTCATCGTCCTGGAGACCTCGGGCCGGACGCAGGAGCGGCCTCGGCGCTGCTCGGGCTGCCGCATCCAATCGTCCCAAAAAGCCGGAGGCCACTTGGGTTCGAGTTCGTCCCAAAGCTCGGCCAGGAGCAGCCAGCCCAACCCGGGGAAGAAATCGGTCCTGTAGAGCAGCTCGGCTTGGGCGACGTCCACCATCTGCTCCTTCCCGTTGTCGTTCCAGGCGGAGACGCACCAGAGGCTGGGGTCGGCCAGGAGAAGGGGGAAAGCGGCTTGGAAGTACTCGAAGAAATCGGGAGCCACTTCTAAATCGTCTTCCACCACGATGGCGGCGCGGTAGCGGAAGGTCCTGAACACCTGGCCCAGCGCCCAGCGGTAGTGCCGGGCGATTCTGTAGTAGCCCTGGAACTTACGGTGCTCGGCCGGCACGGGGATGTCGCTGAGGTCGGGCTGCCGGATGTGAGCCACGGCGTCGCCGTAGGACGCGATGACGCGGGCGGTCTCGGCGTGGCCGCAGTCCTGGCTGACGATGAGGGGGAAGCGCTGGGCCGAGGGGCGGTAGCGCAGCAGCTTGTCCAGGCAGCGCCGGACGGTGCTGCGGTCACAGGCCAGCACCAGCACGGGGAGGACGGCGTCCGAAGGGCGGGTGAGGGGTGGGTGAGGGAGGGAAGGGGGCGGTGGGGGAGGAGGGGTGGCGGGGACCCCCGGCGGCGCCCCCAGAGCCCGCTGTAGCGGCGGATCTGGCGGAGGAGCTGCTGCTGCCGCTCCAGCTCGGCCTCGGCATCCTGAGCCAGGCGGATCACCTCGGCCGTCAGGCGGGCGCCTTCCCAGGAGGAGGAGGAGGAGGAAGAGGGGGAGGAAGGAGGGCGGCTCCAGAGGAAGAGGAGGAGGAGGCCGTTCCAGGCGATGAAGAGCGCCGCCCCCCACAACACCAAGCTGCTCTTCTTCAGCATCCTTCAGAGCTCAGTCCCACGCCATGGACCTGGGGGCGGGGGGAGGGAAAGAATGCCAGGAGGGGGGTTAAAACAGAGGGGAGACCCCCCTGTTCCCCCCCAAACTGGTGCTGGGGGGTGTGTGTAAAAACAAAGGGGAGAACCCCCCTTTTCTCCCCCAAACCCAAGCTGGAGGGGAGGGTTAAAAGCAAAGGGGAGACACCCCCCCTTTCCCCCTCCCCTTCCCCCCCGAACTGGTGCTAGAGTGGGGGATAAAAACAGAGGGGAGACCCCCCCTTCTCCCCTCCCCCAAACTGGTGCTGGAGGGGGAGTTACAAACAAAAGGGAGACCCCCCTAAACCAGCAACTGGGGGGGGTGGGGTGGGGTGTAAAAACAAAGGGGAAACCACCCCCCCCAACTGGTGCTGGAGGGGGATGGGGACACCCCAAGTTTGCATGACCCCAAAACACCCACCGACACCCTCCCCACCCCCTAAAAAAGCAAGGAACCCTTCCACCCCCCAAAAAAACCACCCCCCTACCCCCTTTTCCTCTTTGGGAGGGGGAAGAGAAACAACCACGAGGCCCCGGAACCTCCTACCAGCCACGTGGCACCAGGGGAGGGGCTGGGGGGTTAAAAAGAGCTTAAAACCCCCCAAAAATGGGTAAAAAAAGAGAAAGCACATTTCATCCTCAACCTCCAACCTGGGCACGGGGGGAGGAGGGGGGTAAAGTCCACCCCTGGTAAATATTAACCCCAGGGACGGCTCCAGGGGGGGGTGTGGGGAAGGGGTGAGGGGCTGGGGGAGGGGGTGAGGGGGGTTCTGGGTGAAAATTGGGGCTGAGTGATTAAAAACCAGCCGCTCCCAGCGCTAAAACCCAGGGAAATCCCTGAATTGGGCGAGTTTTTACTCACCCGGAGCCAAGCCGAGGGCAGGAAAGGGGAGGGGAAAAGGGGGGGGAAGGGGGATTTAAGGGGAAAAAAGGGAAGAAAAGGGAAGTAAGGAAGAGGGCAGGGAGGGGGGAGCAGAGAAATTCGGGGGGGCGTTGGGGAAGGGGGTGGAAACGCTGGGGATGGGGGGGAGCACTGGCTGCGCCTGGCCGGGCAGCGGCTCAGGGGTTAACGGAGCCACCGGCCACGTTGGCAGGAGGAAAAAGGGGATTAAAGGGGAAAAAACAGCTGGAAAAGGGGGAATTCCAGGAAAAAAAGGGGGGGGGGTGATGGGGGAGGGGGGAGGACACGGCGGTGCCTCAGTTTCGCCACCGAGAGGAGGGGGAAAGGGCTGGGAAGGGAGAATTTCCCCCCCTTCCTGGTCCCCTCCCCAAACCTTGGTGTGGCCCCAGGGGGGGAAAAGCGCTGGAGAGGAGGGAAAAGGGGAAAGGGGGGGGTCTGGGGGGGCAGGAGGAAGGTGAATGGAAGGGATTTGGGGCTTCCCCGTTGGGTGGGTGAAGAGGGAAAGGCTGGGGGCAAGGGGGAGCTCAGCCCGGGCTGGAATTTGGGGAGGGGGAGGCTTAAAATGAGGGGGTTTGGCTCAAGATGGGGGGGGTTAGAACAAAACAAGGGGGTTAATCCCCAAAAGAACAGGGTTTACCCAAAACCAAGGGGGTTTTAGCCCAAAACAAGGGGGGTTTAGCTCCAATTAAGAGGGATTTTAGCCCAAAATGGGGGGGTTAGCCCCAAAACAGGGGGGTAAGCCCCAAAAGAACAGGGTTTACCCCAAATAAGGGGGTTTCAGTCCAAACCAAAGGGGTTTCAGACCAAACCAAAGGGGGGTTAACCCCAAATAAGGGGGTTCCAGCCCAAACCAAGGGGGGTTTAGCCCAAAACGGGGGGGTGGGGGGTCCAGCCCCAGTGTTACCCGGCGGCTCCCGGCGGCTCCGCGCTGAGTCAGCAGAGCTGGGGATTTCCCGGCTTTATTCCCTGGGGGGGGGGGAAGGGGAGCCGGGGGGGGGTGCCGGGGGGGACGTAAAGACTCGGAGCAACAGGTGATTCTATCACTCAAAACCCTCCAGCACCCCAAAACCCTCCCAAATCTGAGGAGGGGGGAGCGGTGCCCCCACCCCAACCCCCGAATCTGGAGAGTCATGAAGTTTTGGGGGAGATTTGAAGCTCCTTTCCCCTCTCCCCCCCTTTTTTTTGGGGTGGGGGTGGATTTTAACCCCTTTTCCTTAGATTTAGAGGCCGAGTGGGAAGGATAAACCCCCCCTCGCCCCCTCCCACCCCCCTGGCACCCCTCACTTGGGGTTTACCTGCTCGCAGCTCGCTCCAGGGGGAGGGGGTCGCTGGGGTTCCCCCTCCCCCCCTTTTCCAGACCCCTCCGGGATTCCTTCGGGAATGGGGGATGGGGTCGCTGGTTCTTTCCCCCTCCGGGATTCGTGGCGATGCGAGGGGGGGGGTGGGGAAGGTGGGGAGGGGGCACACGGGGGTGGGGGTCAGGCCATGGCCGCGCTCACGTCCGTCCGCCCGGGCTCAGCTCCCCCCAGCTGCCGGCTGCGGGTCCTAAAAACGGGGAGGAGAAAGTTAAGAGGCCCCAACCGCCCCCCCCCCCCCCGACACCCCCTTTTTCTGGAGGGAACGGCCCCTCCTAGAGCTCCCAGGGACCCCCCGAACACGCGGGGACAGGGGATGCCCCCCCCCCCCCAGTCTCTGTAGGGCACGGGGACCCCCCCGACACCCCCACAGGGGTCAGAGGGTCAGACACCCCCCCGAGCCCCCCCATACGAGGATCACGGGGTGCCCCATCCCTCCCTGACCCCCTCGCAGGGCCAGAGGAGGCCCCGCAGGCCCCCTCCATCCCTCCAGGGTTTCCAAGGGCCCTCCCAGCCCCCTTCCCCAGCCCCCCTGGGCTCAGAGAAGCCCCCCGCCCCCCCAGGCCCCCCGGGCTCGGAGGAGCCCCCCTCCAGCCCCCCAAAGCTCAGAGGGGCACCCCAGGGCTCAGAGGAAGTCCTCAGCCCCCCCGGCGCTCGCAGGAGCCCCCCAACCCCCAGGGACGGCCTCGGCCCCCCTCCCCTGCCCGAACCCCCCCCCGGTACCGGCGGCGCCTCCCGGCAGCGCCCAGCACTTCCGCTCCGCCGCACCGGAAGCGACGCCATGGCAACGGCGAGGTTCCCGCCCGCTGCCCCTTTTCCGCGCTTCCATTGGTTCAGAGCGCCGCCAATCCACGCGGAGGGCACGCCCCCAAAAGACGCTGTCGTGAAGGGGTGGGGGAGGAAGTGACGTTGAGGTGGAAGTCTGCGCATGCGCGGGGAGGAGGGGGTGGTTCCTTTGGCGCGCGCGCGCGGCCCGGCCGCTCTAGGCAGCGCGGAGGAGGTTGGACTTGTCTGCTCCGGGGGGAAGGGGGGTCTGGGGGGGCTACGGGGGGCGTGGGGTGGCAATTAAGGGTGTAGGAGGGCAATGGGGGGGGAATTTGGGGGCGTGGGGAGGAAATGGGGGGGTTAATTGGGAGTCTGGGGCGGGAAAAGGGGGGTAGTTAAGAGTGGGGGGGGCTATGGGGGGGACTTTGGGGGTGTGAGGGGTAGTTGGGGGTCTGGGGGGGGGAATTGGGGGTCTGGGGGGGAATTGGGCGGCAATTAAGGGTGATGGGGGGGCAAGAGGGGGGATTTGGGGCTGCGAGGAGGGAATTGGGGAAATAGGGGTGTGAGGGGGGAATAAATAGGGGTCTGGGGGGGCAGTTAAGGGTGTTGGGGGGCAATTGGGGGTGTGGAGGGGGAATTGGGGGTGTGAAGGGGGTTTAATTGGGGGTCTGGGGAGGAATGGGGGGGCAGTTAAGGCTGTAGGGGGTCAATGGGGAGGAATTGGGGGTGTAATGGGGGTCTGGGGGCGAATGGGGGGGATATACTTGGGGTTATGAGGTGAGTGGGGGGGCAATTATGGGCGGGGGGGGGGCAATGGGGGCTCTGGGGCACCAGGGAATATGTGGGTGCTGAGGGGGTGCCCCCCTGCCCGACCCCCCTTTCTGCCCCCCAGCCATGGAGCTGCCCCCGTCCTGCTTCCAGTCCTGCCTGGAGTTCTGCCCCGAGTGCGGCTCCGTCCTGCCCCGGCCGGGGGCCCAGAGCTGCGTCCGCTGCCCACGCTGCACCTTCGCCCTCTCCAGCGACGGTGGGGGCCTGGGGGGGACACACGCACCCCCCCCTTAAATACCTGGAGCCCCCCTGAGCCCCCCACCCCCTGACTCCGCGTGTCCCCCCAGAGTTTGAGGGTAAAACCATCCGCAGCACCATCGAGTTCAACCGGCTGCAGCCCCCGGCCGGGCGCGGGACGGACTCTGCCCCCCACCCCGAGGGGCCCCTGGTGAGTTGGGGGGTGTGGGGGTGACCACCCCCCCCCCAGAACGGGGATGTGCCCCCCACCATGTCCCTTCCCCCCACCCCTTGTGTCCCTCCCTGTGTGGAGCATTGAGCTCCTCCGTGCTGGGTTATTTTGGGGGTTACCCCCTCCTTTCCCCAGCCCAAGCTGGGCGGGGGGGGGGTAGTGTTAAAGCCCTCGAGACAGGGGTGTAACCCCCCCGATTTGGGGTCTGGGGGGGGGCAGGTGGAGCGGCGCTGCCCCCGCTGTGGGCACGAGGGCATGGCGTACCACACACGGCAGATGCGCTCGGCCGACGAGGGTCAGACCGTCTTCTACACCTGCCCCCGCTGCCGGTGAGGAGACACCCCCCCCCCCCTTAATTCTAACCTCCCACCCCCCAAATCACAGGGGGACCCCCCATAACCCCCTCCCCTTCCCTTTCCCCACAGGTTACAAGAGAAGGAGGACTCGTGATGGGGGTCTTCCCCCCACCCCCCTCCCCCAAGCCCACCCCAAACCCTCCCGTGGTTTTTGGGGGTGTCTCAGGCGCCCCCCCCAGCCCCTAAACAACCCCTTCCCCCCAAAATTACCCCCCAGCCCTTAAATACCCCCTATAACTTCATCTTCCCTCTTTAAATCCCCCCCAGCTCCTGGATTTACCCCCTGTGCCCCCCCTCTGCCCCTCTCTGGCCTCCCCAGCCCCCTCTCTGCTCCCCAATCACCCCCCCCGCAGTCCCTATGCGCCTTCCCCTTTCTGCGCATGCGCCCCCCGCTGTACGGCGGAAGTGCCTCCCACGGGGGAATCCGCTTCGTACGGCTCCTCTAAACCGGAAGTGCCCCGGCCGATCGCCGGAAGTAGCTGCGGGGGCGGCGGCGGGCGCTACACCGGGGCGGCGGCGGCGAGAGAGGCCCGGCCCGGCCCTTCCCGGTGCTCCCCTCCCCCCCAAAGCCCCCCCGCCCCCGGGGGGGGGTTTCCCTTCCCTCCTCCCGGCTGGAACCAATGGCGGAGGCGGCGGATAGCGGCGGTTGCGGCACAGCCACCGTTACCGAGACCGGGGCCGCCGAGCCGGTGAGGCCCGGGGGGACCTGGGGGGGGGGACGGGGACGGGGGGCAGCCGTTAGGAGCTGCGGGGGGGCGTAATAAACCAGGGGGGTATATACCGGGGGAGGGGGGTATAAACGGTGTGGGGGCCCTTAAACCCCGGGGGGCGGTATATAGCCGGGGGGGGGGGCATAAATACCGGGAAGGGGGTGTTATTACCGGGAGGGGAGGGCTAAATACCGGGGGGGATGCTTAAATACCGGGGGGGGATGCTTAAATAGCGGGAGGGGGGCTTAAATACCGGAGGGGGTGGGTATAAACGGTGAGGGGGCCGTTAAACCCCGGGGGGGGGGTGTGTGTGTGTTATTACCGGGAGGGGAGGGTTAAGTACCGGGGGGGGGTGGGTTTAAATACTGGGAGGGGGGTGTTGAGCACCAAGGGAGGGGTTAAATAGAGGTGGGGGGGGTGTTATAGACATGGAGAGGGGGGTTAAATATGGGGAGGGGGCGTTAAATATCATTGAGGGGGGGATAAATGGGGATGGGGGGGCAGTAGCGGTGTCAGGGGATGGGGCAAGGCACAGAGGGGGATGTTTGGGGAGGGGGGTAATTGGGGGCGAAGGGGGCTTAATTGGGGGCGGTGGGGGCGGGTAATTGGGGGCGGGGGGCTGGCTGGTGAGCCCCCCCCCCAAATCCTTCCCCGCCCCCCAGGAGAACCGCAGCCTGACGCTGAAGCTGCGCAAGAGGAAACCCGACAAGAAGGTGGAGTGGTCGAGCGACACGGTGGACAACGAGCACCTGGGCCGGCGCTCCTCCAAATGTGGGTGTGTCCCCCCCCTGCACCCCCCCAGAACCCCCCGACACCCCCCTGAACCCCCTGACACCCCCCATCCTCCCCCAGGCTGCTGCATCTACGAGAAGCCGCGGGCGTTCGGGGAGAGCTCGACGGAGAGCGAGGATGAGGAGGAGGAGGAGGAAGAGGAGCTGGGGGCCAGGAGGGGGGGACGAAGGCTGCGGCCACCTCCACTGCATCCGGGGACACAAACGGGGGAGGGGGCGGCGGGTCGGGGGGGGGACGCGCCGGGGGGTGGGGAGGAGGGACCCCAAGAGCTGCCCCCTGGGCCCCCTGCCCCTATGGAGCACTGAGGGAACCCCCTCCCCACTGAGGGGGTGTCATCACCCACACCCCCCCCCAACCCCCTTATGGACCCTCCTCGAATGTGTCGTGTCCCCCCACCCAAATCATCTCCCCATCACATGGGGGGGGTCAACCGCCCCCCATCATCAATGCCTGAGCCCCCCCAAATCGATGCCTGACTCCCCCTTCCTCAGCACCCCCCAAGTGTTGATGCCTGATGCCCCCCCCCCCCAGTTAAACACACCCCCCCCAAGCTATCACTGCCTGGGCCCCCCCGAATCCTTCCCCCACCCCCACTGTTTGGGGGGGCCATTTTGGGGGTGCCCCCCCCTTTCTCCATGGCACCTGTGGGCATTAAAGGTGGCGCCGCTGTGACCGCTGCTGGGACGCTCTTTTTGGGGGGGGGGGGGTGTTTATTTGGGAGGGGGTCTCGAGGAGGAGGAGGGGGTTGGCTTTAGGGGGCTCCCCCCCATCCCGGGGGGCTCCTCTGGGGATGGGGGGCGTGGGGGGGCGGCGTCGGCTCTGAGCTGGGCCCCCAGGCTGTGGGGAGAAGGGGGGGGGGTGTTAGTGTCACCCAAAAAGGGGGGGTGGAGGGGGGAGGGGAGGTGTCCCCAGCCCGGGGTGTGTCCGCGAGGCCGGGACACGGTGTCCCCAAAACAAACTGTCACCTCCCAAAAATGTCACCGGGCCGGACGGGCGGCACGTGAGCCCCGGGGGGGGAGGGGGTGGAAATGGGGCATCCGGGCACGTGAGGGACGGGGCACGGGGTCATCCCCCTCCCCCCCCCCCAGCTCCTCCAAACCCCCCGGCTCCCCCAGTTCCCTCCCCAACCTGGGGGTCCCCCCCAATAGTCTGTGTCCCCCAAGCTCTCCCTCCCTCCCCCCAGATCCCCCCAAACCCGGGTGTCCCCCCCCCAAAAACCCCATCCCCCCTCTACTCCCTCTCCATCCCCAACCCCTCCCAGCTCCCCCAGTTTCCCCCAGTTCCCCCCAAACCCGGATCGTTCCCCCCCATTTACTCCCTTCTCCATCCCCAAACCCGGGTGTGTGTCCCCCCCAGTTCTATGTCCCCCCAATTCTCCCTCCCCCCAGACCCCCCCAAACCCGGGTGTGTGTCCCCCCCCAGTTCTATGTCCCCCCAATTCTCCCTCCCCCCAGACCCCCCCAAACTCCGTACCCCCCCCCCAAAAACCCCATCCCCCCTCCCTCTCCATCCCCAACCCCTCCCAGCTCCCCCAGTTCCCCCCAAACCCGGATCGTGTCGTCCCCCCCAGTTCTATGTCCCCCCAATTCTCCCTCCCCCCAGACCCCCCCAAACCCGGGTACCCCCCAAAAACCCCATCCCCCCCACTCCATCCCCCCCCTCCCCCCCCCCCCCCCCCCCAAACCTCCTCAGCACCGCATCCAACCCCCTCCCCAACCCCCCTCCCCCCTTCTACCTGCGCGGGGGGGGTCCCGGCGGGGGGGTCCCTGCGGGGGGGGTCCCGGGGGTGCCCCCGGCCAGGCGCTGGGCGATGCGACTCTCCACGGCCAGAACCAGCGGGGTGCGGAGCCGCCGAGGGGGGCAGGAGCGGCGGCAGCGGGGGCAGCAGCAGCAGCGGCTCTCGGGGGGTTCCCCGGGCCCGGCGGGGGGTCCCCGGGCCCGGCGGGGGGTCCCCGCGCCGGGGGGCCGCAGGCAGCGCCGGCAGCAGCTGTGCTCGCACGGCAGCAGCACCGGGTCCCGCAGCAGCTGCCCGCACCCCGCGCACGAGGCGTCCCGCGCCAGGCGCGCGAGGGGCCCGCGCTGGGGGGGGCCCGAGGGGGCCATGGAGGGTGCGGGGGGGGGGGTGTGTGTGTGTGCGGGGTGTGCGGGGTGTGCGGGGCGCGGGAGGCGTGTGCGGGGCAGCCCGGGCGTGGGAGAGGGGGAGGGGCCGGGGGAGGGGCGGGGGGAGGGGCGGGGGGAGGGACAGAGGGACAGAGAGGGACAGACAGAGGGACAGGGATGGACAGAGGGACATGGGGGACAGGGACAGGGATGGACAGAGGGACAGACAGAGGGACACGGGGACAGGGATGGACAGAGGGACAGACAGAGGGACAGGGATGGACAGAGGGACATGGGGGACAGGGACAGGGAGGGGCAGAGGGACAGACAGGGACAGGGGGACATGGGGGACAGACAGAGGGACAGGGAGGGGCAGAGGGGGACAGAGGGACACAGAAGGACATGGGGGACAGGGACAGACAGAGGGACACGGGACACAGACACAGGGACAGGGAAGGACATGGGACACAGAGGGACATGGGGGACAGAGGGACAGGGAGGGACAGAGGGACACAGAGGGACATGGGGGACAGGGACAGAGGGACAGACAGAGGGACAGGGAAGGACATGGGACACAGAGGGACATGGGGGACAGGCAGTGACAGGGACGGACAAAGGGACACAGAGGGACACAAGGACACAGACGTGGGGACAGGGAGGGACCCAGGACAGACAGACGGACGTGGGGACACGCAGAGCCCAGGACACGCCCAGGGACACACGGACAGAGGGACAGGGAGGGACAGAGGGACAGGGAGGGACAGAGGGACGGAGGGACGGAGGGACAGAGGGACAGAGGGACAGAGGGACAGAGGGACAGAGGGACGGAGGGACAGAGGGACGGAGGGACGGAGGGACGGAGGGACAGAGGGACGGAGGGACAGAGGGACGGAGGGACGGAGGGACAGAGGGACAGAGGGACAGAGGGACAGGGAGGGACAGAGGGACAGGGAGGGACAGAGGGACGGAGGGACGGAGGGACAGAGGGACAGAGGGACAGAGGGACAGAGGGACAGGGCCCTGGCACTGCCCCAGCCCCGAACCGCGCCAGAATGTGACGTCATCGCCCCGAAGCGCGTCAGGCGGTGACGTCACCGCCCCAAAGCACAGCGACACACGGCGTCAGGAGCCCCAGAGCGTGTTGGCACATGATGTCACCGCCCCGAGTCACATCACCGCGTGACGTCATCGCCCCCAATCACATCATTGTGTGACGTCATCGCCCCCAATCACACCAGCTCATGACGTCATCGCCCCCAACCACATCGTTGTGTGACGTCATCGCCCCCAATCACACCAGCTCATGACGTCATTGCCCCCAATCACATCATTGTGTGATGTCATCGCCCCCAATCACACCAGCTCATGACGTCATCGCCCCCAATTACATCGTTGTGTGACGTCATCGCCCCCAATCACATCATTGTGTGACGTCATCGCCCCCAATCACACCAGGGCGTGACGTCATCGCCCCGAATCACATCATTGTGCGACGTCATCGCCCCCGATCACACCAGGGCGTGACGTCATCGCCCCCAATCACACCAGTTCATGACGTCATCGCCCCAAATCACACCAGCTCATGACGTCATCGCCCCCAATCACACCAGTTCATGACGTCATCGCCCCAAATCACACCAGCTCATGACATCATCGCCCCGACCCCCAGGTCACTGTTCCGCCCCAGCAGGTGACCCCAGGGACCCAGAGCACGTTGGCACGTGATGATGTCATCACCCCAATCACACCAGCACATGATGTCATCACCCCAACCCCCCCCCCCCCCATGGCACCGCCATCCCCCCCTCCCCTCTCCCCTCAGTCCCAGTTCGGGGAGCGGATGACGAGGGGCGCCGCGTTCTTCCTCTCCCTGTCCCGTCCCTCTCCCCTCTCCCTGTCCCTCTCCCCTGTCTCTGTCCCTCTCCCTCATCCCTCTCCCTGTCCCCTCTCCTCTTCGTTCCTCTCCCCTCTCTCTGTCCCCTGCCCTCTCCCTGTCCCCTGTCCCCTCTCCCTCTCCCCTGTCCCTCTCCCTCTCCCCTCTCCCCTCTCCCCTCAGTCCCAGTCAGTTGGGGGCCATATGACGAGTGGTGCCGCGTTCTCCCTGTCCCCTGCCCTCTCCTCTCTCCCTGTCCCTCTCCCTCTCTCCCTCTCCCTCTCCCTCTCCCCTCAGTCCCAGTCGGTGGGGGGCCGGATGACGAGGGGCGCCGCGTTCTTCCTGTCCCCTGCCCTCTCCTCTCTCCCTGTCCCTGTCCCTCTCCCTCTCCCCTCTCCCTCTCCCCTCTCCCTCTCCCTCTCCCTCTCTCCCTCTCCCTCTCCCTCTCCCCTCAGTCCCAGTCGGTGGGGGGCCGGATGACGAGTGGCGCCGCGTTCTTCCTGCCCCCTCTCCCCTGTCCCCTGTCCTCTCCTCTCTCCCTGTCCCTGTCCCTCTCCCTCTCCCCTCTCCCTCTCCCCTGTCCCCTCAGTCCCAGTCGGTGGGGGGCCGGATGACGAGGGGCGCCGCGTTCTTCCTGTCCCCTGCCCTCTCCTCTCTCTCCCTCTCCCTCTCCCTCTCCCTCTCCCCTCTCCCTCTCCCTCTCCCTCTCCCCTCAGTCCCAGTCGGTGGGGGGCCGGATGACGAGGGGCGCCGCGTTCTTCCTGTCCCCTGCCCTCTCCTCTCTCCCTGTCCCTCTCCCTCTCTCCCTCTCCCTCTCCCTCTCCCCTCTCCTTCTCCCTCTCCCCTCAGTCCCAGTCGGTGGGGGGCCGGATGACGAGTGGCGCCGCGTTCTTCCTGTCCCCTCTCCCCTGTCCCCTGCCCTCTCCTCTCTCCCTGTCCCTCTCCCTCTCCCCTCTCCCTGTCCCTCTCTCCCTCTCCCTCTCCCTCTCCCCTCAGTCCCAGTCGGTGGGGGGCCGGATGACGAGGGGCGCCGCGTTCTTCCTGCCCGCCCGGATGCCGGGGTAGAAGAGGGGCCAGATCTTCTCGGTGAAGGTGTCGGTGAAGGTGAAGATGTGGGACCGGTCGGTGACGTTGTAGAACGCCACCTGCCCGGCCTCGTAGTCCACGAAGACCCCGACCCTCTTGGGCTTCACCCTCAGGCTCAGGGGGTGAAGGGGGTGGTGGTGGCCGCGTACTTGTCCCCGTTCCACAGGCGCACGCGCCAGTAGCCCGTCTCGGGCAGGGGGTGGGCTCCCCCTTGCGACTCACCGAATCCTTGCAGACCCCCAGGGCCCAGTGGGTCTTGTCCCCCACCTCCACCTCCCAGTAGTGGCGGCCCGAGGTGAAGCCCTGGGCTCCCAGCACGCAGGGGTAGATGGTGAAGCGCCGGGGGGTGTCGGGCAGCTCCCGCGGCCGCGACGGCACGAACCGAACGCTCTTCCTGTCCGCGGACAGCACCAGGTTGGGGTGGGCGGTGTCGGGGTCCAGGGTCACCTCACCTGGAGTGGGGAGGGGGGAGAGGGGATGGGATGGGGGGGAATGGGAGGGGGAGTGAGGAAGGGGATGGGGGGTGGGGAAGGGGATGGGGGGGTGGGGAAGGGGGAGAGAGATGGGGAAGGGAGAGAGGGATGGGGAGGAAGAAGGGGGTGGGGAAGGGGATGGGGGATGAGGAAGGGGAGGGGGGTGAGCAAGGGGATGGGAGGGTGGGGAAGGGGATGGGAGGGTGAGGAAGGGGATGGGGGTGAGGAAGGGGATGGGGGGTGGGGAAGGGGAGAGGGGTGGGGAGGAAGAAGGGGGTGGGGAAGGAGAAGGGGGTTGGGGAAGGGGGTTTGGGGAAGGGGGTGGGCAGGGGGAGGGGCTTTGGGCAGGGGGTTGGGCAGGGGTTGGGCAGGAGGGTTGGGCAGGGGGAGGGAGCTGGGCAGGGGGAGGGAGCTGGGCAGGGGGTTTGGGGAAGGGGTTCGGTGAAGGGTCAGGGCAGGGTCAGGGCAGGGGCAGGGTCTGGGCAGGGTCAGGGTCAGGGCAGGGTCAGGGCAGGGTCAGGGTCAGGGCAGGGTCAGGGCAGGGTCAGGGAAGGGTCAGGGCAGGGTCAGGGCAGGGTCAGGGTCAGGGCAGGGTCAGGGTCTGGGCAGGGTCAGGGCAGGGTCAGGGAAGGGTCAGGGCAGGGTCAGGGCAGGGTCAGGGCAGGGTCTGGGCAGGGTCAGGGCAGGGTCAGGGCAGGGTCAGGGCAGGGGCAGGGCAGGGTCAGGGCAGGGTCAGGGCAGGGTCAGGGCAGGGTCAGGGCAGGGGCAGGGTAGGGTCAGGGCAGGGGCAGGGTCTGGGCAGGGTCTGGGCAGGGTCTGGGCAGGGTCAGGGCAGGGTCTGGGCAGGGTCAGGGTCTGGGCAGGGTCAGGGCAGGGTCTGGGCAGGGTCAGGGCAGGGGCAGGGTCTGGGCAGGGTCTGGGCAGGGTCTGGGCAGGGTCAGGGCAGGGTCTGGGCAGGGTCAGGGCAGGGTCAGGGGGGTCAGGCAGGGGTTTGGGGAGGGGTCAGGGCCGGGTCAGGCCGCTCACCCACGAGGCGCCGCGTGATCCTGCGCAGCGTGAAGTACTGCCGCGGGAAGCTGCCGAAGTTCCGCTCCAGCTCGATCGGCACCGAGGAGCCCGCGGCGTCCAGGGGGGCAGCGGCGGCCTCACACCTGCACCCCGGGGGAGGGCGAGGAAGAGGGGGAGGAGGAAGAGGAAAAGGGGGAGGAGGAAGAGGAAGGGGGAGGAGGAAGAGGAAGGGGGAGAAGGAAGAGGAAGGGGGAGGAGGAAGAGGAAAAGGGGGAGGAGGAGGAAGGAAAGGGGGAGGAGGAAGGGGAAGGGGGAGGAGAAAGAGGAAGGGGGAGGAGGAAGAGGAAGGGGGAGGAGGAAGGGGAAGGGGGAGGAGGAGGAAGGAAAGGGGGAGGAGGAAGGGGAAGGGGGAGGAGAAAGAGGAAGGGGGGAGGAGGAAGAGGAAGGGGGGAGGAAGAGGAAGAAGGAAGAGGGAGGAAGAAGGGGGGAGATGCCAGCTCAGGGGAAGTTAAGTCTCTGTTTCCTGCCCCACTGGAGCCCTCCCAGCCGCTCCCAGCAGCTCCCAGCAGCCCCAGTCTCACCTGGCCAGGGTGTCCTTGATGTCCTGGAATTGGGGGGGGGACAGAAGGGGAGGGGAAAGGGGGTGTCAGAGCTGCCAGAAGCCCCGAGCCCCACCCCCTCCAATCCCCCCTCCCACGGGGTGTGAGCCTTCCTCCCTCCTCCTCCTCTACCTCTTCCCCCTCTTCCTCCTCCCCCTTTCTCTTCCTCCTCCCCCTCTTCCTCCTTCTCCTCCCCCTCTTCCTCTTCCTCCCCCTCCTCTCCCTCTTCCTCCCCCTCTCCCTCTTCCTCCCCCTCCTCCTCCTCCTCCCCAGCCCCACCTCGAGCACCTCAGCCCCCGACTGGCATCGCTTCTCCTCCAGCTCAGCCAGGAGCGCAGATCCCCCCCTCTCCCCCGTCCCCCGGGGCTCTGAGCCTTCCTCCCCCTCCTCCTTCTCCTCCTCCAGCCCCACCTTGAGCATCTCAGCCCCGGACTGGAGACACTTCTCCTCCAGCTCGGCCAGGAGCTGGGCCAGGGCGCGGCGCTGCTCCCCCAGCCGGGCCAGGTTGGCCTGGAGCCGCTGCCGGATCTCGCGCTCTTCCTCCTCCAGCCGCCGCAGCAGCAGCTCCTCCTCTTCCTCCAGCAGCCGGTGCAGCTCCTCGAACTCCTGGGCGATGCGCTCCCTCCGCAGGGCCACCTTCCTCTGCCAGGGGACAGGCTGCCCTCAGCATCCTCCCAGTGGCACCAGTAGGAGACCAGTATCGCCCCCCAACCTGCCTTCAGCTCGCTCGGCTTCTTCTCCTCCCGCGCCCGGCAGCCGGCCACGGCTTCCAGCTTCCGCTCCAGGGGCTCCAGGCAGCGCTGCAGCTTCTCCTGGGGGGCAGGAAGGGGAAGAGGAAGAGGGAGGAGGAGGAGGAAGAAAGAGGAGGAAGAAAGAGGAGGAGGAGGAAAGAGAAGGAAGAAAGAGGAGAAGGAAGAAGAAGAGAGAGGAGGAGAAAGAAAGAGGAAGAAAGAGGAGGAGGAAGAGGAAGGAAGAGGAGGAGGAGGAAGAGGAAGAAAGAGGAGGAGGAAGAGGAAGAAAGAGGAGGAGGAAGAGGAAGAAAGAGGAGGAGGAAGAGGAAGAAGAGGAGGAGGAAGAAAGAAGAAGAGGAAAAGGAAGAAAGAGGAGGAAAAAGAAGAAAAAGCAGGAGGAGGAAGAGGAGGAGGAAGAGGAAGAGAGAGGAAGAGGAAGAGGAGCTGCTGTGACTGGGCTTGGAGGCCACTTGGTGCCTGGAGGCTTTTCGGGGGGGGCCCAAAGGAGAAAGAGGAGGAGGAAGAGGAGGAGGAGGAGGAGGAGGCTGGGGGACACACGGAGCCCCCCATGTGGGAGGAGGAGGTGATGGCTGGGGAACACACCAAGACCCCCATGTGGGAGGAGGAGGAGACTGGAGGGGACGCTGAGCCCCCACGGGAGGAAGTGGAGGAAGAGGAGGAGGAGGAGGAGGCTGGGGGACACACGGAGCCCCCCATGTGGGACGAGGAGGAGGAGACTGGAGGGGACGCTGAGCCCCCCATGGGAGGAAGAGGAGGAAGAGGAGGAGGAGGCTGGGGGACACACGGAGCCCCTCATGTGGGAGGAGGAGGTGATGGCTGGGAAACACACCAAGACCCCCATGTGGGAGGAGGAGGAGGAGGAGACTGGAGGGGACGCTGAGCCCCCCACGGGAGGAAGAGGAGGAAGAGGAGGAGGAGGAGGAGGAGACTGGAGGGGACGCTGAGCCCCCCACGGGAGGAAGAGGAGGAAGAGGAGGAGGAGGAGGAGGAGACTGGAGGGGACGCTGAGCCCCCCACGGGAGGAAGTGGAGGAAGAGGAGGAGGAGGAGGAGGCTGAGGGGTCCCCCCGCCCCCCGCAGAGCCCGCCCTCCCCCTGACCTTGTACTCGGAGGCGGCGGTGCTGAGGGGCACCAGGCGGTGGGCGCGGTGGGCGTGGGAGATCTCGCACAGGAGGCACACGGGCGCCTGGTCGTCGCGGCAGAAGCGGGCCAGGGCCTGGCCGTGGGCCCCGCACAGCCTCTCCCCTTCCTCTTCTTCCTCTTCCTCCGGCCTCCTCTTCCTCTTGGCCCCCCGCAGCTGGCGGGCGGCCTCCACCATGTTGCCCAGCTGGCGGTTGGGCCGCAGGGCGCGGTGGCGGGAGGTCTTGCGGCACACGGGGCAGGGGAAGTCGCGGGCCAGCTCGGCCCACCAGCGCGTGATGCAGCGGCGGCAGAAGTTGTGGCCGCACTCGATGATCACCGGGTCCTGCAGGTACTCCAGGCACACCGAGCAGCTGGCCTCCACCCGCAGCGTCTCCAGGGGGTCGGCGCCCGACGGGGCGGCCATGGCGGGGAGGGGGCTGGGGGGGGAGGGGGGACAGAGGGGGAAACTACCCACCCGCCCCCCCCTTCTTCCTCACGCCTCCTCCCTGGGGGTTGGGGGGGTTTTGAAGCGGGGGGGGGGGTGAGGCGTGGAGGGGTGTGGTTCAAGGAGGGGTTTTGGGAGAGGAGGTGAGGCAGCGGGGTGATGATGTCACGGGTGGGGGTGGTGATGTCACAGGCGGGGGTGGTGACGTCACGGATGGGGGTGATGATGTCACGGGTGGGGGTGGTGATGTCACGGATGGGGGTGATGTCACGGGTGGGGGTGGTGATGTCACGGGTGGGGGTGATGATGTCACGGATGGGGCGATGATGTCACAGGTGGGGGTGATGATGTCACAGACGGGGTGGTGATGTCACAGACGGGGTGGTGATGTCACGGGTGGGGGTGGTGATGTCACAGGCGGGGGAGGTGATGTCACGGGTGGGGGTGGTGATGTCACAGGCGGGGTGGTGATGTCACGGATGGGGTGATGATGTCACGGGTGGGGTGGTGATGTCACAGGCGGGGTGGTGATGTCACGGGTGGGGGGTGATGTCACGGATGGGGGTGATGATGTCACGGGTGGGGTGTTGATGTCACGGGTGGGGGTGGTGATGTCACGGGTGGGGGGGTGGTGATGTCACAGCGGCGGCACAGGGCGGGGCTGGGTCTCTAAGGGGGGACGGGGGTTCCCATCCATCCGGGCGGCGCTGAGGGATCCTTTTTGGGGGGGGGGGAGGGGAGGGGGAGAGGAAAAGCGGCTGCGGCTGCCTTCAGGGTGACGTCATTCCGGCGGGGCGTGACGTCATTCCGGCGGAGGTAACGGCATTGAGGCGGGGCGGGACGCCGAGAGGCCAAGGCCCCGTTCTTCAGCCTCTCCAAGGCCGGGGGAGGCTGCGGGCCGGGGACGGGGAGAGGGAACCCGGCGAAGGGCACCCGCGGGGGCGGGAGAGGCCAGGGCGGCCGCGGCGGGCGGGGCTCGGAACGGGCGGGGCGCACAGCGGGGGGGCGCAGCCGGGCCCCGGAGGGGCTGCGGGGCGGCTCAGGGCCGTGCCGGGCGGGAGGGAGCGGGAGGGACCCGGCGGGAGCGGAGAGACCGGTCGCCTCAACTCACCGCTGCCACGGCCACCGCCTGGCCGGGGCTCCGCGCCGGAAGTGACGCCATCTACCGGAGACGGAAATGGAAAGGGAGAGACTGACGAGGATCCCGACCAATGGGAAGCGCCGGTCCCGCCCACTCGGGGGGCGCGGCCAATCGGCGGAGAGATGGCGGCGCCGGTGCGGGACCGGGAGGCGCTGCAGAGGCTCAACTTCCTCTTCCAGGTCCGGGGTGGGGGATTGGGGGGGCCGGGAGCCCCGGGGGAGCTGGGCGGGGGGCTCTGGGGACCCGGGGAGGGTCTGGGGGGGCCCGGGGGGGGTCTTGAGGCCTGGGGGGGCCGTGGAGGCCCGAGGGAGCCATGGCGGCCCAGGGAATGGAGCCTGGGAGGCGGAGCCGGGCTGGGGGTGGCCCAGGAGGGGGAGCGGGGGACATTGAGGGGGGACCCGATGGGGAGGGAGGTGCTGCGGGGTGGAGGGGGGGGGTGGAGCCTTGCCCCCTCCACCCCCCCTCCTCTCCTCTCCCCTCCCCCAGGCCGCGCACTGGGTGCTCCCCCACAGCCCCGCCCTGGCCCGGTTCTACTGCAGCACCCAGCGAGGGGCCGCCCGACGCCTGGTCCTGCGCATGTGAGCTGGGGGTGGGTGTGGGGAGGTGCTGGTGGGGGTGAAAGGGGGTTGATCATCCCCCCACGCCCCCCCTCCGTGTGCCTGTGTCCCTCCGCAGGGCCCCCTCGGTGAAACGCACCGTGTGCCGCCGCTGCTGCTCCCTGCTGCTGCCCGGGGACGGCGGGTGCCTGCGCCTGCGGGGTGGGTGCAGGGACACCCGGGCTGGGAGGAAGGGGAGGGGGATGTGGGGGCACCCCTAACCCCCCGAGGGCGGCGGGTGCGGCCCCGGGGCGGCGCTAACCCCGCCGTGTGTCGGTGTCCCCCGGCCGCGCAGGGGGAGGGCAGCCCCGCGTCGTGCTGCGCTGCCGGCGGTGCGGCCGGAGCCGCCGCTACCTCTGCGGGCAGGAGCTGCGCGCCACGGAGCAGGCCCCGCCCACCGGTGAGTGCGGGGCGGGGCTTAGAGGGGCGGGGTTGGGATCCGCCCAAGCTCATTGGGTGGAGCAGCTTTGGGGGCGGGGCTCCTGTCACTTACGCACACACCCTCTGCAGGGGAGACCCCGGCATAAACCCTACCCGGCAACAGAGCTGCGGCACGGCCTCTGATTGGTTCCCGCTGAAGCTGCCTCTAACCAATAGGAAAACAGCGGCTGCAGAAATAAACCCTTTTATTCCATATATGGTAGTGTGGACCTCTGATTGGCTCAGCGCGCGTAGGCGGGGCTAACACTCATCCTCTCCTAGCAGAGCAAAGGCGTTAGGGGCGGTGCTAGCTGGGGGCGTGGCCTCACCTGACTCCGCCTCCTCGCTGTCCTCCTCCTCCTCCTCCTCCTCCGAGCTTGAACCCTCGCCCGGGGGAGCGGAGCCGGGGGGACCGGACGCCGGAGCCCCGGAGCCCCACAGCCCCGGCACCCCCGACTGCCCCCGCTCCTGCAACGCCGCCAGCGCCGCCGTTTCGGGGTGCTGCTCCCACAGATCTGGGGGGAAAGGGGGCATGAGGGGCTGCCGGGGGAGCCAAGCTCCCCCCACTCCCACCTCAACCTCCCCGGCGGGGATCCAGAGTCCCTCCCTGGAGGAGTGGGGGGATCCAGAGTCCCTCCTGTCCCCGGGGAGGGGTGCAGCCCCCCAGTCTGGGGCGACTGAGGCTCACCCTTCTGTGCAGCGTATCCGGGCGGGCGCAGGCAGAGCCGGAGCCTCCCCTCAGCCGCCAGCCTCAGGATGCTGTTGGCCGCCCGGTACACGTCGTTCCGAGCCGCTTTGGCCGTCTTGTACCCTCGTTTCTCTGCCCAGGCTGAGAGGGGGGAGATAAAAGGCTCAACCCCCCACTGTCAGCAGTTAAACACCCACTGAGGAGCAGATTCAGCCCCCCAAAACCCACGGTACCTTCGCAGATGTCCCAGGCGGTCCAGCCAGCGGCAGCGCTGGGGGGCGCAGCTGCAGGAGGGGGGCAGGGGGAGGCGGGCGGCCAGGTAACCCACGGCTGAGTAGGGCTCCTGCAGCTGGGAGATGGGGTAGACACCCGCCAGCACCTGGGGAGGGGGACAGGAGAGGTGAGGGGGGCACAGGAGAGGTGGGAGGAGGGATATGCCTGCCAGCACCTGGGGAGGAGGACAGGAGAAGTTGGGGAGGGGGACATGAGACATGAGGGGGGGTCCAGGGCCTACCTGGAGAGCCGGCGGGGCGCGGGACGGGAAGACGAGGCCGGGGCAGTCGCAGAGGCGCACGCAGGGGGTGAGGAAATGGGTTTGGAAGTAGCGGGTGCGACCGGGAGCGCGGGAGACGCTGACGGCGCTGCGGCCCACCAGCGCGTTCAGCACCGAGGACTTGCCGGCGTTGGGGAGGCCTGAGGGGAGCAGGGTTGGGTGGGTGGGTGGGGGGAAGGTACGGCCCCCCCAGCCTCAATTTAACAGCTCCCACATGCTTTGGATCCTCCCACCACCCCAAAGTTGGGCTTCCAGAGCCCTCCCCAAGCCCCTGAGCCCCAGGCCCCCCTCACCGACGCAGCCCAGGGTGAGGACGCCGTAGCGGTACCGCTCCCACTGCCGAGGAGCCGCCGTGGGGTTGTTGTCACCGTCAGCCTCATCGTCACCCGCGTCCTTGGAGTCCCCCATGTCCTGCTGCTGCTCTTCCTCCTCCTCCTCTTCCTCCCCTCGTGCTGCTGCCTCCTCTGCTCGGTCCAGCCGCGCTCGCCAGCTGCTCAGGTCCACTGCAAGGCCACAAGCGGGTGACAGGGGCGAAGGGACACCCAGGGGGTGCAAGGACAAACCCCCTCAAAGCTAAGCAGGGATCCCCCCACCCACCCATGGGTGCACACTTACCTTCTCCCCCCACGATGCTCTCACAGGCTTCCAACAGCTGCCGGGGTCCCACCGCCTGGCTCCAGCCACCCCCCGCCTCTGCCGCCGCTGCAGACCTTGGGGGTGAAATTTAGGGGGAGGGGTGGGCTGCTGTAAGGACCCCTGGGTGCTGCTCCCCCCACCCCTGAGCGCTCCCATCCCTACCAGCAGCCGTCGGGGCCCGTGACGGGGAGGAGGTGAAGGGGACGACGCGGGCGGTGGGGAAGCGGCGCCGCAGGAGGTGGCTCCAGGCGGTGGCCACGGCCGGGGGGTCAGATCCACCTTGTTGAGGATGAGGATCAGCCCCTTCCCCAGCTCCCGCGTCACGTGGGTGGCCAGCGCCGGCGGCACGTTCAGCGCCTGGGGAGGGACAGACAGACAGACAGACAGCAGGGCAGGGAATCAGCAGCACCATGGATTTTGGGGTGCCCCCCCCCCCCCCCAGCCCGATACTCACCGGGTGCCGCGCGTCCGTGATGAGCAGGATGACGTCAGACATCTCCAGCACCCTCCAGAGCTGCCGCCACGTCTGAGGAGAAGGGGGGACACGTCAAGGTGATGCCCCCCCCCAGCCCCCGGCCCCCTCCTCCCCCCCCAGCCCCCTCCTCACCTCCAGGTTGTGCTCGAAAGGGGCCACCCCCCCCCCGTCCTCGTCGCCGTTGCCCCCCTCGCGAAGGGCCCTCAGGAAGGCGCTGAACGCCGCCTCCTCCCGCGCCCGCAGCTCCTCCGGGGTCATGGCGAAGCTCCAGGGCGGCCGGCGAGGGAAATCCAGCCCTGGCACCACACAGCCTGGATCTCACCTGGGATCACCCCCCCATTCCCCCTCCCCACACCCCCCAACTCCCCCCCAGTGCCCCCACAGGGGTTCAGCACACCCTCCCCCTGAATCCCTTCCTCACCCCCATCCCCCAGGGCTCTCCCCCCACCCCCTCACCGGGGCCATAGATGGTGTCAGGGTCCAGCTCCAGCGCTGTCTCTGGCAGCAGCTCCACCAGCTCCTCCTGAGCCCGGCGCCGGCGTCGAGCCAAAGCTTCAGCCCGCGGCCCCCCCAGCTGGAGCCGGAACCTAGGGGATACCTCACACATCCACACCTGCCCTCAGCTGCTCTGGGATCCCCCTCTCCCTCCCTCCATCATCCCAGTTACCTGCTGGGGTCGTGGCGGCGAGGAAGAGGAGCTGGATCTCCTGTTTCCGTGGCGGCTGCTGCATCTCCAGCCCGTTCCTGGCTCTCGCTACGGCTGCCCGGGGCCGAGGCCAGCCCAGCTGGGGGGGCATCTGCAGGCAGGGAGTGGTGAGAGGAGGAATGAGGAGTTGGGGGGGGGTGGGGTCTGCTCCCCAAGCAAGGCACCACCAGCCTGGCTCAGCCCTGCTCCGCTCCAGGCCCGGTTCCTGGCCTGGCTCCACCCCAGACCCCGCTCCCAGCTCTGTTCTGGCTCCCGGCTCCACTCCCCCGGTCCCCACCCCTAACTTCCCGCTCCTGGGCCCACTCCCCCCTGCTCCCCGCTGCCCCTGGCCACCCCCCTCCCCGGCTGCCTGCTCCCGGGCCCTGCTTCCCCCCAACTCCCCCCAGCCAGGCCCTACTTCCCCCAGACCCAGCTCCGCCCGGGCCCACCCCTGGCTCCCCCCAGCCCCGGGTTCCCCAGGCCCCCGACTCTCCCCACTCCACGGCTCCCCCTCCCTGGCTCCCCTCGCTCCCCTTCAGCCCCAGCTGCCCCCGGGCCCGGCCCCCGCTCTCCCCAGCCCCTCCCCACCCCAGCTGCCCGCTCCCGGGCCCTGCTTCCCCCGCCTGCCCCCGGCCAGGCCCCGGCTCCCCGCTCCCCCCACCCCGGCCCCCCCTCCCAGCCCCGGCCCCTCCCCGGCCCCGGCTTCCCCCGGCCCCCCGGCTCTCGCCGCTGCCCCCGCTCCCCCCGGGCCCGGCCCCGGCTCCCCCATCTCACCCCCGCGTTTCCGTTCGCGCCGGTCGCGGAGCTGCTGCTTCTTCCGCTTCGCGCTGAACGGCCGCTTGCGGGGCATGACGGGAAAGGGCGGGGCGGGGCCAGCCGCGGCCAATAGGAGAGGGGAAAGGCGGGGAGAGGGGCGTGAGTGGCGGGAAGAAAGACCAATTATAAAGGGAAGCTGGAGGGGCAGAAGGGAGCTGAGAGGCTGAAGCGGAGAAGCCAATGGGAAAGGAGGTTGCCTCAGGGAGGGGGCGGGACAAAGGAGCGGGAGCCAATGGAAAGAGAGATCTACTCAGAGCGTGCGAAGCCAATGGGAAGAAAGAACCGCCCCGGAAAATGAGGGAGAGGGGCGTGACCCGCAGAGACACCGGACCAATCAAACAACGCGGCGGACCGGACGTGAGTCCTCCGACGAGGCGGCGCTCTAGGCAGAGCTCTGTGGCCGCGCAGGCGCAGTTGCGTGGGGCGCCCGGCCATGCCGAGGGGAACGCGGCCGGCGGCCGCCAAGCAGGAGGAATGGCGGGGGGAGAACGAGGAGCCGGGTGAGCCCGGGCGGGGGGAGAACAAGGGGCCGGGAGAGCACGGGCGGGGGTCGGCCGGGGCCCGGGACTGGGCGGGGAGAAGGGGCGGGGGGCGGGGGGAGGGGGCCTGAGGCGCCTGAAGGGATGGGGGGGGGGGGCGGGCGGGGACTAGGCCTGGGGGGGTAAGGGGGAGTCGGGCCCTTATTGGGGGGGCTCGACCCCGCCTGGGGGGAGCTGACCGCGTTTGGAGGGGGCTCAACCCTTTTTTGGGGGGGATCGAGCCCTTTTGGGGTGGTTAATCCTTGTTTAGGAGGGTCGGCCGGTGTTTGGGGGGGTTTGACTCCGTTTGAGGGGGGTTCGGTCCTTGTTTTGGGGGGTTAACCCCGTTTGGAGGGGATCCAACCCTTCTGGGGGGGGGGTTGACCTCGTTTGGGGGGGTGTAGCCCTGTTTGGCGGGGAGGTAATACTGTTTGGAGGGGGTTTGGACCCCTTTTCAGCAGGGATCCACCCTGTTTGGGGGGGATCGACCGTGTTTGGGGGGGATCAACCCTGTTTGGGGGGTGAACCCTGTTTAGGGGGGCTAAACCTTGTTGGGGGGGGGGGGCTAACCCTGTTTGAGGGGGGAACTGACCCTTTTTGGGGGGAATTGGCCCTTTCTTGGGGGATTCAACCCATTTTTGGGGGGATGAATACATTTAGGGGGGATTATCCCCTTTTTGGGGGGCAGATGATTGCATTTTGGGGGAGGGGGCCCAACCAGGGTCTCCTCACACGCTGCCCCCCCTCTCCTCCCCCTTCCCCGCCCAGACCAGCCGGTGAAGAAGGGCAAGAAGGACCGAAGGGGCAAGAAATCGGTGAGCCCTCCCCTGACCCTTGACCCCTGACCCTGCCCCCACCCCCCTGACCTCTACCCTTTGCCCCCTCCCCAAAAAGTTCTTCGAGGAGCTGGCAGAGGAGAAGAAACCGGCTCCAGCTGAAGCCCCGACCCCCCCGGAGAAGGATGCGCTGCCCCAACAGGTTCCTTAAGGGGTGGGGGGGGGGGGGAATGACACACGCTGGGGGAATGACTGGGGGAGGGGGGTAATTAAAGAGGGAGTTAACGAGCTTCCTCACCCTCCCCCAGGCCTCCAGGAAGAAGAAGGACCGAAGGAAAGAGCGCCGGCGCCCGGAGCCGGAGCCGGAGCCCGAGGAGGTGGAGCTGAGCCGGCGGCTGCAGGAGCTGGCGGCCGCTGACAGCGAGGAGGAGGAGGAGGAAGGTCGGTTCTGGGATGGGGGAGCCCTTAATTTTGGGGGTGAGAAGTGGGGAACACCCCCCCACACTTGACCCCCCACGTGGTGTCTCCCCCCCACAGCCCCGGCCCCCAGGAAAGGTGGGAGGAGGAGGAAGGTGAGTGAATGAGGAAGGGAGGAGGGTTGGGGGGGGGGGGGGCAATGATTTGGGGTGGGGGGCAGCCTGAAATAGGGGGAGGCAGGGGAATTTGGGGAGGGGGAAGGGGGGAAATGCAAGATTTTGGGGTTCCCCTCGCAGGGTGGGAACGTCTTCGCGGCGCTGAGCCAGGAGCAGAGGAGGAGGAGGAGGAGGAGAAGAAGAAAGACGAAGGCTCCCGGCAGGGCAAGGGCAGGAGTGGCAAGGTGGGGTCTGCAGGGGAGGGGGGTTGGGGGAGCACCCCAAAAGCTGGGTTGGGGGTGGGGTGTCTGGATGTGTCTCCCTACCCCCCCAGATCCCTGGTGGCTCCGTGCAGGAGGAAGAGGAGGGTGAGAAGAGGAAGAAGAGCAGGAAGAATGAGAAGACCAAGGGGAAGCGGCAGGTGAGGGCTGGGTTTTGGGGGGTGTCACCCCACAATGGGGGTCCCCACGCTTTGAGGGGGGGTCTCACCTTGCTGCTTCCATCCCCCCTCTCCCCAGGGCAAAGCCCCCAGTGAGGATGAGGCCGAAGGCTCCGAGGAGGATGCACGGCCCAAAGGCGGGAAGGTGAGGGGGGGGGGGCAGGATGGACCCCCTTTGTTTTGGTGAGGGATTAAAGGGGGGCTGCCCCCCACCCCCAAAACCCCCCTCACTCTGTGTGACCCCCCAGAACAAGTTCTCAGCTCTGTGTGATGAGGATGATGATGAGGAGGGAGAAGAGGCCGAAGAGCTCCAGAAGGGCAGCGAGCCCGTGAGTCCCTGGAAAGGGGGGAGGGGGAGTTGGGGAAGGAGGGGGGTTTGGGGGGTGGGGGGGGTTTGGAGGCGGGGGGGGGGCAGCAAGGGGTCCCTGGTGCTGATGGGGTGTCCCCAGGAGGAGGAAGAGGAGGAGGAGGGGAGGAAGGCCGAGCCCGGCGCCCGCGTCAGCAAGAAGGAGAAGAAGAAGATGAAGAAGCAGGTGAATTGGGGGAGGGGGGGCGTGGTGATTAAAGGGGTGGGGCTGGTCTCTAGCCCCCCCTCACACCCCAATTTGCCCCCCTGCCCCCCCTTTACCCCCCCCCCCCCAGCTGGAGTACGAGCGCCAGGTCGCCACCATGAGAGCGGCAGCGGCGTCGGGCGACAACGACTTCTCAGTGTCCCAGGCCGAGCTGTCCTCACGCCAGGCCATGCTGGAGAACGCCTCCGACATCAAGGTGACCCCACAGCCCCCCCTGAGCCCCCCCAAAATCAACAGCACCCCCAAAAACACCCCCCTCCCCCAACACACCCCCCTGCGCCGCGGTGGTACCTCCCGCTGCGGGGTGAGGGAGGGGAGGGGGTTGTACCATTGTGCTTCGGATGGGGGGGGAATGGGGGTGTTGGAGGGGTTTGGGGGGGTCCCTTTGTCACCCAAAAGGGGGGTCCCTGCCCCCCCCTTTTCTCCCCCTCCCCTGGCAGCTGGAGAAGTTCAGCATCTCCGCTCACGGGAAGGAGCTTTACGTCAACGCCGACCTCTACATCGTGGCCGGGCGCCGCTACGGCCTCGTGGGACCCAACGGGTGGGTGCCCCAGCTCCGGGGTGGGGGGGGTCTCACAGGGCTGTGGGGTGCCTTGGAGGTGAGGGGGGTCCTTACCCACCCCCTCTTTTCCCCCCCCCCCCCCCCAGGAAAGGGAAGACGACGCTGCTGAAGCACATCGCCAACCGGGCGCTGAGCATCCCCCCAACATCGACGTCCTGCTGTGCGAACAGGGTGAGCCTGGGGAGGTTCCTTGAGACAAACCCCCCCCAAAACCACCTCAGACCCCCCCAAAAACCCCTTTTCCCCCCCCCAGAGGTGGTGGCAGACGAGACCCCAGCCGTGCAGGCGGTGCTGAAGGCCGACACCAAACGCCTGCGGCTGCTGGAGGAGGAGAAGCGGCTGCAGGCGATGCTGGAGCGCGGCGACGACGCCGCTGCCGAGCGCCTGGAGAAGGTAGGGCAGGAACCTGGGTGGAATTCTCTGGAAAATCCCTCAAATTCACCATTCCCCCCCCCTTTTCCTTCCCTTCCCTGAGGTGTACGAGGAGCTCAGGGCCATCGGGGCGGCGGCAGCCGAAGCCAAAGCCCGGAGGATCCTGGCTGGGTTGGGCTTCAACCCTGAGATGCAGAACAGAGCGACCAGAAAGTTCTCTGGAGGGTGGAGGATGAGGGTGTCCCTGGCCCGGTGAGGATGGGGGGGACACCGGGGGGGGGGACACACGCCAGGCACCTCGGGGTGACACCAGCGCCCCCACCCCTCAGGGCTTTGTTCATGGAGCCAACGCTGCTGATGCTGGATGAACCCACCAACCACCTCGACCTCAACGCCGTCATCTGGCTCAACAAGTGAGGGGATGAGTTTATGGGGGGGGAATTAGAGGGTTGGAGGGGGCTCATTGCCCCCCCCCAACTTTGTGGACCCCTCCCCACTCTCCCCAGCTACCTGCAGACCTGGAAGAAGACGCTGCTGGTGGTGTCCCACGACCAGGGCTTCCTGGATGACGTCTGCACCGACATCATCCACCTCGACGCCCAGCGCCTCTTCTACTACCGGGGCAACTACAGTACGTGGTGAGGTAGATGGGGGGCGTGGCTAGTAATTAGTGGGGGGTAATTAACCCCCCTGCCCCCCCCTTTTTCCCAGTGACCTTCAAGAAGATGTACCAGCAGAAGCAGAAGGAGCTGCTCAAGCAGTTTGAGAAGCAGGAGAAGAAGCTCCGCGACCTCAAAGCCGGCGGCAAGTCCACCAAGCAGGCGGTGAGTGAGGAGTTTGGGGGGCTTCAGGGGACCCCCTTCCCCCCTAATAATCCCTGCCTGTCCCCTTCTTCCCCCCTCCCAAATCCCTGTCTGTCCCCTTCTTTATCCCCCCCACCCCAGGATCCCTGTTTATCCCCTTCTCCCCCCTCAACATTCCTGTCCTGGGGGTTCCCCCCTCCCCATCCCTCTGGGTGCTGCAGGGGGGATTTGGGGGGCTCAGAGGGGGTTTGCTGACCCCCTTTTCCCCCCTCTTTGTGCCCCCCCCTCCAGGAGAAGCAGACAAAGGAGGCTCTGACCAGGAAGCAGCAGAAGTGCCGGCGCCGGACGGCGGCCGAGGAGGCGGCTGAGGCGCCCGAGCTGCTCAAGAGGCCCCGGGAATACACCGTGCGCTTCACCTTCCCCAACCCCCCCTCAGCCCCCCCATCCTGGGCCTCCACGGTACGCTGGGGGGGTAGGGAGGGGTACAGGGATTTGGGGGGGGGGGTCTCCCCAGCTCGTTGAACCCCCCCTTGTCTCCACACAGGGGTTGATTTTGGCTACGAGGGGCAGGAGCTGCTGTTCCGTAACCTGGACTTTGGGATCGACATGGAGTCGCGGGGTGAGACCCCCCCCAGGCACACAGGGTGGGGGGGCTGCTGTGGGACCCCCCACCCTAATGGGAAGCTTCCCCACCCCCTTTTTCCCTCCCAGTTTGCATCGTGGGCCCCAATGGTGTGGGGAAGAGCACGCTGCTGCAGCTGCTCACCGGGCAGCTGACACCGGTAAGGACACGCAACCAACCCCCCCAAATCAAATTGAGGGGGTGGCACCCCAAAAATACAGTGGGGAGGGGGATGTCTGAATTTGGGGGCTCCTCTGGGTTTGGGGAGCCCTGGGAGGGGGAGAATGAGGGAAAATAATCCCCTGTGGAGGGGGATGAGGGGAGGCTGGGGGGGTGTCTGGGGGATGGAGGGGTCTGTAGGGGGGGTGTCTGGTGGGCAGGGAGGGGTCTGGGGGGATGAGAGTGGTTTGGGGGTTGGGGGGTTCTGGCAGGGGGGAGACTGTGGGGCAGGGAGGGAGGACTGGGGTGGGGGGGCAGGGGGGCAGGGAGGGAGGACTGGGGTGGGATCTGAGGGGCAGGGAGGGGCTGGGGGTGGTCTGGGTGCTAGGAGGGGTTCTTTGGGGGGGGGTTCTTGGGGGGAGTCTGGCAGGCAGGGAGGGAGCTTGGGGGATGGAGAGGAGGACAGGGTGCAGGGAGGGGTCTGGGGGGATATGGAGGGGGCAGATTTTGGGGTGTTCCCCACCCCCCATCCCCACCCCCCCCACGTTTCCTTTGCAGACACGGGGGCAGATGCGCAGGAACCACCGGCTGGTGAGTGGGGGGGCGGGGTGGAAAGGGGGGGGGTCCACCCTGGGTGGGGGTGTGAATCCCAGGGCTGTGGGGTGAATCCCAGGGCTTCTTCCTTCCCTCCCCCCCCAGAAAATCGGGTTCTTCAACCAACAAGCGGCGGAGCAGCTGCGGCTGGAGGAGACGGCGGCCGAGTACCTGCAGCGCGGGTTCAACCTCCCGCACCAGGACGCCCGCAAGTGCCTGGGGCGCTTCGGGCTGGAGGGGCACGCACACACCCTGCAGATCGCCAAGCTCTCGGGTGGGCTGGGCGAGGGGGCAATTGGGGGGCAGGGAGAGGCTGGGGGGGGAGTGATTGGGTTGGAGGGCAGCGATTGGGGGGCAGGGAGAGGCTGGGGGGGGAGCGATTGGGTGGGGGGAGTGGGATCAATTGGGGGGCAGGGAGAGGCTGGGGGTGGGAGTGATGTTGGGGGGGAACGATTGGGTGGGGGGGGTAATGATGGGGGGAGGGAATGATGGGGGGGCAGCGATTGGGCTGGGGGGAGATCGATTGGGGGGCAGGGAGAGGCTGGGGGGGAGTGATTGGGTGGGGGGAGCAATTGGGTGGGGGGGTATTGTTTGGGGGCAGCAAGAGGCTGGGGGGAGTGACAGGGTGGGGGTGGGGAGTGATGGGGGGGATCAATTGGGTGGGTGGGGGAGTAATTGGGGGGATCGATTGGGTGGGGGGGCAGTGAGAGGCTGGGGGGGATCAATGGGGTGGCATTGGTAGGGGGCAGGGAGGATCAATGGGGGGATCAATGGGGAGATTAATGGGGGGATTAATGGGGGAGGATCAATGGGGGAGGATCAATGGGGGGGGATCAATGGGGGGATCAACGGGGAGCAGGGGGATCAATGGGGGGGCAGCGTCAGTGGGTCATTGATGGGGGCAAGGAGCATCAATGGGGGGTGTCAGTGGGGGCGTGGTCTGGGCAGGGGGCGTGGCTTATACCTGTTATTGCCCTATCATCAATGGCTGCCACTGTGTGGGCGGGGCTTTGGGTGGAATCGGGGCGGGGCTTCAGGGAGCCGTGCTGCCATTGGTGGTGCTCGCTAAGGGCCCCCCGCCCCCCCCCCCCCCCCGCAGGCGGGCAGAAGGCGCGGGTGGTGTTTGCCGAGCTGGCCTGTCGCGAGCCCGACGTCCTCATCCTGGTGAGTGGGCGGGGCTTGGGGCGAGCCCCGCCCCTCGTGTGGGTGGGGCTTAGGGATGGGCCAGACCCCACCCAACCCCCCTCAATCCCCCCCCAGGACGAACCCACCAACAACCTGGACATCGAGTCCATCGACGCCCTGGCCGACGCCATCAATGACTACAGGGGAGGTGAGAGGGGGGTGACCTCACCCCCTGCCCCGTGACATCACCCCCCGCCCCGTGACATCATTCCCTATCCCGTGACGTCATCCCTGTCCTGTGGCGTCATCCCTGTCCCACCATCCCCGTCCAGTGACATCACCCCCCACCAAATGACATAATTCCCACCCCTGTGACATCATTCCCCATCCCATGACGTCATCCCCATCCCGTGATGTCATCCCTGCCCGGTCACCTCCTTCCCATCCTGTGATGTCATTCCCCACCCCGGTTCTCACCCCCCTCACCCCCATGCCCTCACTCCCTGCCCCCATGCCCTCATTCCCCACCCCCGTGACATCATCCCCCATCCCATGATGTCGCCTGTCCCGTGATGTCATCCCCAGTCACCTCCTTCCCATCCCGTGATGTCATCCCCTGCCCTATGACATCATTCCCCACCTCCCTGTGATGTCATTCCCCACCCCGGTTCTCAGACCCCCCACCCCCATGCCCTCATTCCCCTGGCCGTGATGTCACTCCCCACCCCATGACGTCGTTCCCCGCCCCCATGACGTCACTCCCCGCCCCCGTGACGTCACTCCCCGCCCCCATGCCCTCATTCCCCACCCCCGTGACGTCATTCCCCACCCCATGTCATTCCCCACCCCCATGATGTCGCCCATGCCGTGATGTCCTCCCTGCCCGGTCATCTCCTTCCCATCCCGTGACGTCATCCCCTGCCCTATGACATCATTCCCCACCCCCCCATGCCCTCATTCCCCACCCCGTGACATCATCCCCCATCCCATGACGTCGCCTGTCCCGTGAAGTCATCCCCTGCCCTATGACATCATTCCCCACCCCGGTTCTCACCCCCCGCCCCCGTGACGTCACTCCCCGCCCCCATGACGTCACTCCCCGCCCCGCAGCCGTCATCGTGGTGAGCCACGACGCGCGGCTGATCACGGAGACGGGCTGCCAGCTGTGGGTGGTGGAGGAGCGCGGCCTCAGCCAGATCGACGGCGACTTCGACGACTACAAGCGCGAGGTGCTGGAGGCGCTGGGCGAGGTCGTCATCAGCCGCCCCCGCGAGTGACGTCATCACCGCGCGACGCCACCCCCCACCCCACCCCCCCCCCCAAATAAAGAGCCTCATGACGTCATCGCACCTTTGGGGGGGTCTCTCTCTCTCTCTCTCTCTCTCTCTCCCCTCCCCCCCGGGTTTATTATTAATGTACAAAATATACAAAAGGGGGAGGGGCGGGCGCGGCCCCTCCCCCGCCATGTTTTCACAGAAAACAGTGTCCGGCGCAGCCCCTCCCCCCACACCCCCCCAAAATCCCACCCTCCCCCCCCCCCAAATCCCCGGCGGCGCAGCCCCAGGCGGCGGCGTGTGGCGTGTGCGCTGGGGGGGAGGGGAAGGGGGGTGGGGGGAGGGGTAACACCCACCCCGGGGCTGTTCTGTTTCCCCCCCGAGTTGAGTCCATTTGGCCCCGGTTTGGGGGGGGGTAACTGGGCAGCAGCATTTTAACCCTGGGGGGGTAAAATTAGTGTGTGTGGGGTGGTTACATCCCCCCCGGAGGGGTTAATGCCCTGGGGGGGGGGGGAGGGGCACAATAAGAGGGTGCTGTCAATGGGGGGGTCCCACCACCCTCCAGGAGGGGGATTTATGGGGGGAGGGGGGGATTACCCCCTCAGAGGGAGCTATGGCTGTGGGGGTTACTTAGACCCCGGGGGGGCAATTTCTGCCCCACAGGTGGGTGCTTACACCCAGGGGGGGCCATTACCCCCCCATGGGGGGGGATCTGTACCCCCCAGTTGGTTATTTAGGCTGGGGGGAGGGAGGGGCTCGGTGGTAACGCCCCTTGGGGTCCCTCTGCCCCACTGGTGTCTGTACCCCTGGGGGGGGGTAATTACACCCCCCAGTTGGGGAATTACCCCCCCATATTGGATATTTACTCCCCCCATTGGATATTCACACCCCAGGGGGGATGTTTGTGCCCCTGGGGGGGTGTTTACACCCTCCCCTTGGATATTTACCCCCCCTTGGGTATTTATGCCCCTGAGAGGGGTATTTACTCCTCCCCATTAGATATTTACCCCCTTGAGGGGGTATTTCACCCCCCTGGGGGGAGTAATTTAAACTCCCCCACCGGGTATTAACCCCCCTTGGATATTTAAGCCTCTGGGGGGGGGTTTAAGCTCCCCCATTGGTTATTTACCCCACCCCCATTGAATATCCCCCCCATTAGATATTCAAGCCCCGGGGGGGGGGGGGTATTTACACCCCTGGGGGAGCTATTTGTCCCCTTCCCCGTTGGATATTCAAGCCCTGGGGGGATATTTAATCCCTCCCATTTGATATTTAAGACCCCAGGGGGTATTTACACACCCCCGGGGGGGTATTTACCCCTCCCCATTGGATATTTAAGCCCCTGGGGTGGGTATTTACACCCCTGGGGGGTATTTACCCCTCCCCATTGGATATTTAAGCCCCTGGAGGGGGTATTTACACCCCAGGGGGGTATTTCCCCCCTTCCCCACTGGCTCTCTGCGCCCTGGGGTGGGTGAGGGGTTTGGGGAAGGGGATGGGTTGGGGATGGGGGGTTATTTCAGCGCCGGGGGCATCATCGAGGCCTCACAGAAGCCATATGAGAGGCGGCTGAGGAGGAGGAGGAGGAGGAAGGGGGAGGAAGGGCAGGAGGAGGAGGAGGCGGCGCGGGAGGCAGGGCGGCGGCGGGCGCTACGGCAGGGGCGGCCCGTTGACGCCCGGGTGGTAGAAGGCACAGTTGTTCTCGTACCTGCAGCTGCCCTTGAGCATGAAGTGGCGACAGACGGCGCGGCTCGACATGTCTGCGTGAGAGAAAAGGGGAAGGGGGGGGGAAGGCGCGTCAGGCGCCGGCGCCCCGGCCCCACGGCGGCCCCACGGCGCTGGGAGGAGGAGGAGGAGGAGGAGGAGGAAGAGGAGGGAAAGGGGAAGGAAGGAGAAGGATGGGGGGACACACACACACAGAGCGGCTGCCCCCCGGCGCCTGGGCTGGTCCCTGGGTGGGTGGTGGGGTGGTGGGGCACCCCCCACACCTCTTTCTTCCTCCTCCTCCTCCTCCTCTTCCTCGCCGTGGGACTGGGCTGGTCCCTTGGGGGGGGGGGGTGAAGGGCCCCCCCTCTCCCCCGATGCCGCCCTTGAGCTGGGCTGAAGTCCCTTAGAGGAGGTTTAGGAGCCGGGGGAGGGGGAAGACCCTGCAGCCCCCCCTCACTCGCCTTGCTTCTTGCGTGGAGCCAGGTCTAACTCCTGGGCTGGTTTAGCTGCCAGCCTAGAGCTGGGTTTAACTCCCAGCGGGGCTCAGTGCCCAGCACAGGAACCAGGCCTAACTCCCAGCACGCCTTACTGCCCACCTGAGAGGCAGGGCTCACTCCCAGAATGGCCCATAGTCCCTCCTAGAGCCAGGCCTAACTCCCCACAGCCCTTCCTAGAGCTGGGTTTAACTCCAAGCTAAGACTGTGGCCTGTCCTAGAACCAAGCCTCGCTCCCAGCATACCTTGCTGCCCCACTTAGAGCTGGGCCTAACTCTCAGTGTGCCTCAGAGACCCTCCTAGAGCCAAGCCTGTCTCTCAGCACAGCCTGTGACCCCTCCTAAAGCCGGGCCTAACTCCCTGCAGCCCTTCATAGAGCTGCACCTCACTCTCAGCAGGCCTCGCTGCCCCTCCTAGAGCCAGGCCTGACTCCCAGCATGGCTCAGTGTCCGTCCACAAACAAGCCTCACTCCAAGCATGCCTTGCAACCCCTCCAAAGCCAGGTCTAACTCCCAGCCTGGCTCAGTACCCTTAGCAGGACCTGCCCTCACCGCTGGCCTAGCTCAGCGCCCTTCCCAGCGCCAGGTCTAACTCCCTGCCGCCCATCCTAGAGCCGGGCCCAACTCCCAGTCCTGCTCAGTGCCCCCGCCAGGCCTCGACCTTACTCCCAGCCTGGCTTCGGGCCTGCCCTCACTCCTAGCACGGCCTGCGGCCTAGCCAGGGCCGGGCCTATCTCCCTGCAGCCCTTCCCGGAGCCGGGCCTAGCTCGCAGGCCGGCTCGGTGCCCCCGGCAGGCCTTGCCCTCACTGCCCTCACTTCCGGCACGCCGCGCGGGCCGCCCTCACTTCCCGGCATGCCCTGCGCGCTGCCCTCACTGCCACCCGCTACGCCCCGCCCGAGCCCCGCCCTCACTCCCGGCATGCCCCGCGGCCGCCGGGGCGCGGCGCAGCGAGGAAGTGGGTGGGGTCGGTAAGGGACAAGGGCTCCCCGGGTCCTAAAGCCCCATCGGGGGCCGGCGCCAGTCGGGGCCTCGTCCCCAGGGGCCGGGCGGCTCCAGGGGCGGGAGCGGGTGGGGCGGCGGCGGTTCGCCCCCCGCCAGCGGGGCAGGAAGGGCGGCGGCGGGGGGGAGGCGGCGGCGGGGATGGGGCTCCCACGGGCCCGTCCCAGCCGGGGCCGGCGCCGCCCCACATCCAAGCCCCGCCGCCGCCGCCTCCGCCGCCCCCTCCCCGGGAAGGAGGCGCCGGGGGGGCCCTCCCCCGCCCCCGCATTTACCTCCTCCGTGGCCTCCGCCGTGGCCCCGGGGGTGCTCGCCGGGGTGGCCTCTGCCGTGATCGCCGTGGCTACCGGGGGCCCCCCCTTGCGCCGCCGCTATTTGGGGGGCCCCCGTTGCGACCCCCCCTCCGCCTCCGCGGCAGCGATAAGGGGGTTCGGCGCCGCTACGGCCGCGGGGGCGGTGAAACGGGGGGCCCCCCGCGCATGCCGCCGCCGCCGCCGCCTCCGTGGGGGGGCCGCCTCGGAGATTGCCCCCCCTTCCGGTGCATCCCAAAACTCGCCGCCTCCACCGCCGCGTTGGGGGGGGGCGGCCCTAAAGTCGGGGGCCGCCCGGCATCCCCGGGCCCGGGGGTAAACCGGGACCCCCCCGCCGCCTCCGTGGGGTCCTGTGGAGAGAGAGGGAGAGAAGGGGGTGGGTGAGGGGGTGGCTGGATGCCCCCTGCCCCCCCGTTTCCCCCCCGCCACCTCCACCCCCGGCCCGGTACTCACCCGGCATGGGCCCCCCCGGCGGGAAGTGCTGCATGGCCTTGGGGCCGGGCGGGAAGCCGTTGGCCATGGGGCCGGGGCCCAGCAGACCGTGGGGCACTGCGGGAGACAAAGGGGGGTGGGGGGCGTCAGGGGGAGCGAGCCCTCCCCATGTTTGGGGGGAACCCCCCGCGTCACCCCCCGGGAGTGCCCAAGACCCCGTGTCACACATACCCCAACCACAGGGACCCCACAGAGCCCCCCCCGGTAGGGACACATCCCTCAGATGGCCAGGGGACCCTCGGGGGTGGGTACAGGACCCCCCTGTGGTGTCCCCAAAGTGTCCCCCCGGCACATCCCCCAGCCAAAACACCCCCCTGTGCCCCCCCCCCAAGGTCCCTGCAGTGTCCCCAACCCATCACCCCCAGCACAGTCCCAGGGGGACAGGTGATGGTGTCCCCCAGCCCAATGCAGACCCCTGACCTCCGCCAGGTCCCTGTGGTGTCCCCAAAGTGTCCCCCTGGCACATCCCCCAGCCCAATGCACCCCCCTTGACTCCCCCAGATCCCCAAAGCATCCCCCTGGTATGCCCCCCCCATCCCAGGACACCCCCTGAGCCCCCCAGGTCTCTGCAGTGTCCCCCCAGCACATCCCCCACCCCAGACACCCCTGTGCCCCCTTTCCCAGGTCCCTATGGTATCCTCCCCCCCAAAGCGTCCCCTTGTCACGTTCCCCAGCCCAATGCACCCCCCAGGCCCCCCCAGGCCCCCCTCACCTCCGGCGGGCCCGGGGGCTGAGCCTGCAGGTTCCCCAGGAGGTGTTTGATCTTATCCGAATAATCCGGCTGCTTCATCAGCTCCTCGGCTTTGTGGGTGCTGGGCCCACCCTGGGGGGAGGGGGACAGAGAAAGAGGGGGGACACACGATAAACCACGGGGGGAACCAAAACACAGGGGTACCCCCCACCCCAAAAACAACACCCTTCTACTCCCCCCCCCCACCCCAGCACCGCCGCCGCCGCCGCCCCCCCCATTAAGTGTGGCTCGGCTGAGGAAGAGGAGGATGAGGAAGAGGAAGGGGAAGGGGAGGGGGAGGAAGGTTACCATGATGGAGGTGAGGATCTCCTGCATGTTGATGGGGGCGGCGGGCGCCGGCCCCGGGGGGTTTTACCGGCCCCCACGCTCCCCATCAGGTTTGCCAGCACCGGGGGTAGTTTGGCACCGCCGGGATCCGGCGAGGGCGAAGCGCCGGCTTCCAATCCTTCGGGATAAGCCACCTCCTCAGCCGAGCAATCCTGGGGAGGGAGGGCAGAGAGAGGGGGTGAGGGGCGGGGGGGGGCAGGGAGGGGGGAGGAGGGGGGATGGAAGGGGAGTTGGGGGGGGGGGGGCTCTGGCGGCACGGCGCGGCGCGGCCTCGGCGCTTACCTCGTCCAGGGGGATGAGTTTGGGGGGCAGCGGCTCGTACGACTCCGGGTCGGGTTCGTGGGGGCTGTCGGGAACGCTGTGGGATGAGGGGGGTGGGAGGGGGAGTGTGGAGGTCAGGGGTGTTTGGAGGTCCCCCATGGGACCCCCCAACACCTGGATCCTCCCCACCCATGGATCCTCAGCGACTCCACAGCGGCCAACGGCTCCTGCGGGCACCGGATCCTTTGGGATCCTCTGACTCAGGGTCCTTGCGGAGCCCTTGGCCCCCTCAGACCCAGCTCCCCACACACCTCAGGGATCCTGGAGGGATCCCCAGGCATCCCATCCCCAAGATCCCAGCGGATCCAGGGCTCTGGGCCCCTCCTGTTGGCATGCAGGGATCCCAAGGGGGAGCTGCATGGGGATGCTGGGGCTACCGAGTCCTGGATCCCTCAGGATCCCTCAGGATCCGAGCTCCCAAAGCCATGGGGTTGAAGTCACCTCACACCCACCACCCGATCCCTGGGAATCTCCCACTCTCCTCACACTGGAGGCAGGAAGATCCCAGCTCCATCACCCGCCCAGAGCCAAACAGGACCCACCCGTGTCTCTCAAGGGATCCACTCACCTCTCCTTGGACAAGAAGATCTCCTGCAGGATCCCCTTCTCCCTCTCAGCCTGGGTGAAGCGCTCCCGGCTGCCGCTGCCCGGCACGACGAGGGGCGCGGGGAGCTCCAGGAGTTTGGGGTACACCCAGGGCACCTTCTCCTCCATGGCGTCGTGGCTGAGGCGCCGCGCCGTCTCGAAGGCGTGACGGTCCTTCAGCATCTCCCGCTTGGCCGCCTCCTCAAAGTCCTTGATCTTGTTGACGTTCACTGATGATGGGGACAAAGAGGGTCACCCCCAAAGCTCGGGGAAGGCTGAGGATTTGGGGAGGGGGGTGCAGGGGAAGGGGGGACACTCACCCCGCTCGGTCTCGTCCAGCTCGAAGTAGAAGTACTCCCGCAGCTTGTTCTCCTCCGGCCAGCTCACCGTCTTCTTCTTCCGGCCTTTCCGGGTGAGCTGACCGCTCTCCGACTGGCTCTCCGAGGCTTTGGCATCGCCTCCCGTCTCCGAGGAGCCTGGGGGAAGAACCCAGGGGGGCTCAGTATCTGTATAAGCCCCCCTCCCCAAATAAACCCACCCTCCCTCCCCGACTCATCCAAAGACACTTACAGGTGTCCATGGGCTCCGGGACCTCCACGGCCGGCACCGGCGTGCCGGGGCGATCCGAGTCCAGCGGCTCGGCGGCCGCGCTGGGCTCCGGGGAGGAGGGTTTGGCCGAGCTCGTGTCGGGAGCTGGCTTCCCCTCAAAGGGACTGGGCTGAGGGGACAAGGAGAGAGGGGGGTTACTGGGGGGGCACCCCAATTGTCTGGGGAAGGGACCTCGAGGATTTGGGGAAGGGATCCTGAGCACCCTGGGGAAGGGACCCAGAGGAGCTGGGGAAGGGATCCTGAGCACCCTGGGGAAGGGATCCCGAGGATAGAGGGGAAGGGGATGCCAAGTGCCCCAGGGAAGGGATCCCAAGGACTTGGGAAGGGGACCCCGAGGATCTTGGGGAAGGGGATGCCAAGGGACTTGGAGAAGGGGACACCAAGGACCTTGGGGAAGGGGACACCAAGGGACTTGGGGAAGGGGACCCCAAGGATCCAGGGAAAGGGATCCCAAGCACCCAGGGAAGGGACCCCGAGCATCTCAGAGAAGGGATCCCAAGCACCCAGGGAAGGGATCCCCAAGGACTCACCTGGGGAAGGGGACCCTGAGGACCTGGGGAAGGGGACCCTGAGGACCTGGGGAAGGGGACCCTGAGGACCTGGGGAAGGGGGACCCTGAGGACCTGGGGAAGGGGACCCCCCTCACCTTAGTCGCCGTGGGGGACAAAACCTTCTTCTTTTTCTTAATCTTGATCCCAGGAATGGGAGCGGAGTTGAGGGCGTCGAGGAAGCCAAGACCTTCCATGGCTGAGGGAGGGGAGGGAAGAGAAGGAGTCACCCCAAATTCTCCACCTGAACACCCCCTGTCTCCCCAAAGGGGGGGGTGTGTGTCCCCACGCCCCCCAAAAGCCCCCACTCACGTTGAGGGGGGATGATCTTGACTTTGATCTCCTTGGTGGCGTTGGGAGCCGTGTTCAGGGGTTTGTATTTCTTCTCAGCAGGAGGAACGTCGCCGGGAAGGGAGGAAACACTGTGGGAAACCAGGGGGAGAAGAGCCTCAGGAGATGGGAAGGACCCCAAAACACACCCTGATCCCCCCAAAACATACCCCAACCCCCCAAAAACACACACACACACCCCCCAGACTCACTTTTGCCTCTTGATGGGCATGGGTTTCAGGCTGTATTTGTCAGCAGTGGATGAGGAGTTCATTTTCTTCACGGGCGCTAACGAAGGCGTCTCCATCTCTAACCCTGTTTGCGGGGCGCATGGTTAGGGCTCCCCCAGACCCCTGCAATGCCGCCTCTCCCCCAAAAACTGCCCAGGGGGGCAGGGGGCTTACCAGTGGAGCGGAACTTGGCGTGGCTGGGGGCCGTGGTGCGCAGGGATTTGGGCTTCTCCCGCTTCTTCTCCGGCATCTCCTCGGCTTTCGGCTCCGTTTTGGCTTCTTGGGGCTTCTCTTGGATGGGAGTTTTTGTCTTGTTTTCCTCTTTCCGCTTCTTTTTGTCCCGTTCTGAAGGGGGGAGAATGGGAAAAGGGGGGAGAGTGAATTGGTGTTGGATTGAGGGGTGTGGGGGGAGAGGAGGGGGTTTGGGAGGGGGGTCTCAGCTCACCGGTGGGCTGGGCGCTGCTCTGGGAGCGGATGACACCCATCCAGTCACTGACGAGGATGGAGGCGAGGCGACGCAGCTCTGCAGGGAGAGAAGGGGTTAAAGGGGGGTTTGGGGGGGGTCTCAGGGGGGTTAAGGGGATTTTAGGGGGGCTCTGGGGGGGGCGCTCACCTTCGTCATCGCTTGATTTGCTGAGCTGCTTCACCAGCTTGGCTGTGTTGTTCTGTAAGAGATGGAGACGGGGAGGGTGAGCGGCAGTAGGGGCATGGGGGCACTGGGGGGAGCCAAAAAGCCTTGGGGGGACCCAAAGAGCAATCTGGGGAGGGGCCAAAAACCATTGGGGGGACCCAAAGAACAATTTGGGGGAGCCCAAAGCACAATCTGGGGGGGTAAAACCTTCAGGGGGACCTAAAGAGCAACCTGGGGGGCCCAAAACTAACAGAGATCACCCAAAAAATAATCATGAGGGGCACAAAAAACAGTGGAGAGACCCAAAAACCACCAGGGAAGACCCAAAAGCCAATCTTGGGGCCCAAATACCATCGGTGGGAGCCAAAGAGCAATCGGGGGGGCACCAAAACCACCGTGGAGAACCCAAAAATCCATCTGGGGGGTAAGCAAAGGCACCCAGGGGCAGGCAGAAGGCAACCGAGGTGATCCAAAAGGCACCAAGGGGCATCCAGAAGGCACCCAGGGGCACCCAAAAGGCAACTGAAGGGACCCCAAAAGCCCCCCAGGGGCACCCCAAATCCCCCCGACCTGTTTGAGGTGATCGACGGTGAGGGGCAGGTGCTGCAGGGTGAGCAGGATCTGCTGCAGGAACGGGATGTTGTTGGAGGCTTTGGAACTGGTGAGCCAGGTGTTGAGGAGCTTGTAACCCCCGATGCGGATAAACCTGGGGAAGGGGGGGGACAGGAGAGGGACAATCCGTCAGGATCTGGGTGGGAGGGGGTGAATGTGCCCCCCCCCCCAAAACCTCCTGCTGCCCCCTCTTTGTGGCTCTTACTTGGCCAGGATGTCCTGTGCCCGCGTCTGCAGCAGGATGTTCAGGTAGATGCAGCGACTCACCATCTTCTGCGAGTCCTTCATCAGGCTGGGGGAGGAGAAAGGAGGCGTGAGACCCCCCCCAAATGCAGGGAACAACGTGGGGGGGACACACGCACAGGGGGAGGGTTTGGGGACTCACCTGAAGATTTTGGTGATGCCCTCCGTGCTCTTGACCTCGCCATCGCGGCCCAGGAAGCAGTCCAAGCCCTTGAGGAGCTCCTTGGGGTCGATGGGGCCGGAGCCCATGGCAGAAAAGCCCTGGGGGGGGATTAAAAGGAGAAAGGGGGGCAGTTAGGACAGCTCTGACACCCCCACAGCACCCCCTGGGGTCTGCGCGTGTGTCCCCCAAACCTCGTCCCGTCCCCCCCAACACCCACCCATTGCCCCCTCAAAGGGGACAGGGATGATAAACCCACCCCCCCAGATTTATTCTGCACCCCCAAAAAAGGGAGGAATCGCCCCCAAAATGTGGTGGGTGCAGTGAGGGGGGGGGGCAGAGGGGACATCACCCCTCCCCACCCCCACCCCGAGGTCACATCACAGCAACAGCGCAGCCCCGCATCACCCCAAGGGACAGGGGGTTTTGGGTGACCCCCCCAGGAGCAGGGGGAGGTCTTGGGGTGGGGGGGGTGTCCCGTCCCCCCCCCCCAATTAAGCACACAACTCCCCCCATCATCACTCAACAGTCAATTAACGAGTCGGCGCTTAACGAAGGCGCAGAGGTGACGGCGGCACAAGGGGCAGAGGCGGCGGCACAAGATTTGGGGGTGTCACCCCCCACACCCCCTCCCAACCCAAGGCCTAATTAAATCCACTAACCAATTAACCCTGGCTATTAATTAGCCAGTCACTAATTCCGGTCAGCACCTGGCTCAGGAACCCCCAGCGCCCATCAGGTCCCTGATCCAGCCTGACCTGCTGGGGGGATTTCATCCTCCTGACGTCAAACCGGCTTAATTAGGGCTAATTAGCTTCTCCCAGCTTAATTACACCCCAGCTTTGCTGAGGGAGGTGGAAAGGCGGCGGCTGTGAGGAGCTGGGCTGCCAATTTGGGTGGGGTGGGGGGTGAAAAGCACCCCAAAAGGCCAATTTGGGGGGGGGGTCTCCTCATGGCAAAGCCTTAATGAGCCAGGACTTCGTTAAGTCCCTCCCCAGCCCAAGTTAATTAAAGGATACAGGTGGAGCCCCCCCCCCCCATCGAGGGGGAGTATTTTTTGGGGGGGGGGGGTTGGCAAGCCAGACACAAGCCGCCCCTCTGAAAAGACACAAGAGCAAGTTAATTCCAGCACAAACCCCCCAAAATCCAACCCCCCCCCCAAAATCCACAACTTAAGGGGGGGAGCAACATTTGAACCCAAAATCACAAGGTTTAAGCCCAAAAGGCCTTGGTAACCTTTGACCCAGCAGCTCAGGGGGACACACAGGAGTGTCCCAAGGGCAATCACGGCCCTGTCCTGCTTTGGGGGGGGGGCTCAATGCCCCCCTCTAAAGGAATTGGGATGTCCCCCCCTTCAGTTTGGGGGGTACACACACATCACACAGAAGCAAACACTGACCCGCCGGCACCCCCACGCTGAGGCGAAGCCGCTCCAGTACCACCAATGGGGGAAGGAAAAGGGGGATAAGGGGGAAGGAACCCCCCAAAAAAACCACACCAAGCCCCCCGGGGGGAATCAACTCTTGGCAGGGGGGACAAGCCACTCCCACCCCCCGAATTAAAGCAAAGGGGGGCAGCTCGGCCTGGTCCCCAGCAGCAGCAGGGCAGGAGGCTGAGGGAGGCCTGAGTGAGGGGGTTGGTTTATTTTGGTTACCCCCCCCCCAACCATCAACATTTCCTTTTGATTTGAGAGGTTTGGCAAAAGGGGGGAGGGCACAGAGACCCCAAAACTGAGGTTAAATGGCTGAGGGGGTGGTGGGGGATTTTCCAAGGGGAAACGCTACCACTGGGATGAGCTCTCCCAATTCCGGGCTTCATCAGGGAGGGAAATTAATTAAAAACAGAGAATAAAAGGGGTTTAACCCCCCTCAAATAAATTAACACCCCCCAAATTATTTCTGAGGTGGAAAAAGTGAGAAAAGTGGGGTGTGGGGGGGATAAAATACTCACATCCCAACAGAGTGCTGGGAGCAGGGTGGTGAAGGGGAAGGATTGTAAAAAAAGAGGAGGGGGGTTAAAAAAAAGAGGGGAGGGGGTGGGAGAGGGGGCTGGGGGGGGGGGATTGGGTAATTAAAACCTGCCTGCAAATGAAGGTTGTGAAATGTAATTAAGACCAGAAAGGTTTGGTTGCTTACCCGGCTGGAGTACAACCTCAAGCTCCTGCACAGCACCTCGGCACGCTGCTGCCCAACCCAGGGCAAATTCAGGGGGAAAAGAAGCAATCAAGGAATGTTTTTGGGAGGGGGGTCTTTCCCCCTTTTTAAATCCCCCCTCACCTCAAGAATAAAGAGTTTGGGGTGTGTTTTAGGGGGGATGCTGGTTGTTTTTTGAGGGGGCTGAAGCCCGGTGGTAGCGTTTCCCTGTCATGATAAATTCAAGGTTAGTTTGGGGAGGGGGGGGGAGGGTTGTTCCTGCACCAAATCCCCAAAAAATAAAGGAAAAAAAGGGGGGTTAAGGGAAGAGGGGGGTTTAAAAGCCAAAAGGCCCCCTTGGGGGGGTGTTTTTGAGGAAGGAAAAGGGTTTTTTTGGCACAAAAGCAGCAGCGGCCCCACAGGGTCCTGTACGGCACCGGGATCCTGCGGACAAAAGCCGGGGGGGGGGGAATGGTTAGAGAAAGGGGGGTGGGTTAGTTTTTGGAGGGGGGGAAAGGAGATAAGAAAGAGGGGGAGAGAGGAAAAAGAGGGGGGGGGGAATCTGGTGGTGTGGTGGGAGGGGTTTGCCAGGAGCCGGTTGCATCAGCCGCGGCCGGCGGCGAGGCCCAGGCGCCATTTTATAACAACAGTTCAATTCCAACCCCCCCCACACCCCAAAAATAGAGATAATTAGGAATTAAAACCAAAATTGAGGGGGGGGGGAAGGAAAAGGGAAGGGAAGGGGGGGGAACACACATAAATAGATATATAAACCATTTAACCCCCCCTCAGCCCACCCCAACCCCGCGACACCGACGGCCATTAAAATAGAACCATTAAACCCGCGTGGATTAAGGACTTTGGGGGACACACACACACAACAAACCCCCCCAAAACACACCCCCGCACCCCCCCACGTTGAAATCCGAGGGGTAACAGAACACAGCCCCCCCCCCAGACCTGTAATGAAACAGTGATTAAAAGAGGCGATTAAGAAGGGGAGAGGAGAGACAAAGAGCGGCGAGCGGCCGCGCCATCTTGGCCCCGCGGTGGCTTGTCTTTTGGGGGGGGGGGGTAAAAAAGGGTTTGGGGGGGGTATTCTTAAAGCCAACCCTGGTTGGGGTTTGTGGGGAAGGGGGGGGGGGGTGTCTGGTTTTGCTTGAAAAAAAGCAGGGTTTGGGTAAAGCTAAGCCAGCCTAGCAATCTTTATTGCTAGATTGCGCCCACGCGCACGCCGCAGACCCCCCCCCTCCCCCTCCCCAAATTGAAAACCCACCTTGCCCTTGTTCCCCCCCCACACCCCCCCCAATTTCTCTGCGCAAAACAATCCTAAAATGGCACCTAAAAAATAAAAAAATAATAATATAAAATAAATCAGTTTTTTGAACATCTCCACAATCAACCCACCCCCTTCCCCTTCCCCCCCCCCCAAAGCCGAGGAGTCCACCGGCCGCCCCCCCTCCCCAATTTACACAGCACCCCCCCACTCATCCCTGCAATCTTTATGTACAGATTGCTCACTCGAGGGTGTTTCCCCCCCCTCCACACACACACAACACCCCAAATCTCCCCTCCATCCCCCCCCCTCAAATTAAAACCCTTCCAAACACCCCCTTCCTTAAAACAACCCCCCCCCCCCAATTTCCAGCTCCCCACCAAGCCATTTTTGGGGGTATTTTGAGGTTTTTCCCCCCACACTCTTCCTCCCCCCCCTTAATTTTTTCCTTTCAGCTCTCAAACCCTCCAGCGCTTTGGGGTTTTACTGAGCGACATCCCCCCCTCCCCAAAAATAAACCACCCCCCCACCACCACCACCAGCACCCCCAAATCGGAAGGTTTCACCACCTTTCTGCCAAGCCTACGTCCTCCTCAAGCACACAGATGGGGTTCTTCCTCCCATTATTGTGTCTCTTTGATAAGAGGGGGGTATTTTGAAGGATGGGGGGGGGGGGGAACGTCTTTTTGAGGAGGGGGGTTAGGAAAAAGGGGGGGGGTTAAAGGAATTCAGCTGGTTGAAAATTCAACTTACTATCCAATTATCTCTCCTGCCGCCAGCGCTTCAAGGGTCGGATTTTGGCATTGGTGGTGTTAGAGGCAAGAGAGGAGCGGGTTGCTTTTGGTCATGGCTTTGAAAAGGTGAAGAAAAAGCTAAAAATCGAGGATTTTGGGGCTTTTTTTTGGGGGGAGAGAAGAGGGTTTTGGTTTTGTTTGTTTTTTAAAGGGGGTTTTCTCCCCTTTGAAGCCGGGTTGCAAAACGATTCTTCCTTTGGCTGGAAAAAAAATGGCCAATTTTAAGGTTCTTTGAAAAAAAAATAAGAAAAAAAGCGATTTTCTTTGGCGGAGGGAGAATGTCTTTTTTTTTTTGGGTTATTTTGTTTGGTTTTAGGGGTTTTTTTGCTTTTTTGTTAGTTTCCTTCGGGGGGTTGGTAACGGCTTCCCAAGGACGGTCCAAAGGACGGAGGCTGCGATGGCGGCTCTTCCACGGCACCGGGATGGGAGCGGCAAAGGGATCAGAGGGGCAAAGGGGGGAAGAAAAGCTCTTTTTTTGGGGTTGTTTTTTTTTCTCTGCCTTTTTTGTTTCTTCCCCCTTGTTCTATCGTGTTTGTATGGGTTTGTATGGTACGGTATGGTACAGCTTTGTATATATATATATATTTTGTTGGGGTTTTTTTGTGTTGTATTGTATTGTTCTTTTTTTTGTTGTTTTTTTTTGCGTTTTGTTTTGTATTTTGTTTTGTGTTTGCTTTGTTTTTTTTGCTTTTTTCGTGTTTTTTTTTTGGTTGGTTGGTTGGTTTCTCGTGGTAAAGGCGACGGCGTTCTCTCAAGAGCAACCGAACCTGGAGCAGGGGAAAGGAAAAATAAAAAAAAAAAATAAAAAATAGAAAGGGGGGGGGGGCATAATGAAAAAAAAACCAAGGAAAAGGGGGGGAAGAGGGGAAAGGGGGGTAAAAAAATTAAAAAGCAAAAGAACAAAGACACGAAATGATTAGAAGGCGTTATCCCCGGTGTGGGTTTTTAAAAGGTTTTAAAAGGGGGAAAAAAAGAGGAATAAAAACCCGAAGGAAATGGCGCTGGGAGGAATTCGCCTCGTGAAATGGCGGTTGAGGGGGAATTCGCCTCAGGAAATGGCGGTTGAGAGGGGAACTCGCCTCGGAAATGGCCGTTGAGAGGGGAGTTCGCCTCAGGAACGGCGGGTGAGAGAGGAGGTTCGCCTCAGGAATGGCGCCTGAAGGGGAGATTCCCCTCAGGAATGGCGCTCGAGGGGGAGGTTCGCCTCAGGAAAGGCGAGAGAAGCCGTCCACCCCCCTCGCGGGGCCAGCAGAGGGGGGATAAGCGCCCGTTTGCGAGGTATAAAATCTCCGGCCCCGCCAAATGGTGCCCGCGGTGGGGGGGGGGGAAAAGGGGAAGGGGCCCCCATAAAGCCAACCGCCGCGCTCCCACCCCCCGCCCCCCTCCCAGACGCCTTCCCGCCCCTCCTGCCACCACACCGCCGAAGGTCTCTACTCACCTCGCCCCAGCCCTCAGAATGGCGGCGGATACAACAGGCGGCACCTTTTATACCCGGCCACGCCCACAAGGAGGCTAGCAACGCCCCGCCCCTTCGCACCGCTCCGCCTACCAACGGCTCCTCTCGGGATAACGTCATTGAGAGGAGTGGGCGAGGCGCATGCGCAATGACGCGCCCGGCCGCCCTTCACCAGCCGCTGGGTGTCCTTGGATGGCGGTGCGCCTGCGCAGGCCGCCGCCCGCTATTGTCCGCGGGCCGTGTGGCGCAGTTTTAATTCGAGGGGCGGAGGACGGTGGGAGGGCGCATGCGCAGGAGGGGCGGGGTAAGGGGGGAGGTGCCGTACGGCAAGATGGCGGCACCACACCTTGGCGTACGGATACGGGCGGGGTGCGCGCATGCGCGGTGGCGGCGTGGGGAGGGGGAGGGCGGCAAGATGGCGCTGGGCATGGCGGCGGCGCTGCTGCTGCGGGCGGTGGGCGGCGGGCGCAGGGGCCCGGGGAGGCCGCTGTGGGCTCTGGTGAGGCGGGGAGAAGGGGGAAGGGAGGATGGGGGGAAGAAAGAACGGGGGGGAGGAGAGGGGGGTCTCGAGCGCGGCCGCCACGTGCGGCGATGGGAGTCACGGGGGGGAGGCGGGTGACGTCACGGGGCGAGGCGGGTGACGTCACGGGGCGGTGGTTACAGGGGGTGGGGTTTCGGTTTGGTTTCGGGGGGAGGGGGTTGGGTTTTTGTTGCGGCGGGGCAAGTGGGAGGGGGAGGGTGGCTTTGTGGGTGAGCGCTGCGTGACGTCACTCGTGGTGCTGACGTCACCGGCGCAGCACCCAGCCCCCTCCCTACCCTCCTGACCCGAGGAAGGGGCCTGCTATGACATCACCGCGCCCCTCGGGTGGGGTATCTCAGCGGCAGAGGGGGGTGGGACACCCCTTCACCACTGGGGGGTGGGGGGTGTGTGTGTGGTCTTAACCGTGGAACATGGGTAATGACGTCACAACATGACATCACCCCCCCATAGGACCCCCCCAGATTCTGCAGCACCCAGGAAGCACCCAAACCCCCCTCCACCCCCGTCTCCCTATGCAGAGCGCCCCTGGGAGTACCTGGAGAGCGAAGGTGAGTGTGTGGGGTGAGGGGGGGCGATTTGGGGGGCCTCCCCACCCCCCAACACCCCCTCCCCTCCCCCCTCAGAGTACTGCGTCACCTACGGCGACCGCCCCGTCTGGTTCGGTTACCGCCGCAACCACAAGGGCTCCATCCCGCCCCAGCGCACCCGCAAGGCCTGCCTGGTGAGTGAGGGGGGTCGGGGGGTGGGGGTGGAATTGGGGTGCCGCCGCACCCTGCTGATGTCATCACCCCCCTGCTGATGTCATCACCCTGCAGCGCAAGGGGAAGCCCGTGGGAAACCCCTGCCCCATCTGCCGCGACCGCAACCTGCACGTGGATTTCCGGGTAGGTTGGGGGTGGGGGGCGGCTCAGCCCCCTCCCCTTCCCTTCCCCCTCATCTGCTTCCTCTTCCTTCCTGCTCTTCATTTTTCTTCCCCTTCTTCCCCTTCCCTTTCCTCTCTTCCCTTTCCCCTTCCTCCTTCCCCTTCCCCTTCTCCTTCCCCTTCCCCTTCCCCTTCCTCTTCCCCTTCCTCTTCCCCTTCCTCTTCCCCTTCTCCTTCCCCTTCCCCTTCCCCTTCCCCTTCCTCTTCCCCTTCCTCTTCCCCTTCCTCTTCCCCTTCCCCTTCCCCTCCCCCTTCCCCTTCCCCTTCCCCTTCCTCTTCCCCTTCCCCCTTCCTCTTCCCCTCCCCCTTCCCCTTCCCCTTCCCCTTCCTCTTCCCCTTCCCCTTCCCCTTCCCCTTCCCCCTTCCTCTTCCCCTCCCCCTTCCCCTTCCCCTTCCCCTTCCTCTTCCCCTTCCCCTTCCCCCTTCCTCTTCCCCTTCCCCCTTCCTCTTCCCCTTCCCCCTTCCTCTTCCCTTCCCCTCCCCCTTCCCCTTCCCCTTCCCCTTCCTCTTCCCCTTCCCCTTCCCCTTCCCCTTCCTCTTCCCCTTCCCCCTTCCTCTTCCCCTTCCCCCTTCCTCTTCCCCTTCCCCCTTCCTCTTCCCCTTCCCCCTTCCTCTTCCCCTTCCCCCTTCCCCTTCCTCCTTCCCCTTCTTCCCCTGTTTCTCTTCCCCTCCCCTTTCCCCTTCATCCCTCCCCTTCCCCCTCTTCCTCTCCCCCTTCCCCATCTCCTTCCTCCCTGCAGAACGTGAAGCTCCTCTACCAGTTCACCTGCCCCCACACCGGCACCATCTTCCACCCCACGCACACAGGTGAGGGGGCTGCAGGGAGGGGGTGGGACAGACACACAGACACACCCCCCCCCCCCCCACCCCACGGACACCCCCAGACCCTCCCTGCCCCTTTGCCCCTCACAGGTGTCTGCATGAAGCAGCACAAGCTGCTGTCCAAGGCCATCGCCACGGCCCAGGATCACGGTGAGCGACGCGACGCGACACCCAGGGCTGCGTGCACCCCCCACACCCCCCCCTCACACCCCCCCCACCCCCAATTCCCCTTCCCCTCCTCACAGGTCTCCTCTGGCTGCGTGTCCCCTACGTCCCCACCCCCGAGGCAACTTCTCCAACAGCCACCCGGCCGTGGGGAAGACGCCGCGGGCGCCCGGCCTGGCCCCCGGCAGCCATTGGTACCCCTGGTACGAGCGCCGGGCTCCTTCCGCCGCCGCCCTCGCGCGCGTCCGGCGCCTCTACAAGGATTACCTCAAGGAAGGAGAAGCCCCCGCCGAGGCGGCCAGGGGGGAATAAAGCCTTTTGTTGCCTCAGATTGGGGCTGTTTCTTCTTAGGGGATGGAGGAAGGGGGATTGGGGGGGAAACTGAGGCACGGCAAGATGGCGGCGGGGCGGCTGTAAAATGGTCTCCGCGCCCCGAAAATGGCGGCGTAGGGGGGATATATCCCGGCATGCCTTGCGTGTAGAGGCCGGGGAGGGGGAAGGGGGTATCCCGGCGTGCTTTGCGGTGGTTGGTAAGGGCGGGTCAAAGGGAGGTGCGGATTGGTGGAGCCGTCGGTAAGGAGGGGCAGGGGCGAAGGTTGCTAAGGGCGGGCCAAAGGGAGGCGGCGATTGGCTAAACCGTCGCTAAGAGAAAGGGCGGCACGGCGGTTGCTAAGGGCGGGCCAAAGGGGGGCGACGATTGGCCGAGTCGTCGCTAGGGAGGGGCGGGGCTTGGGGCCGGCCGGGCCTTGGCGGCAAGCAGGGGCGGCGGCGGGGCCGGGCCGGGCCGGGCCTGGCCGGGCTTGGGGGAGCCGGGAGGGGCCGGCGGGGCCTGGCCCGGCTCGTACGAGCCATGGAGTTCCCGTTCGACCTCACGCCGGTGCTGGGGGACCGCGTGTGCGTGGTGGATCAGCACCTCAAGCCCGCCGGGCGGCGGGGGCCCGCGCACCGGTACCGGGATGGGCGGGGGGGGCGCGGGGGATGCTGGGAAGGGATGGGGGGGCGCGGGGGATGCCGGGATACTGGAGGACCCCGCGGCGGGTCAATGGGGGTGGGGTGGGGGATGAGGGGCATGTCGGGATGGGGCGGGGCCGGGGGTGGGGGGAGGCTGGGAGGGGCCTGGGGGGGTCCTGGGGATGGGGGAGGGGTCCTGGGATGGGGGGAGGCCCGAGGCGATGGGGGGTCCCGGGGTCGGGGGGTCCCGGGGTTGGGGGGTCCCAGGACGGGGGGAGGGGTGGGACCCAGGGGGCATGGAAGGGTCAGGGAGGGTCCCAGAGGTGGGGGAGGGTCCTGGGGTGATGGGTGGGGGGTCCTGGGGGTATGGGGTGGTCTGGGGGGGCCCTAGAGGTGGGGGGGGGGGGCTGAGGGTAGGGGGATCCTGTGGTGTTGGAGGAGGGGGGAAGGGTCCTGAGGTGATGGGGAGGGGGCGTGTCCTGGGGTGATGGGGGGAGGGGGTGTCCTGGGGTGATGGGGGGAGGTAGGGGGTCCTGGGGTGATGGGGGGGATCTGGGGGTGTGGCCAGGGGTCCCATCACCCCCTCACGGCCCCGGGGGGTTGGGGGGGGCCGGGCCCCATCCCCCTGCCACAGGGGGGACCCGGAGCAGCAGCTCAGGACGGTGATCGACGAGCTGGGCAAGGCCTCAGCCAAGGTACCGGCTACGGGGGGGGGGTTGGGGTGCAGGGGGGGTGTCCCGGCTCAGTAAGGGGGCTCCCCCTAATCCCACCCCCCCCAGGCGCAGGGGCTGCCGGCGCCCGTGACCAGCGCGGCGCGGCTGGGCAGCAGCCAGCACGTGCTCTACATCCTGCGGGACAGCGACGGCCATGGGTGAGGGGGGGGGATGGGGGGGTGGGGGACACGCAGAACACCCCCCACCCCAAACACAGCCCCACCCCCGCCGGGGGTCAAGGCTCACCCCCTTCCCCCCCACCACCCCCCTCAGCACCCCCAGAGCCGCCGTGGCCGGGTTCCTCAAGGTGGGGTACAAGAAGCTGTTCCTGCTGGTGAGTCTGGGGGGGCTGTGCCTTCCCCTCCCCCTCTTCCCCTCCCCTTCCCTCTCCCCTTCCCTCTCCCTTCCTCCTCCCCGTTCCCTCCTTTTCCTTTTCCCCTTCCTCCCTTCCCCTCCCCTCCCCTCCTCTTCCCTCTCTCCCTCCCCTCCCCCTCCCCCTTCCCCTCTCACTACCCCTCCCCTCCCTATCCCTTCCCCCTCCCCTTCCTCATCCCTTCCCCCTCCTTCCCTTCCTCTCTCCCTTCCCCTCCCCTTCCCCATCATCTCCCCTCCCTCTCCCCATTCCTTCCCCTCCCCCATCCCGCTGCCCCCTCCCCCATCTCACTGCCCCTCCCCCATCCCTCTGCCCCCTCCCCTCCCCCCAGGACCGCTGTGGGTCCCACGTGGAGTCGGAGCCGCTCTGCGTGCTGGATTTCTACATCCACGAGTCCCTGCAGCGCCTGGGCCGCGGCCAGCAGCTCTTCCAGCACATGCTGCAGGTCACCCCGGGGCAGGGGGGGCACAGGGGGTGGGGGGCACCCTAAACCCCTCCCCCAGCCCCTCACCCTGCCTCTCTGTGCCCCAGAGCGAGCGCGTGGAGCCGCGGCGCTTGGCCATCGACCGCCCCTCCCAGAAGCTGCTGGGCTTCCTGCACAAGCACTACGGGCTCTGCGACCCCATCCCCCAGGTAGAGGGGGCAGACCCCCCCCAAATATCTGGGGAGGGGGTGGGGGGGTGCTCTGCACAGCCCTCCCCCCTCATTCCTCCTCTTCCTCTTCCTCCTCTTCCTCCCCCTCAAGGTGAACAACTTCGTCATCTTCGAGGGGTTCTTCTCCCAGCGCCCTGGTGAGGGGGAGAGGGGAAGGGGGAGTTTGGGAGGGAGAAGGGGGAGTTTGGGGTGTCACCCAAGGAGGGGGCACCCCCTGACCCCCACACCCCCCTGCAGCCCCCCAGCGCCGCCCAACCCCCCGGCGCCCCGAGGAGCAGATCAAACCCTACTCGCTGCCCGAGCGTGACTGTGAGTGGGGGAAAGAGGGAAACTGAGGCACGGCCCCGCCCCCACATCCCCAGCCCCGCCCCAGCCCCACTCCCACCACCCCGCCCCCGCCCCCACCTCCCTGCCCCACCCCCGGCCCTGCCCCCAGCCCCACCCTCACCTCCCCAGCCCCACCCCCACCTCCCTGGCCACACCCCCCAGCCCCACCCTCTTCTCCCTGGCCACACCCCCACCTCCCCAGCCCCGCCCCATCTCCCTGGCTCCACCCCCTGTGGCCCTGCCCCCACATCCACAGCCCCACCCCCACCTCCCTGGCCCCTCCCCCACCTCCTTGGCCCCACCCCCATGGCCCCACCCTCCCCACCCACGTGGCCCCACTCCCCAGCCCCACCCCCCACCATGGCCCCGCCCTCACGCTGCTTCCACCAATCCCGTGCAGTCCTGCGAGAGGAGGCGGAGCCTCCCTGGCCCTTCAACCTGAGCGCGGGGCGGGCGGGGGGCTCCCCGGTGCGGGGCAGCCTCAGGCCCTTCCTGCCCCGGCGCCCGACAGACAGACAGACAGACCCCCCGGGGCCGGACAGACCCACGGACACGGCCCCGCAGCGCCGTGCCAGGTAGCCCCCAGCTCCCCCTCCCACCCCGCCCCAGTTTGTACTGGTTTTGCCCCAGCCCCCCAACTGGGTGCCCCCCCCCACCCTCTCTCTCTCTCCCCACAGCTCGCTGGGGCGGCTGGGGCGCTGAGCCCCACGGCGGGGGGGGGGCACCCGCTTCGGGGGGTGATGGACGGACACAGAGACGTGGGGTGCCCCCGTTCTGCCCCACCGGGGCCCCCCTCCTGCTCCCGGAGTTCCCAGTGGGTGCCAGTTCCTGCCCCATAGCACCCTATGGGTGCCTGTCCCTGCCCCACAGCCCTCGTCGTCCTCCCCCCACAGCGCCCCTGGGTGCCCCTCCTCACCCTGTAACCCCTGTGGGTGCCCATCTCTGCCCCACAGCCTCACTGGGGGGTCCCAGTGCTGCCCCACAGCACCCGTCGGTGCCTCTCCCTGCCCCATGCGTGCCTGTCCCCACCCCACAGCCCTACTGAGATGTCCCAGTCCTGCCCCACAGCACCCGTGGGTGCCCATCCCTGCCCTGTGGGTGCCTGTCCCTGCCCCACAGCCTTATCGGGGGTCCCGTCCCTGCCCCACAACCCCACTGGGGTGCCCATCTCCACCCAGGGGGTGCCCCTCCCCACCCAGTGGGTGCCCATCACTGCCCAAGAGTCGCACTGGGGTGTCCCAGTCCCACCCCACAGCCCCCATGGGTGCCTATCCCCACCCTGTGGGTGCCTATTCCTGCCCTGTGGGTGCCTGTCCTGCCCCGTAGACCCATTGGGGTGCCCGTCCCTGCCCCACAGCCCCCAGGGGTGCCCACCCCCCACCCTGTCCGTACCCCACAGCCTCACCTGGGGGTCTCAGTCCTGCCCCTCAGCCCCTGTGGGTGCCTGTCCCTGCCCCATAGCCCCACCTGGGGGTCCCATCCTCGCCCCCCAGCCCCCCATTGGGGTGCTCATCCCCCCCCCCCAGCCCCCCCGGGGGTCCCTTCCCCCCCCACCCAGCCCCATTGGGGTCCTACCCCCCCCTTCCCCCCCGCGGGTCAATAAAAGCCGTGACTGCGGCGCTGGCTGTGTGGGCGTGGTTTCTCGTTAGCTCCGCCTCTCCGTTCCCTCTCCTCCAATCCGTGCGCGGCCCCTTTCTCCAGCCCCCGCCTCCCTCCCCTTAGCGCTCTCCTCCTATTGGCAGCCGCCGCGCTTAGCTCCGCCCCCTCCGCCTCAACCCGAATGAATGAGCCCGAGCTCTGGGCGGGAAAACCCTTGCGCGCGTGGGGTCGCGTTGCTTCACCGCCCCACTCACCGCGCATGCGCGCTACGCTTCCCGCCCCTTCCCACGCTGAGCACGCCTGCGCGCGGACCGGGCGGGACTCGGCAGAGCCGCGCAGGCGCAATGAGCTGGAAGGGCTGCGGCGAGGCGGGGCCTGTCGGGCCTGCGCAGGCGCAGTGAGCCCGGCAGCCTGAGGCAGGCGGAGCCGGGGGGGGGGAGGAGGATCCGCCATGTACCGGCAGGGCCGCGCCGCCGCCGCCGCCGCCGCCTCCGTCCCGCCGCTCCGCTCCGCTCCTGGCCCCATGACGGAGCCTCCGCAACCGGCCCGGACCCGCCGCGCCGCCGGTACCGAGCGCGGCCGCAGGTGAAGGGTCGAGGAGACACCGGGGGGGCGAGAGGAGGATGGGAGAGGGGGGCGTGGCTATGCAAATGAGGACGCGGGGGTTGGGCGCGGAGGGCGGGGTTATGGCAGGAAAGGGGCGGGGCCAGACGCGCGGGGCGCCGCAGGGTCCTTGTGCCCGGCGCGGGGTGATGAAGCCGAGGGGGTCCCACGGTGGGGGGGGGGGCTGCCGCCCCCTGGGGGGGTCCCACGTCCCTATGAGGGTCCTGTGTGACCCTGGGGGGCCCCACACATCCCTGGGGGGGTCCCAGATACCGAGGGGGGTCCCACATCCCCTATTAGGGTCCTATATCACTTTTGGGGGAGGGGTCGCACATGACTGGGGGGTCATAAATCACTGGGGGGGGGGTCCCACATCTTGGGGGGGGTCCCACATCTTGGGGGGGGTCCCACATCCCTAAGGGGGGTCCCACATCGTGGGTGGGGGTGGTCGCAGGTCCTGGGGGGGTCCACCTGCCCCCCCCGCCAAATCCAGGACACCCACCCCTCTACACCCCCCTCCCCTCCACAGGACCCGGAGCCCCGGCGGTGCCTCCTGCCCCCCCGGCCCCGGGGTGCTGCCCCCCCGCCCGGGGCCGGTTCCCCCCCCTCCCCACCTGCCCCCCGCCCTGTCCCTGCTCGCGGGGATGGGCGGTGACGTCACCACGGTAGACGGGACGCGGGAAGATGACATCACCGTCTGGGACCCCCTCCCCTCCCCCACCGCCGCCCTCCTCCTCCTGCGCCCCCAGACCCATTTCCTGGCCCCCGCCGGGCCCCCCCCCCCAGCAAACCGCCCCCCCAGCATGGAGGAGCACCTGGCTGTCATGCACCAGAAGCTGCAGCACGAGGTGAGCGGGGCGTGACGTCATCGCTCTGACGTCATCACGGTGACGTCATGGGGGGGGGATTGAGGGGGGTGTGTCCTCAGGGACTCCCTCACCCCCTTTTCCCCCCCCCCAGCTCCCCAATTTCTTCCTCAAAATCCCTGACTACGCCCTGTACTCGCCCGACGTGGAGTTCATCCACCCGGCCCTGCGCCTGCACACGCGGTGAGCCGCCCCCCTGGGACCCCCCCAGACCCCTCTGAGCCCCCCCGGGACCCCCTGAGCCCCCCAGCCCCCCTGAGCCCTCCCAGCTCCTCCTGAGCCCCCTGAGCCCCTGCCCCTTCCCCACAGCCCCCCCGATCCCCCCCAGCCCCCCTGATATCCCTCAGCTCCTCCTGAGCCCCCCCGAGCCCCTTCCCCTCCTGTTCTCCTTCCCTGATCCTCCAGACCCCCCTCACCCCCCTGGAGCTCCTTCCCCATCCCCTTCCTCTTCCCCATCCCCTTCCTCTTCCCCTCCCCTTCCCCCCCAGACTCTTCCTCACCCCCTTCCCCTCCCCTCCCTCTCCCCATCCCTTCCCCTCCTCTTTCCCCTTCCCCTCCCCTCCCCTTCCTCTCCCCCTTCCCCTTCCCATCCCCATCCCTCTCCCCCTCCCCAGCCTCCCCAGCCCACCCTGTCCCCGCAGCCCCCCTACTCCCCCTGACCCCCCAGCCTCCCCTGACCCTCCTGTCCCCCCAGCCCCCCTGACCCCCCCAGTCCCCCCAGCCCCCCCAGCCCACCCTGACCCCCCTGTCCCCCCACCCCCCCCGTCCCCCCAGCCCCTCCCTGACCCCCCCAGCCCACCCTGACCCCCCTGTCCCCCCACCCCCCCCGTCCCCCCAGCCCCTCCTGACCCCCCCAGCCCCCCAGCCCCCCTGACGCCCCTGTCCCCCCAGGGGCCGGCCGATGTACGGGGTGGCGGTGGCGCTGTGCCGGGCGCTGGCCTGGGGGTACTTCGCCAGCCTGCGGCTGGAGGTGCTGGCGCTCACCCGGCACCCCGAGGACTGGAGCCTGCGGGCGCGCTGGCGCCTCACGGGGCTCCCGCTGCACCTCTGCCTGCTGCGCCCCGCGCCCCGCGACAGGAGGCAGCTGCTGCGGTCAGCACCCCCCTGCACCCCCAGCACCCCCTGCACCCCCAGAACCCCCCCGAACCCACAGCACCCCCCTGCACCCCCGCAAGCCCCCCTGAACACCCAGCACCCCCCTGCACCCCCACAAGCCCCCCTGAACACCCAGCACCCCCCCCACACACCCCCAGAACCCCCCTGCACCCCCAGAACCCCCCAGGGTACCCCCCGCACCCCCCTGCACCCCCAGAACCCCCCTGCACCCACAGCACCCCCCCGAACCCCCAGAACCCACCCTGAACCCCCAGCACCCCCCCCGAACCCACAGCACCCCCTGCACCCCCAGAACCCCCCTGCACCCCCCAGCACCCCCCCTGCACCCCCCACACTCTCAGCACCCCCTCTGGGCACCTCCACCACCCCCCAGCATCCCCCCATCACCCCCCCCAGCACCCCCTGGGTCACCTCTGTCACCCCCATGTCCCCCCCCAAGAGGGGTCCCAGCCCCCCTGTGTCCCCCAGTCCCCCCATCCCCCTGGGTCCCACCCCTCCCATGTCCCAGTCCCCCCAGTGGGAGTCCCAGTCCCCCAATGTCCCCCCCATGTCCCAACCCCCCCGTGTCCCCCCTTGTCCCAGCCCCCCCCATGTCCCCCCGTGTCCCCACCTTGTCCCAGCCCCCCCGTGTCCCCCCAACCCCCCCATGTCCCAGCCCCCCCGTGTCCCCCCAGCCCCCCCCTTGTCCCAGCCCCCCGTGTCCCCCCCAGCCCCCCCATGTCCCAGCCCCCCGTGTCCCCCCAGGTCCTACGACGCCTTCTCCACCTTCTTCCTCAACTCCCAGGGGCTGATCCGCTGCCACCGCGTGGACAAGGTATTGGGGTGGGGGGGGGGTCTGGGGGTCCTCCCTGCCCCCCCCCCGACCCCTCTGACCCCCCTCTGCCCTCCCCTCACCCCTCTAACCCCCCCTCTGCCCCCCCCCAGCTGATGCCGGCCCCCACGGCCCTTCCCCAGCCCAAGAAGCTGCTGGTGGCGGCGGCGGCGGCGGCTCTGGCTGAACCAGGACCCACCCTGGGCCTGGCCCTGAAACCGGGGGGCACCTGAGACCCCCCCAAAAACCCTCTGCACCCCTCCCCCCACCCCCAGCGTGTGTGTGACCCCCCCAAACACCCCCCACCCCCCTTAACTTAATGTACAGAATAAACCCAGACGGACGGACAGAGACGGAGCCAGGGCTGGGGGGGGGCAGGGGGTGTATTTTGGGGGGTCCAGGGGGGTCCCCTGCTGTCCCCCCTCAGCCCAGCTCCTCCCGGCTCTTCCCCACCTTCCTGGGCATCTTGCGGGCGCCGGGGTCCTCCAGCTCCTTGGCCTGGTAGTAGTGGGGGGCCACCTCCAGCAGCCACGAGCTGTCGATCTCGATCACCTGGGGGGGACAGGGGGGGACAGGGGGTCATTTGGGGGGTGGGGGGGTGTGGGGAGGGGTCTCCAGATAGGGGGGTGCTCTCACGGTGTCCCAGCCCCGTGGTGACACCCCGGTGTCCTCGTGGAGCATCCCTGAGGGGACGTCGCCATGGTGACATCCCAGTATCCCCATCCCAGTATCCCCATCCCAAAGCCCCCATCCACCCGCCCCAGTCCCTCCCAGTGGCTCCCAGAGCTCCCCAGTTCCTCCCAGTGCCCCCCGAGTTCCTCGCAGTCCCCCCAGTTCCTCCCAATGACCCTCCCAGTGCCCCCCAGTTCCCCTCCCAGTGCCCCCCCCAGTGCCTCCCAGTTACCTCCCAGTGCCCTCCCAGTGCCTCCCAGTTCCTCCCAGTGCTCCCCAGTTCCTCCCAGTGCCCCCCCAGTTCCTCCCAGTGCCCCCCACTGCCTCTCAGTGCCCCTCCCAATGCCCCCCACTGCCTCTCAGTGCCCCTCCCAGTCCCTCCCAGTGCCTCCCAGTGCCCCCAACCTGTCTCATGAACTCCTTGGTGGTGAAGACCAGCTCGTGGTAGAGCACCCAGCGCGGCTGTTGCTGGAACAGGCAGCTGTTGGGGTGTATGTGCACCGGCTGTTGGTGCTTCACCGTGCGGTACCCGCCCCGCGTCAGCCGCGCCGTGTGGTAGAAGAACCCGGCGGTGATGGCCTGGGGGGCACGGGGGGTCAGCACTGCGGAGGGGGGGCCTGGGAGAGGAAATGGGGGTCCTGGGGGAATTAGGGGGGCCTGGGGGGGAAAGGAGGGGGGTCAGCATTGAGGGGGTAAAAGGGGGGAACAGGAGGTGAAATAAGGGTCCTAGAGGGAATTTGGGGGGCCTGGGGGGGGGAAGGGGGGCCTGGGAAAGGAAATGAGGGTCCTGGGGGGAATTTTGGGGGTTCCAGGAGAGGAAATGGGGGTCCTGAGGGGGATTTGAGGGGCCTGGGGGGTGGAAGGGGGGTCCTGAGAAGAATTTAGGGGTCCCAGGAGATGAAATGAGGGTCCTAGAGGGAATCTGGGGGGGCTGGGGGTAAAAGGGGGGTGCTGGGAGAGGAAATGGGGGTTCTAGGAGGAAATTGGGGGCCCTAGGGGGAATCTGGGGGGTCCTGGGGGGAAAAGGGGGTCCCAGGAGAAGAAATGGGGGTTTCTGGGGGGAATTTTGGGGTCCTGGGGGGGGGATTTGGGGGAAAAGGGGGGTCGTGGGAGAGGAAATGGGGGTCCTGAGAGGAATTTAGGGATCCTGGGGGGAATCTGGGGGTCCCAGGCGAGGAAACGGGGGTCCCATGGGGTGTCTGGGGGGGTCCAGGGGTGGGGGAGGGGGTGTGGGGGAGGGGGGTGTCCCATGGGGGGGTCCCACCTTGCGGACGGGGCCGTAGTCCCCCCCACACGAGGAGGGGGCGACCTCCACGCGCTCCATCAGCCCCTCCAGCTGCTCCCGCACGTCCCGCGCCCGGCGCAGCGCCCGCGCCTGCACGAAGTGCTCGTAGCACCACTGCAGGGAGTGCCCGCTCTGCACCCACTGGAGGGGGGAAAGGGGGGGTCAGGGGGTCCCCCAAGTCCCATGGGACCCCCTGGAACCCACCCAGAGCCCCTGGAACCCCCTGAGACCCCCCGGAACCCCCTGAGACCTCCTGGAACCCCCTGAGAACCCTGGAACCCCCTGAGACCCCCTGGAACCCCCTGAGACCTCCCGGAACTCCCTGAGACCCCCTGGAACCCCCTGAGAACCCTGGAACCCCCTGAGACCCCTTGGAACCCCCTGGAACCCCCTGAGACCCCTTGGAACCCCCTGAGACCCCCTGGAACCCCCTGAGAACCCTGGAACCCCCTGAGACCCCCTGGAACCCCCTGAGACCTCCCGGAACTCCCTGAGACCCCCTGGAACCCCCTGAGAACCCTGGAACCCCCTGAGACCCCTTGGAACCCCCTGGAACCCCCTGAGAACCCTGGAACCCCCTGAGACCCCTTGGAACCCCCTGAGACCCCCGGAACCCCCTGAGACCTCCTGGAACCCCCTGAGAACCCTGGAACCCCCTGAGACCCCCTGGAACCCCCTGAGACCTCCCGGAACTCCCTGAGACCCCTTGGAACCCCCTGAGAACCCTGGAACCTCCTGGAACCCCCTGGAACCCCCTGAGACCTCCCGGAACTCCCTGAGACTCCCTGAGACCCCCTGGAACCCCCTGAGAACCCTGGAACCTCCTGGAACCCCCTGAGAACCCTGGAACCCCCTGAGACCCCCTGGAACCCCCCACGCCTGCACCGAGTGCTCGTAGCACCGGTGCAGGGAGTGCTCGCTCTGCACCCACTGGGGGGGAGAAGGGGGGGTCAGGGGGGAAAAGAACCCCCAAAACCCCCCAGCCCCCCCAAACCCCAACTTAACCCCCCTATAACCCCTTCCAGCCCCACCATAACCCCTCCAGACCCCCCAAACCCCAACTTTCCCCCCCCATAACCCCCACCAGCTCCCCAATAACCCCCCCAGATTCCCTCAAACCCCAACTTTCCCCCCCATAACCCTCTCCAGCCCTTCCCAGCCCCCCCAACCCCATCATTCTCCCCTCCCAGCCCCCTTCCAGCCCCCCCAGCCCCTTCAAACCCCAACTTAACCCCCCTATAACCCCTTCCAGACCCCCAATAACACCCCCAGACCCCTCCCAGCCCCCCCAAACCCCATCCTTTCCCCTCCCAGCCCCCTCCCATCGCCCCCAGCCCCCCCCATGCCTGGTTGTAGACGTTGAGCAGCACGAGGTGGTCCCCCCGGGCAGGTGGAAGGCCAGGCGGGCGCTGTCAGCGTGCAGCACCTTGTCCTTGGGCCGGTAGAACACGGCGTTGTTCACCGACAGCATCGCCGCCACCGTCAGCACCTCCTCTGTGCACCCGTACCTGGGGGGCAGGGGGGCTCTGGGGGCTGCCAAGGGGCTGGAGGGGGATTGGGGGGCGCTGGGAGGGGGTAAGGTTGGGGTTTGAGGGGATCTGGGGGGGTTACAAGGGGGCTGGAGGGGGTGTCGGGGGGTCTGAGGGGGTATTGGGGGGTCTGGGGGGGGCTGGGAGGGCACTGGAGGGGGTATTGGGGGCCTGGAGGGGTAAGGTTGGGAGGCCTGGGGGGGTCTGGAGGGGGTTATGGGGGTTAAACTTGGGGTTTGGGGGACACACACATCTGGGGACCCCCCGGGACACTGCAGGACCCCTGTGGACACTTGGGGACCCCCAAAAACCCTTGGGGACTCCCAGGGCTTCCCCCCCCCGAACCCCCCAGGGTCACCATGGGGACAACTAGGGGACCCCCAAAAACCCTTGGGGACCCCCCCATCCCCCCCATAACCCCCCAAGGGCACTTGAGAACCCCCTGGAGATGCCACCAAGATATCTGGGGCCCCCCGAGGACCCCTGGGGACCACCCAAAGGACCCCCTGGGGACACTGCAGGACCCCTGGGGACACTTGGGGACCCCTGAGGTGCTTTGGGGACCCCCCCCAACCCCCCTCCCCCCAGGGACACTCACTGCTCTGAGGCCAGGATCATCTTGGCCAACATGGGCTCCACGGGCAGCTCAGCCATGCGCCGGCCCAGCTGGGACAGGGGGGACAGTCAGCAGCCCGTCCCCAGCCCCCCCCAGCGCCCCCCAGTGCCTCCCAGTGCCTCCCAGTACCGTGGTGAGCTCGCCCAGGTGGTTGAGGGCTCCCAGGGCGTAGAGCTGCTCCAGCGCCAGGACCAGGGTCTCGTGGGGGGAGGGTCCAGGAAGTCGAAGTGGATCAAGTCGTTGATGCCTGGGGACAGGGACGTCACCCCGGGGCCACCCCGGGGCCACCCCGGGGCCACCCGGGACCCCATCCCGGCCTCACCGAGCCCCAAGGGGACCTCTTGGCCCCAGTGTCCCTCGGGATGCTCCTGAGACCACCCAGGAGACCCCCAGATGCCCCCCGAGATGCCCAAATACCCCCCGAGATGCCACCTGAGACACCCCAATGCCCCCCAGATGCCCCAATGCCCCCTGAGATGCCCCAACACCCCCTGAGATGCCCCAATCTCCCCCCCAGATGACCCAATACCCCCCCAGATGCCCCAACACCCCCCGAGATGCCTCAATCTCTCCCTGAGATGCCCCAATCTCCCCCCAGATGACCCAATACCCCCCCCAGATGCCCCAACACCCCCCGAGATGCCTCAATCTCTCCCTGAGATGCCCCAATCTCCCCCCCAAGATGCCCCAATCCCCTCCCAGATGCCCCAGTCTCCCCCCCCAGATACCCCAATGCCCCCTCAGATGCCCCAACACCCCGAGATGCCTCCTGAGATGCCCCAATCTCCCTCCCTAGATGCCCCAATGCCCCCCCAGATTCCTCAATCTCCCCCTCAGATGCCCCAATCCCCTCCCAGATGCCCCAATACCCCCCATATACCCCCATACCCCCCCAGATGCCCCAATCTCCCACTGAGATGCCCCAATCCCCCCGCAGATACCCCAATGCCCCCTGAGGTGCCCCAATCCCCCCCAGATGCCCCATTCTCCCCCCCAGATACCCCAACACCCCCTGAGATGCCCCAACACCGCCCGAGATGCCCCTTGAGACACCCCTTACCCCTTCCAGCACCCCTCCCCGCCCCCCAGACCCCCCCCAGCCCCTGGCAGGGGGTCTGACCGAGGCTCTTGAGCAGCAGCACGAGGGAGCCCAGGTCTGCCCGCTGGATCTCGGGCACCGACGTCTCCTCCAGCTCGTGCTGGAAGGCCCAGGCCGTGTAGAGCCGGAAACACTTCCCGGGGGCCACCCGCCCCGCCCGGCCCGCACGCTGGTTGGCTGAGGCCTGGGGTGGGGGGACAAGGGGGGGTCACTTCAAGGGGAGGGGGTAAAGGGCACGTGTGAAGGGTTTGGGGTGCCCCACCATGGATTTGGGGTGCCCCCCCATACGGATTTGGGGGTAAAGGGCATGGATGGAGGAGTTTGGGGTACCCCCGTGGTTTTGGGGTGCCCCCCCATATGGACTTGGGGGTAAAGGGCATGTGTGAAGGGTTTGGGGTGCCCTACCCATGGTTTTGGGGTGCCCCCCCATACAGATTTGGGGGTAAAGGGCATGTGTGAAGGGTTTGGGGTGCCCCCCATACGGATTTGGGGGTAAAGGGCATGTATGGAGGGGTTTTGGGGTGCCCCCTATGGTTTTGGGGTGCTCCCATATGGATTTGGGGTGCCGCCCCATAAGGATTTGGGGGTAAAGGGCATGTGTGAAGGGTTTTGGGGTGCCCCCCATGGTTTTGGGGTGCCCCCCATATGGATTTGGGGGTAAAGGGCATGGATGGAGGAGTTTGGGGTGCCCCCCATGGTTTTGGGGTACCCAGGAGCAGGGGGTGACCACCAGCCACTCCACGGCGGGGTCACACTGACATGTCCCTGCCTGGGGACACATAGGGGGGGTGTTGGGGCCAGGGGGTACCCGTGAGCAGGGGGTGTTGGGGCCAGGGGTACCCGTGAGCAGGGGGTGTTGGGACAGGGGGTACCCGTGAGCAGGGGGTGATGGAGAGGGGGGTACCCGTGAGCAGGGGGTGATGGGGAGGGGGGTACCCGTGAGCAGGGGGTGACCACCAGCGACTCCATGCCCGTGCGGGCGCTGTAGCTCTTCTGCTTGCAGAACCCCGGGTCCAGCACGTAGACGATCCCGTCGATCGTCACCGAGGTCTCGGCGATGTTGGTGGCCACCACCACCTGGGGGGGACAGGGGGGACGGGGGGGATGGGAGGGGGACAGGGGGGGACAGGAGGGGGACAGGGAGGGGATGGGAGGGGGACAGGGGGGGACAGGAGGGGGACAGGGGACACAGGAGGGGACAGAAAGGGGATGGGGGGACACAAGGGACACGGGGGGACACAGGGGACATCACAGCTCTGCCCACGCGGGCATGCACCCCGAGCCCCGCCCCCTCCAGGCCCCACCCCCTTCAGGCCCCACCCCCTCTCATGCCCCACCCCACCCAGACCCCTCCCCCTCAGGCCCCACCCCCTCTAGCCCCCACCCCTACCCAGACCCCTCCCCTCATCCCCCACCCCATTCAGGCCCCTCCCCCTCCAGGCCCCACCCCCTCTCATGCCCCACCCCACCCAGGCCCCTCCCCCCTCAGGCCCCACCCCCTCTAGCCCCCACCCCTACCCAGACCCCTCCCCTCATCCCCCACCCCATTCAGGCCCCTCCCCCTCCAGGCCCCACCCCCTCTCATGCCCCACCCCACCCAGACCCCTCCCTCTCATGCCCCACCCAGGCCCCTCCCCCTCAGGCCCCACCCCCTCTAGCCCCCACCCCTACCCAGACCCCTCCCCTCATCCCCTGCCCCATCCAGGCCCCACCCCCTCGGGCCCCACCCCCTCCAGGCCCCGCCCCCTCCAGGCCCCGCCCCTGCCTTGCGCGCGCCGGGGGCGTGGGCTGGAAGATGCGGGCCTGCATGTCGGACGGCAGGTTGGCGTAGATGGGCAGCACCAGCAGCTCGGGCAGGCGCGAGCCCAGGCGCCGGCAGCGCTCCTGCAGCAGCTCCACGCAGGCCTCGATCTCCTCCTGAGCCCAGGGGCATGGGGGGGTCACGGGGGGGGCACCCAGGGCCGGGGGGCACCTGGGGGGCACCCAGGGGATGGGGAGGGGTGGGGGGACCCAGGGATGGGGAGGGACGGGGCTCCTGCAGCAGCTCCACGCAGGCCTCGATCTCCTCCTGAGCCCAGGGGCACCGGGGGGTCACGGGGGGGGTACCAGTGGTGGGGGGCACCCAGGCGGGGGACCCAGGGATGGGGGGAGTACTGAGGGGGAGCACCCAGGGCCAGGGCGACAGCCGGGGGACACCCAGGGCTGGGGGGGCACTCAGCAGGGGCACCCAGGACCAGGGTGGGTACTGAGGCGGGGCACCCAGGGCCAGGGGGGTACCAAGAGGGGGCACCCAGGGCCGGGGGGGCATCCAAGTGGGGGACCCAGGGCCAGGGGGGCACCCAGGGCGGGGACTGAGGGCCAGGGGGTACTGAGGTGGGGGCACCCAGGGCCAGGGGGGCACCCAGGGGAGGGACCGAGGGCTGGGGGGGACTGAGGTGGGGGCACCCAGGGCCGGGGGGGCACCCAGGGCCAAGGGAATACCATGGGGGTACCCAGGGGATGGGGAGGAGAGATGGGGTCACCCCAGGGGATGGGGACACCCCAGGGGGGTGACAGAGATGCTCAGGGCGGGAACAGGGATGCTCAGGGGGGTGACAGGGACACCCCAGGGGGGTGACAGGGATAATTTGGGGGGGGGGGTCCCCCCACCTGGCCGGTGAGGAAGACCAGGATGTCCCCGGGGGGCTGGGTGACGTGGATCTGCAGCACCGACACCACACACGCCTCCAGGTAGTCGGCCTCGGGCGCCTGGGGACACCGGGGACAAGGCCATGGCCCAGTGTCCCCGACATCCCCAACACCCCCAATGTCCCCAACACCCCCAGTGTTCCCACTGTCCCCCAGTATCCCAGCTGTCCCCACTGCCCCCCAATGTCCTCGCTGTCCCCCAGTGTCCCCGCTGTCCCTCACTGTTCCCCACTGTACCCCAGCGTCCCCACTGTCCTCCAGTGTCCCCCAGCGTCCCCACTGTCCCCCAGTGTCTCCCACTGTCCCCCAGTCTCCCCACTGTCCCCTGCTGTCCCCACTGTCCCCCAGTGTCCCCTGCTGTCCCCTGCTGTCCCCGCTGTCCCCCGCTGTCCCCCGCTGTCCCCCAGTCTCCCCGCTGTCCCCTGCTGTCCCCTGCTGTCCCCGCTGTCCCCCGCTGTCCCCCACTGTCCCCCAGTCTCCCCACTGTCCCTCACTGTCCCCCAGTGTCCCCCAGTCTCCCCGCTGTCCCCTGCTGTCCCCTGCTGTCCCCGCTGTCCCCTGCTGTCCCCGCTGTCCCCCAGTGTCCCCCACTGTCCCCCACTGTCCCCCACTGTCCCCCACTGTCCCCCGCTGTCCCCCACTGTCCCCCGCTGTCCCCACTGTCCCCCACTGTCCCCACAGCCACCTTGGTGTAGTAGATGTCGACGGGGAAGCGGCGCCCGGGGATGCGGAAGACGGGCGCCTGGTCGAAGAAGGCGGAGAAGCGCTGGGTGTCCAGGGTGGCCGAAGCCACCAGCACCTTCAGCTGCGGCCGGAACCGCGCCACGTCCTTGATCAGCCCGAACAGCACGTCGGTGTGCAGGGTGCGCTCGTGGGCCTCGTCCACCATGATCACACTGCGGGGACAGGGACGTGGGGACACCATGGGGACATGGGGACACCCTGGGGACATGGGGACACCCTGGGGACACCCTGGGGACATGGGGACACCCTGGGGACACAGCACGTCGGTGTGCAGGGTGCGCTCGTGGGCCTCGTCCACCATGATCACACTGCGGGGACAGGGACGTGGGGACACCATGGGGACACCTTGGGGACACCCTGGGGACACCCTGGGGACACCCTGGGGACACCCTGGGGACACAGCACGTCGGTGTGCAGGGTGCGCTCGTGGGCCTCGTCCACCATGATCACACTGCGGGGACAGGGACGTGGGGACACCATGGGGACATGGGGACACCCTGGGGACACCATGGGGACACCATGGGGACACCATGGGGACACAGCACGTCGGTGTGCAGGGTGCGCTCGTGGGCCTCGTCCACCATGATCACACTGCGGGGACATGGGGACATGGGGACATGGGGACACCCTGGGGACACTGTGGGGACATGGGGATGGCAAGGGGACATGAGAACACGGGGACACAGGGACACTCCCAGTGCGCCCCATTTCCCCAGCTCCCATTGCTCCCATTGCCCTCCCAGTGCCTCCCAGTGCCCTCCCAGTGCTCCCAGTGCTCACCTGTAGGAGGCCAGGTCTGGCTCAGTGAGGAACTCCCACAGCAGCATCCCGTCCAAACCAGTGCCCCCAGTGCCCCCCATTTCCCCAGCTCCCATTGCTCCCAGTGCCCCCCCCAGCCCCCCCAGTGCCCCCCAGTCCTCCCAGTTGCTCCCAGTGCTCACCTGTAGGAGGCCAGGTCTGGCTCGGTGAGGAACTCCCGCAGCAGCATCCCGTCCATCCCAGTGCCCCCCATTTCCCCAGTTCCCATTGCCCCTAGCCCCCCCAGTGCCCCCCAGCCCTCCCAGTTGCTCCCAGTGCTCACCTGTAGGAGGCCAGGTCTGGCTCGGTGAGGAACTCCCGCAGCAGCATCCCGTCCGTCATGTACTTGAGCAGCGTGCGCTCCGACGTGCAGTCCTCGAAGCGGATGCTGTACCCCACCTGGCACCCAGCACCCCTGTCACCCCCTGTCACCCCGTGACCCCCCTGTGACCCCCTGTGACCCCCCTGGCAGCCCCTGGCACCCCCCTGTGACCCCACCTGGCACCCAGCACCCCTGTCACCCCCTGTCACCCCGTGACCCCCTGTGACCCCCCTGGCAGCCCCTGGCACCCCCTGGCACCCAGCACCCCTGTCACCCCCCATCACCCCACCTGTCCCCCAGCACCCCATACCCTCCCAGCCCCACCATGTCCCCAGCCCCTCCATCCCCGCCCCCAGCTCCACCCTGTCCCCCCATGTCCCCAAGCCCTCCTGTCCCCCCCAGCCCCCCCATTCCCGTCCCCCCATCCCCTCCCAGCCCCCCCAACGTCCCCAGCCCCCCCAGCCCCCCCAGCCCCCCCCAACCCCATGTCCCCCAGCCCCCCATGTTCCCAGGCCCCCCATGTCCCTCATCCCCCCCCAGCCCCCAGTCCCCCCTAATCCCCCCAATCCCCCCAGTCCCCCGTCCCCCCAGCCCCCCCATCCCCCCGAGTCCCCCCAGCCCCCCGTCCCCCCCAGCCCCCACCTCATTGCCCAGCTTGGTGCCCATCTCCACGGCCACCCTGGCGGCCACGCTCATGGCGGCCACGCGCCGCGGCTGCGTGATGCCGATCTTCAGCCCCCCCGCGTGTAGCCCTGGGGGGGAAAGGGGGCTGGCCAGGGGGGCATGACCCCCCCATCTGCCCCCAATACCCCCCTGCCATCCCCCCCAAATTACCCCCCAACACCCCTTTCTGCGCCCCCCCCCCCCCCCCAACCTCCTTGAGCAGGTCCTGGGGGACCTTGGTGCCCCCCCCCCCCCCACTGCCCCCCTGCACCCCAACCCCCCACCCAGGCCTTGAGGGGCTCTGGGTGCTCCCCAACCCCCCGCCCAGGCCCCGGGGGGCTCTGGGTGGCCCCCCACCCCCCGCCCAGGCCCAGGGTGGCTCTGGGTGCCCCTCTACCCCCCGCCCAGGCCTTGAGGGGCTCTGAGTGCCCTCCAACCCCCCCGCCCAGGCCCAGGGTGGCTCTGGGTGCCCCCCACCCCCCTGCCCAGGCCCAGGGTGGCTCTGGGTGCCCCCTAACCACCCGCCCAGGCCCAGGGTGGCTCTGGGTGCCCCCCACCTCCTCGTGTAGGTACTGGGGGCTCTGGGTGGTCTCCCATCACCCTCCCCTTGCCCCTCCTGTCCCCCCAAACCCCCCCACCCAGGCCCAGGCCGGCTCTGGGTGCTCCCCACCCCCCACCCAGGCCCAGGCCGGCTCTGGGTGCCCCCCTACCCCCCGCCCAGGCCCCGGGGGCTCTGGGTGCCCCCCCACCTCCTCGTGCAGGTACTGGGGGATCTGGGTGGTCTTGCCCGAGCCGGTCTCCCCCTCGATGACCAGCACCTGGTGCTGGGCGATGGCGGCCACCAGCTCCCCCGGAAGGGGAAGATGGGGAGCGCGCGGCGCCCCTCCTGCGCCGACAGCCGCCGCCGCTCCGCCTCGGGCAGGGGGGCTCGGCCTCCTCCTGGGGGGTCAGGGGGGTTCAGGGGGACCTCCAAGGGGCACCCCAACTGCCCCTCAGCACCTCAAAGCCCCCACCTTGGGACCCACAACCTCCCCCCTCAGCACCCCAAAGCCCGCCCAGAACCCATAAACACCCCCCACCCCCAACCCCCCCTCAGCACCCCCAAACCCACTCCCAGCACCCCAAATCCACCCCAACCCCCCTGACCACCCTAAATCCCTCCCACAAACCCCTCCCAAAACCCCCTCCAGCCCCCCAAATTGCTCCCAAACCCCTCTCAGAACCCCTCCAGCCCCCCAAATTCCCTCCATCACCCCACATCCCCCCTCAAACCCCTCCCAAAACCCCCTCCAGCCCCCCAAATTGCCCCCAAACCCCTCTCAGAACCCTTCCAGCCCCCCAAATCCCCCCCAAACTCCCTCCAGACCCCATATCCCTCCAAAACCCCTCTCCATCACCCCAAATCCCCCCAAATCTCCCTCCAGCCCCCGAAATCCCCCCAAAAACTCCCTCCAACCCCCCAAATCCCCTGCCAGCACCCCAACCCCCTTCCCAAAACCCTCTCCAGCCCCCCAGATCTTCCCCCAACCCCTCTGAGAACCTCTCCAGCCCCCCAAATCCCCCCCAGCCCCCACCTTCTCGGGCTCAGAGCCCTTCATCTGCACGGCGCTGACGAACTGGATCATCTCCTCTTCCTCCAGCACCAGGTCGTAGTCTTTGGGGGGCAGCGGCGGGCGGCGTCGCGCGCCCCAAACCTGAGGGCAGCCGCCCCCATCCGCTCCTCCTCCCAGCGCCGCTGCTCGTCCCGGGGGCCAGGCGCTCCTCCTCCCCCCAGCAGCCTCCTCACGCTCGGGGATCTTCTATGGAGAGGGGAGGAGGGGGGTGAGACCCTCGTAGGGGGGATTTGGGGCGCTGGAAGGGAGATTGGGGGGATTTGAGGGGGATAGGGGAGGGTTTGTGGGGTAAAGAGGGTGATGGGGGGATTTGGGGGGTAGGGGAGGCGTTTGTGGGGTAAAGAGGGTGATGGGGGGGATTTGGGGGGATAGGGGAGGGGTTTGTGGGGTAAAGAGAGTGATGGGGGGGATTTGGGGGGGATAAGGGTGGGATATGTGGGGTCAAGGGGGTCCTAGAGGGTGATGGGAGGGATTGGGGGGATAAGGGAAGGGTTTATGGGGTCTTGGGGGTGATGGGGGGATGGGGATCCCAGGAGGCTCTGGCACGCCAGATGGGAATCCCAGTCCCCCCATTACATGTGTCCCCCAGCCCCTCCAGGCTCCAGGTCTCACAGGGGGGTTCCCCTCTCACCTCCCCCAGTCCCTCCAAGTTCCAGGTCTCACAGGGGGGTTCCCCTCTCACCTCCCCCAGCCCCTCCAGGCTCCAGGTCTCACAGGGGGGTTCCCCTCTCACCTCCCCCAGCCCCTCCAGGCTCCAGTTCCCAACTGGGGGGTAAGGGGGCTGTCCCCTCACCTTGCCCCGTGTCTCCTGGGGGATGTGGTAGCGGTTCCTCTTCTCCAGCTCCTCCTGCTCCCCAGCCCGTTTGTACTGCCGGGCCAGGTCGCGCAGGCGCCGCTTGTAGCGCAGGTCGCGGCGCTCGGCGCCCGTCAGCGCCTCCTCCCCGAACAGCCACTCCTCGTCCTGGATCTCAGCCTCCAGCTCCTCCAGCTTCTCCCGCTCCCGCTTGGCCAGGTACTCCCGGCGGGACTTCTTACGCAGCTCGGGGATCTGGGGCGGATAGGGAGGAGTTGAGGGGGTTTGGGGAGGGATAGGGGGAGTTGAGGGGATTTGGGGGGAGTTTGAGGGGGTTTAGAGAGGAGTTGAGGGGGTTTGGGGGGGGTTAGAGGGGAGTTGAGGGGGTTTGGGGGGGGTTAGAGGGGAGTTGAAGGGGTTTGGGGGGGTTAAAGGGGAGTTGAGGGGATTTGGGGGGGGTTAGAGGGGGTTTAGGAGAGGAATTGAGAGGGTTAAGGGGGGTTAGAGAGCAATAAAGGGGGTTTGGGGGGGTTAGAGGGGAATTGAGGGGGTTTGGGGGGGGATAGGGAGGAGTTGAGGGGGTTTGGGGGGGTTAGAGGGGAATTGAGGGGCGTTTGGGGGGGTTAGAGAGAGATCAAGGGAGTTTTGGGGGGTTTGGGGAAGAATTGAGAGGGTTTAAAGGGGTTTGGAGGGGTTGAAGGAGAAGTTTGGGGGATACAAAGGGGATCTGGGGGGGTAGAGAGAAATTGGGGGGATATAAGGGGATTTGTGGGGGGTTTAGGGAGAAATTGGGGGGATCCAGGGGGGTTGGGGGCTCACCATGGATTTCTGGTCTTCTTCAGAGAGTTTGAGGCGTTTCTGGGCTTCTTCATAGGCCTGGGGGGGCATTGGGGTGAGGGGCACAGGGCCCCCATTCCCCCCGGGACCCCAACTCCCCCCAGGGACCCCAATTCCCCCCAGTCTCCCCCCAATTCCCCCCCAGGGACCCCAATTCCCATCCAACCCCCACCCAGGGACCCCAATTCCCCCCTAACCCTCCCCAAATCCCACCCAGGGACCCCAACTCCCCTCCAACCCTCCCCAAATCCCACCCAGGGACCCCAACTCCCCCCCAACCCCCCCAAACCCTCCCCAAACCCCACCCAGGGACCCCAGCTCCCCCCCAGGGCCCCCAATCCCCCCCACAACCCCCCCCAGGGCCCCCCCAGCCCTTCACCTTGGCGTCGGGGCGGGTCAGCACGTTGCGGGTGCGGTCGCGGTCGCGGCGCCGCAGCCGTTCCGCGAAGGCATCGCGCTGCTCCAGGTCCCGCAGCCGCTCGCGCTCCGACGCCTCCCACTCCCCCTCGGGCTCCTCGGGGGTTCTGGGGGTTCCCTGGGGGGGCCAACGGGGAAGGTTGGGGTTCCCCCAGGCTCCCACTCCCCCTCCGGCTCCTCAGGGGGGTGGGGGTACCCTGGGAGCTGGGAAAGGGGAAGGTTGGGGTCCCCTCCAAAACCCCAGGGGGCTCATGAAGGGATCCCCCACAGTTACCCCCTCCCCCCCCAAAAGACCCCAAGATCCAAGGGGGAGTCTCAAGGGTGGGGTGGGGGGAGCCCAGAGACCCCCATCCTTGGGAGAGGACCCCAGGAACTGGGGGGTCCTGAGCACCTCGTGGTGCCCCCCAAGGACCCCTGGGGACCCCAACCCCCCCATCCTTTGAAGGGTGACCCCAAGACACCCAATGAGGGGGGTACCCTGGGAATTTGGGGGACCCTGAGCACCTCGTGGTGCCCCCCAGGGACCCCTGGGGACCCCGACCCCCCCGTCCTTTTTGGGGTGCCACTCACGGTGCCGGGGGGCCGGGTTCCTCGGGGGACTCGGAGCGTCGGCGCCGCCGGAGGTGTCGGCGTTGGCGGGAAGCTGGGGGCGCGTTGTGGGCGGGGCCGGGGGCAGGGGCGGGGCCGGGGGTGGGGCTCGGCTCCTCCTCATCGCTCTCCACCAATCGGTAGCCTTGGCTGCGGCGTTGAAGCTCCAGCGCCGCCCGCTGGGCCGCTCGCCCGGGGGCTCCCGGGGGGCTGCTCGGGGCACCTGGGGGGCGGGGACAGCGCTGGGACACGCCCCCTCGGTGCCTGAACCACGCCCCCCTCGGTGCCTGAACCACGCCCCCTCAGCCAACCGCCAGCCAATGGGACTCAACTAGACTGCACAAGCTCCTCCCATCCAGCCAGCCAATCCCAAAGCCCCACCCACTTTCTCTACAAGCCCCGCCCCTTTGCCTGTAAGCCACGCCCCTTGCTAATAACAGGTGATTGTCAACTCTAAGCCACACCCCATCTGCCCCAAGCCACGCCCATTGGCATTCAAACCACGCCCAGTCACCCCATAAACCACGCCCCCTCGTGCTAACCACCCTGCCCCCAAGCCCCGCCCCCTTCCCCAAGCCCCGCCCCATTCAACCCCACCCCCCTTCCCTCCAGCCCCGCCCCCTCCCTTGGTCCCACCCCCTCCCCTCAAGCCCCAGCCCCTTTCCCACGCCCCTCCCCAGGCCCCACCCTCTCCCCTCAAGCCCCTCCTCCCTTTGAGACCCGCCCCCTCCCCACAAGCCCCGCCCTGGCCCCCAGGCCACGCCCCCCCGCCCCCTCCCCGGCCCCCCAGGCCCCGTCCCGGCCCCCCAGACCCCTAGGCCCCGCACAGGCCCCCCAGGCCCTACCCCGGCCCCCCCGGCCCCCCAGGCCCCGCCCCGGCCCCGCCCAGGCCCCTCAGGCCCCCCCGGCCCCTCAGGCCCCCCCAGGCCCCGCCACCTTCTCCCAGAGCTCCCTGGCGAACTCCCGCACTCCCGGCTCCTCCACCCGCAGCGCCTCCGTCTCGCCCAGCCGCTCCAGCAGCTCCTCCACGCTCCGGCTCCTCTTGGCCAGGGCCACCAGGAAAGCCGGGACGTGCCTCCCGCTCAGGCCCAGCAGCGCCTGCAGCTCGCCGGACACCCATCGCTCCAGCGCCGCCGCCATGATCCCTCCGCTTCCCGCTCTTCCCTCCCCGGCCACCGTAGGCCGGATGCGCGCTGCCTCTTCCCTGCCCTTCTTCCGCCTTCGTCCGCCCCTCTGCGCATGCTCCACCCTCCACCTGCCCTCACCCACCTCCTACGCAGGCGCACCGCTATTGGCGGGCTCCCTCATTGCTCGGGCTCTCCTTACGCATGCGCACTACGCCCCGCCGCCATTCCCCCCCCCCCATTAAAACAATAAAAACCACCATTAAAGTCGCTTTTTTACCCACCCTGCGCCGCCCCCCCGGTGTCACCGGCGCTTTTTATTGTCATTACTCGCGGTACAGCGCGGCCAAGCGGCTCCGTACGGGGTGCGGGGGAGGGGGAAAAAAAAGGCCTTTCAGGCTTCGTTGCCGTGGCAACCGGACTAGGCCTCAGGCTCCGTTGCTACGGCAACGAGAGTAGGCCTCAGGCTCCCCCCCCCTTCCAAATCCCCTCCCGCCCCACCCAATTGCCCCCCCCCCCCCCCCAGCTAATACTGCTGCGGCTTTACCCCCCCACACCCACCCCCTCCACCCAGTTATAACTGGGCTTGGCCCAGTTTCTAACTGGGCCAAGCGCTGCCTCACCCAGTCCTGACCCAGTCGCCCCACCCCAGCTTAAAAAAAAAAGCCCTTAATTAGGCTTAACCCCCCCTCGTTAAGGATTAATTGCCCCCCCCCGCTAGAAAAGCTATAAAATGGGGAAGGGAAAGCTGGGACCCCCCCAAAATACCCCTCCACCCCCTCAAACACCCCCCTACACCCCCCTGGGGGTCCTCAGGGTGTGGCCAGCATCTTTGTGCCCCCCCGGGGTAATTTGGGGGGTAGGGGGATGGGGGGGATGTGTGTCCTTGTCTGTGCAGCTGGTCCTGTCCTGCCCCCCGCCAGGGGGTTGGGAATGAGGGGGGGTACCCTCAGGTTTGGGGGTTCCCCTTGCCGGCAAGGGGGAGGTGGTGGTGGGGGTGTGTGGAGTGAGGGGGTCCCCCCTTCGGCATGGTTCTCCTTGATTCCCCCCCCGATGTGGGGCAGGGGCCGGGGTTACCGCCGGCAGGACTCATCTGTGGGGGGAGGGGGAAAGAGGGGGTGAGGGCCCAGGGGTCTCTCAGCCCCCCCAGGGCATCCAGGACCCCCATTTCCCCCCCCAGAGCATCTCTGACCCCCCGTTACCCCTTTAATCCCCCCAGGGCATCCCTGACCCCCCCATTTCCCCACTTTATGCCCCCCAAAAGCATCCCTGAGCCCCCATTACCCTTTTATACCCCTCTCAGGGCACCAGGGACCCCCCTCTTACCCCCTCTTACCCCCCCAGGGTACCCAGGACCCCCCGTTATCCCCCTTACCCCCCCAGAGCATGCAAGACCCCCCCTTCCCCCCTTATCCCTCCCCAGAACATCCAGGACCCCCATTATCCCCCTTACCCCCTCCCCCCAAGCATCCCTGAGCCCCACATTTCCCCCCTTACCCCCTCCAGGATCCCCATTTCCTCCCCCCCAAAGCATCCCTCACCCCCCTTTAACCCCCCCAGGGCATCCCTGACCCCCCCCATTTCCCCTCCCCCAGACATTCCAGAACCCCCATCCCTCCCCCTCCCCAGACACTCACCCACGAGCAGGGCGCGGGCTCGCAGCCCCCCGGCAGCCCCCTCAAAGTTGGGGGTTCATCTTCCTCCTCATCCTCATCGGGAAGCTGGGGAGGGCTGGGGGTTGGGGGGGTTCTTCGGGGGGCCCCAGGCTGCCAGCACTGCCCCCTCCGAGGGGTAAGAGAAGGTTCTCTCCAGCTCCCGCTCGCTGAACCAGATCTTCAGCTGGGGGGGGGGGCACAAAAAAGGGGGGGGGTGTCACACATTAAGGGGGACCCCTCCAAGGGTCACCCCGGGGGCAGAATTGGGGTGCCCCCACACCCCCTTGGAGTAATAAGCAGGGATGTGGGTCAGTGCCCCCTCCCCCCAACACCTTTCACCTCCCCCCCCCATGGGGGTTCCCATGGTAATTAATCTCCCCCCCAGCTTAATGGTAATTAAGAAGAGGTTATTAATGAGCTGGGGGGGGGGGAGGGAGGGGGGATGAGGCCTCTTCCTGCCCCCCTCAGGGAGTGGGGGATGGGACTGGGGCGGAAGGAGAAGTTTGGGGGGGGGGGGCCCAGCCACAGCAGGAACCGCTTCCTCTCCCCCTCCCCCCATCCCCCCCCCCGGGGGTTCCTGTTTTTTGGGTGCCCCAGAGGATTCTGGGTAACGATTGGGGGGAGGGGGGGCTCCCCTCTTGTTTTAACCACCTGAGCCACCCCCCAAAAGCACCCCACCCCCCTTTGGTCCCACCCCACCCCCTAAATACACCCCCCCCCCATAAACACAGCCCACCCCCCCAAAAAACATCCCACTTCCCCCCTGTGGGTCAGGGCTGGGGGGGGGGAAGTGGGGAGGGCTGGGAGAGGAAGTAGTGGGGACACGGGCCCCCCCACCCCCGGCTGGTCTGGGGAGGGGGGCAGGGAATGGGGAGGGGGACTGGGATGGGATGGGGACTGGAGAGACTGGGATGGGGATGGGGTTGGACTGGGATGAGGACATGGACCAGGGATGGGGCTGGGGGGTGCTGGGGGGGGGGTGTCCCAGAGGGTCCTGGGGGGTCCCAGGGGGTGCTGGGGGTCCCAGGGGTGCCGGGGGGTCCCTACCTTCTTGCGGTGGGGGTCATTCTTGGCCAGGCAGGAGCGGGGCAGCGCCAGGTACCCCCCGATCACCTGGATCTCCTCAGCCGTGGGGTACCGCTTCTTGGGGGGCCCCGGGGGGGTGCCAGGGGGCGCGGGGGGGTGGGAGGCCCAGGGGATCCCCCTCGGGCCCGTTGGGGGTGGGCGTGGCAGCCCCGGCCGCCCGCCGCGGCCTGACGGTGATGGTGTTCCCGCTGCGCCGGGTCAAGGCCGGGTGGGCCGGGGGGCCCCCAAATCGCGCCGGGACGCCCCTCGCATGGCCAAGGGCGCCGCAGCCGCGCCCGCGGCCACACCCTCCCCGGTCACGCCCTGTCTGACCACGCCCTCCCCGGCCACGCCCTCCCCGGCCGCCACCACCGGCGAGGACGCGGGCGTGGCTGGGGGCGCGGCGGGGGAGCCCTCGGGTGGCACCCCGGTGCTTTCAGGGGGGCCCCCCACCCCCTGGCCCGGCTGGCGGCTCTTCAGCTGCCCCCGGAGCGGCCCCTGGGCCTCGGTGGGACCCGCGGCCTTGCTCGGGCCTGGCCCCTCGGCGGGGCCCAGGGTGGTGGCCGGCCCTTGGGCCTTGGCTGTGCCCAGGCCTTTGGCCGTCTCTAGGCCCTTGGTTGGGCCCTGACCCTCAGGTGTCCCCGGGGTGGTGGCCGACACGTGTCCCTTGACTGTCCCCAGGCCCTTGGCTGTCCCCAGGCCCTTGGTTGGGCCCTGACCCTCAGGTGTCCCCAAGGTGGTGGCCAACGCATGGCCCTTGGCTGTCCCCAGGCCCTTGGTTGGGCCCTGACCCTCAGGTGTCCCCGGGGTGGTGGCCGACACGTGTCCCTTGGCTGTCCCCAGGCCTTTGGCCATCCCCAGGCCCTTGGTTGACTCCTGACCCTCGGGTGTCCCCGGGGTGGTGGCCGACACGTGTCCCTTGCCCGTCCTGCAGCCCGTGGCTGCCCCGCGGGTCTCTCCTGTCCCAAGGTCCTTGGTTGTCCCTTGTCCCCCCCGGCTGCCGGGTTGGGGGTCGGCCTGTGGCCCTCCGCTGGCCCCTGGCCCTCTGCTGGCCCCTTGGCTGACCCCTGACCCTCAGACACCCCCAGACCCCTGGGTGACCCCTGACCCTTGGTGACCTCCAGACCCTCGGATGTCCCCAAATCCTTGGTCACCCCCAGACCCTTGGTTGACCCCAGGCCCTTTATTGACCCCAAACCTTTGGTCACCCCCTGACCCTCTGACACCCCCAGACCCTTTGTTGACCCTTGACCCTTGGTCACCCCCTGACCCTCAGACGCCCCCAGACCCTCAGATGTCCCCAAATCCTTGCTCCCCCCAGCCCCTCAGACACCCCCAACCCCTTGGTGACCTCCAGACCCCCAGATGTCCCCATGTCCTTGGTCGACCCCAGCCCACGCCCCCTCCCCCTCCTCCTCCTCCTCCTCGCCCCCTCCCACCCCCTCTCCCCCCTCCCTCCCGCAGTGGCCGGCGGGGCCCCCCCGGGGGTGCTCTGGGGGGGGGTCCCGTCCGAGCTGAGCGAGCGCCCGGGGGGGTGAAGCGACTGAGCAAACGACTGACCCGGCCCCGGGGGGGTGTTGGGGGGGTCGGGATCCCCACAACCTTCCAGCCCTTCGGCGCTGCGGCTCAGCCCCGGCGCCAAGGCCAAGGACCCACCCCCACCCCCGGCATCTTGGGGACCCCCCCGGGTCCCCCCGGCCCGGGCCCGGCGCCGCTCCAGCAGCTCCCGTTTCCAGGGGGGCAGCTGGGCCGCCCGGTCCCGCTGCTCCCGCTCCCGGCGCCGTGCGGCCTCCTCCTCCCGCCGGCGCCGCTCCAGCAGCTGCAGCTTCCAGCCCGGCACCGCCATGGCCTGGGGGGGACAGGGGGGGACATGGGGTCAGGGGGTACATGGGGGGGACATGGGGCAGGGGGGACATGGGGTCAGGGGGGGACATGGGGGGGACATGGGGCAGGGGGGGACATGGGGTCAAGGGGGGACATGGGGTCAGGGGGGGACATGGGGTCGGGGGGGGACATGGGGGGGACATGGGGTCAGGGGGGGACATGGGGGGGACAAGGGGGACAGGGGGGACATGGGGACAGGGGGGACAGGGGGTCAGGGGGGACATGGGGTCAAGGGGGGACATGGGGTCAGGGGGGACATGGGGTCGGAGGTCACGGGGTCGGGGGGACGGGGTCAGGGTGGACATGAGGGGGCAGCGGGGGGACGGGGGATGGGGGACAGGGATGGGGGGACACCGGGGATGGGGGGACACCGGGGATGGGGACAGGGATGGGGACACCGGGGATGGGGACACCGGGGATGGGGACACCGGGGATGGGGACAGGGATGGGGGGACCAGAGATCTGGGGACACCGGGGATGGGGACACCAGGGATCTGGGGACACCGGGGGTGGGGGACACTGGGTGTGGGGGACATTGGGGGTGGGGGGGCCCCCAGGATGGGCTGATGGAGCCACCAGGGATGGGGGGACACCAGGGCCCCCCACAGACCCGGGCACACCGGACCCATCACTGCTGGGTCTGGGGGTCCCAGAGCACCCATGGACCCGGGGGGGAGGGGAGACCCCCCCACCCATGGGGACACCCCCCCCGCCCCTCCTCGTGGCCTCCGCGCGCCCTGACAGCACATGGCGGGGGGGGGGAGGGGGGAGGGGGGGTCCCGGGAGGGGGAGAGGCAATTTTTTTTGGGGGGGGGGAGAGGAGAAGGGGGGACCCACCCGCCCGGGATGGGGGGAGGGGGTTGGGCAGGGGTGGGGGAGGGGCGGCGGCGCTGCCTTTGTCAGGGAAGGGCGGGAGGGGTCGGGGGTTGGTTTTTGGGGGAGGGGAGAGGGGGGAGGGGGAAATCCCCCCCCAGGAGGGACAGGGAGTGTGGGGGAGGGGGTGGGAGGGGTGTTTTTGGGTGGGGGGAGGGGGGGTCCCATCGTACTCACCCCGGGTTGGAGCCGGGCCCCGGGCGGCCGGGAGGAGGAGGACGAGGAAGGGGGGGAGGGGGGAGGGGAAGGGGGGATGAAAAGCGGCTTTTCCCGGGGGGGGGGGAGGGGAGGGGGGAGGGGGGGTGACTCGCAGGAAACGGGGGCGGGGTTATTTTAGGGGGGTGGGGGGTAGGGGGAGGGAGCCCCCCCCTTCTTTGTTTGGGGGGGGGGAGGGGTCAGAGCGGGTCCGGAACCCAAAAAACCACCAAAAGGGGGAGGGGGAGGGGGAGGGGGTGAAAGTGTGGGGAGGGGGGAGGGGGCGCTGGGACCCCCCCTTAAAACGGCGGGGGGGGGGAGGGAGGGAGTGGGGGGGATGGGGGGTGGGGGCTCTTTGTGTGCGGAAGAAAGGGGGGAGGGGTGGGGCTGTTTTGGGGGTGGGGGAGGGGCTTGGGGTGGGGGAGGGGCTTAGGGGTGGGGCTGTTTCGGGGTGGGGGAGGGGTTTGGGGTGGGGGAGGGGCCGAGGGCTGTTATTGTAGGGTCGCGCCCGCAGCGACACCGCGCGGGGGGAGTCGGGACCCCCCCCGGATATTTGGGGGGGAGGGTTCCCCACACACCCCCCTTCCCCGGGGATCCCTCCCCCCCCCCCAAGACCCCCCCCAATCCCTGATCCCCCCCCCAGGCCCCCCCCAAATCCCCAGGACCCCCCCCAATCCCCATCATTCCCCCCCCCCGACCCCCCCAGAGCCCCCCAATCCCCACCCATTGTATTTGGGGGGGGGGCAGGGTCAGTCTGCCCCCCCCTTTATCCCCCCTTTACCCCTCTGGCCCCCCAGACCGCCCCCAATCCCCATCATCCCTCCCCCAGACCCTATTATACACCCTGGGACCCCCCAGGAACCCCCAGACCCCCCATTATATATAGGGGGGGTCAGGGTCAGGCTCCCCCCTTTACCCCCCCAGACCCTATTATACACCCTGGGACCCCCCCCCCAGGACCCCCAGACCCCCCAGACCCCCCCATTATATATGGGGGAGGGGGTCAGGGTCAGGCTCCCCCCCTTTACCCCCCCGACCTCCCCCCACCCCAACCCCGGGGGGAGGGGGGCGGTGTGGCACCGCCCTGACCCCAATCTCAGTCTGGGAGGGGCCCCCCCAGGCGTGGGGGTGTCCCCAACCCCCCCCCCCCCCGAGGGACCGGTCAGTGACTCAGCGGGTTTTGGGGGGGCCCCGCCCGGGCGGGGTGACACCCAGGGGTGCCCCACCCCCCCACGCCCTATTTAAGGTGTCCCCGGGGTGCCGGGTGTCACCTCCACCTGTCACCCCCCAGCGGTGTCACCCCCCCGGTGTCACCCGGCCCCCCACCCGCCATGGCCGGGACCCGGCTGCTCGCGGCCCTCGGGCTGCTGCTGCTCTGCCTGCGGCTCCCAGGTGGGACTGGGAGGCACTGGGATGGACTGGGAGGGGACTGGGATGGACTGGGAGGCACTGGGATGGACTGGGAAGCACTGGGAGGTGCTGGGGGGCACTGGGAGGGGACTGGGATGGACTGGGAGGCACTGGGATGGACTGGGAGGGGACTGGGGGGCACTGGGAGGGGACTGGGATGGACTGGGAGGCACTGGGACGGACTGGGAGGCGCTGAGGGGCACTGGGATGGACACTGGGATGGACTGGGAGGCACTGGGATGGACTGGGAGGCGCTGAGGGGCACTGGGACGGACACTGGGATGGACTGGGAGGCACTGGGATGGACTGGGAGGCGCTGGGGGGCACTGGGACGGACACTGGGATGGACTGGGAGGCACTGGGATGGACTGGGAGGCACTGGGGGGCACTGGGAGGGGACTGGGATGGACTGGGAGGCACTGGGATGGACTGGGAGGCACTGGGGGGCACTGGGAGGGGGACTGGAATGGACTGGGAGGCGCTGGGGGGCACTGAGAGGGGCTGGGAGGGGGACTGAGATGGAGTGAGAGGCACTGGGATGGACTGGGAGAGGCTGGGAGGTGCTGGGATGGGGATCGGGGGGGACTGGGATGGACTGGGAGGCACTGGGATGGACTGGGAGGCACTGGGATGGGGGTTGAGGGGGACTGGGCGGGACTGGGATAGGGACTGTGGGGATTGTGTGGAACTGGGACAGTGACTGGGAGGGGCTGAGATGGACTGGGATATACTGGGAGGGACCGAGATGGATCGGGATGCGCCAGGAGCAGTGGGATGTGCTGGGGTGGAGACTGGGAGGTGCTGGGGTGGGGACTGGGCTGTACTGGGAGGGGACTGGGAAGGACTGGGAGGGGACTGGGCTATACTGGGCTGTACTGGGAGGCACTGGGAGGCGCTGACCCCCCTCGTTCCAGACGCCTCCGGCCTCTGCGACTCCCCGTCCCGCCTGGCGCCGCTGCCGGCCGGGGTGGATCCCAGCAAGGATCCCGCTGGATTCCTCAGCCCCCAGCTGGGGGGGCCGGATCCACCGGGATGGGATCGGGATCCCACGGCAGCTCGGGATCCACTGGGATCGGCTCAGGATCCTATGGGAGGCCGGGATCCTATGGCAGCTCGGGATCATCCGGGATCGGGTCGGGATCCCACGGCAGCTCGGGATCCTACGGGATGGGATCGGGATCCCACAGCAGCTCGGGATCCACTGGGATCGGCTCAGGATCCTATGGGAGGCCAGGATCCCACGGCAGCTCGGGATCATCCGGGATCGGGTCGGGATCCTATGGGGGGTCGGGATCCCACGGGATGGGTTCGGGATCCTACGGCAGTTCAGGATCCTCTGGGATCGGATCAGGATCTTATGGGGGTGGAGGATCACCTGGGAGCGGGTCGGGATCCCATGGGAACGGATTAGAATCCTATGGGATGGGATCAGGATCCTATGGGGAGTCAGGATCCTATGGGAATGGATTGGAATCCTACGGGATGGGGTCGGGATCCTCTGGTGGGGCGGGATCCTATGGGATGGGGTCGGGATCCTCCAGTAATTTGGGATCCTCCGGCGGGTCGGGATCATCCGGGATGGGATCGGGATCCTATGGTGGGTTGGGATCCTATGGGAACGGCTTGGGATCCAATGGGATCGGGTCGGGATCGGGCGGATCAGGATCCTACGGGATGGGATCAGGATCCTCTGGGGGGGCGGGATCGGCTGGGATGGGGTCGGGATCCTACGGGGGGGCAGGATCCAATGGGATGGGGTCGGGATCCTCTGGGGGGGGTCGGGGTCCTACGGGCGGGTCCCTGAGTCCTATGGGGGGGTTCAGGGTCCTATGGGGGGTCCGGATCATACGGGGGGGCTCAGGGTCCCAGGGGGGATCGGGGTCCCAGGGGGGTCGGGGTCCTATGGGCGGGTCCCTGAGTCCTATGGGGGGGTTCAGGGTCCTATGGGGGGTCCGGATCATACGGGGGGGCTCAGGGTCCCAGGGGGGTCGGGGTCCTACGGGCGGATCCCAGAGTCCTACGCGGGGGAGCAGGAAGCCGGGGTGGGTCGGGGTCCTATGGGGGGTCCGGATCATATGGGGGGGGCTCAGGGTCCCAGGGTGGGTCGGGGTCCTCTGGGGGGGGTCGGGGTCCCAGGGGGGTCGGGGTCCTATGGGGGAGGGTCAGGGTCTTACGGGGGGGGCTCAGGGTCCCAGGGGGGTCGGGGTCCTATGGGGGAGGGTCGGGGTCCTCTGGGGGGGGGTCGGGGTCCCAGGGTGGGTCGGGGTCCTATGGGGGAGGGTCAGGGTCTTATGGGGGGGGCTCGGGGTCCCAGGGTGGGTCAGGGTCCTATGGGGGGGCTCGGGGTCCCAGGGTGGGTCGGGGTCCTATGGGGGGGGGTCAGGGTCTTATGGGGGGGGCTCGGGGTCCCAGGGGGGGTCGGGCTCCTACGGCAGCCCCTCTGGGGGGGGCTCGAGGGGCCCCCCCGGCGCCCCGGCTACAAGAACCCCGGGATCCCCTTCGTGCCGGGGCCGCGGGACCCCGCCCGCATCGGGGGGTACATCCCGCGGGGGCGGCCCCGGCCCGGGGGGAGCTGGGGGGACCCCACAGCCCGGCGGGAGGCAGCGCGGGGGGACCCCCAGCCCCGGGGGCGGAACGGAGCGAGGGCCGGGGGTCGGGACCCCCCGGGCTGCCGGGGCTGTGACAAGTAGGGACCCGCCCCCAATAAAGTGATGGCTGGCTGGCTGTCCGGCTGGCTGTCTGTCTGTCCAGCTGTCCGTCTGGCTGTCTGTCCGGCTGTCCAGCTGTCCGGCTGTCTGGCTGTCTGGCTGTCCATCCGTCTGTCTGTCCGTGTGTCTGTGTGTCCGGCTGTCTGGCTGTCCAGCCCTGTGTCCGTGTGTCCGTCCCCGTGTGTCCCCACGCCTGTCCCAGTACTGGCTGAACTGGTGGGGCCAGTCTGTGCCCACGCCCAGGGACAGGGAGGGGCACTGGGAGCACTGGGGACATGGACACTGGGAGCACTGGGGGCACTGGGGGCACTGGGGACATGGACACTGGGAGCACTGGGGGCACTGGGGGCACTGGGAGCACTGGGGGCACTGGGGGCACTGGGGGCACTGGGGACATGGACACTGGGAGCACTGGGGTCACTGGGGGCACTGAGGACATGGACACTGGGGGCACTGGGGACATGGGGGTTGGGGACAGAAGCTATAGGGCCTATGGGGTGAGGCTTTCGGGCCTGGGCTTTCGGGCCTAGATATATGGGGGGGCATAGGGGCTATGGGGGGGCTATAGGGGGGCTGTGGGGGCTATAGGGGTCCCATAGGGGCTATGGGGGGGCCTGTGGGTCCCATAGGGGCTATGGGGGGGCCGTGGGGGGGCTGTGGGGCCCATCGGGCCTGCAGGGCCGGCTCTGTGGGGCCTGGCCATCGGGTGAGGCCGCGGGGTGAGGCCGTGGGGCCCAGCAGCCCCCCCCGGCCATGAGTCACCCCCCCAACCCCCCCCAGCCCTGCCGGCCCGGCCGGTCCCGGGCAGCGCCCTGACCCCCCCCCGGGGGGACCCACCCAGCCCCACCCCCGCCCCACATCCGCCCCACCCGGCCCGGCGCCTATAACAGCCGGGGGGGCGCCCCCAGTGCTCCCAGTGCTCCCAGTGCTGCGCTGGACACGGCTCACAGTGCTGGCAGGTATGGGGGGGGCACTGGGAGGGGGCCCCTATGGCTGGGGGGCACTGGGGGGCACTGGGAGGGGGGACTTTCCATGGCTGGGGGGCACTGGGAGTGGGGCCCTGTGGCTGGGGGGCACTGGGGACACTGGGGGGTACTGGGAGGCACTGGGAGGGGGGAATCTCCATGGCTGAGGGGCACTGGGGGGGCACTGGGGGAGGGATACCCATGGCTGAGGGGCACTGGGGGGCACTGGGGGGGGATACCCATGGCTGAGGGGCACTGGGGGGCACTGGGGGGCACTGGGGGGGAACCCCTATGTGGGGAGCAGTGGGAGACACTGGGGGGTTCCCATATCCAGGGGGGATCACTGTGGGGGGGAATGTCCCTGGGCTCCCCATATCTGGGGTGGGGGGGGCACTGGGTGGAGCTGGTGGGGGGGGGTCAGAGACATCCCCCCTTCCCCTAAACACCCCCCTGACCCCTCTCTCCCCTTCCCCCCAACCCAGCATGGCCGAACGCCGCCCCCCGGTGCCCCCCACGCCCCCCCCCCCGCAGCCTCAGCCCCCCGGCAAACCCCAGAGCCCCCCCGGCCTGACGACCCCGACCCCCCCAGGCTGGGGATCCCCGTGGCCCCCTGGCCCCCCCTGCCCGAGTGGGACGGGGCCGACGGGGGGCAGCAGCGATGAGGGGGGGGCAGCCATGGGGACAAGCCGGCGACGGGGGGCAGCAGCTGACCCGAGGGGGGCAGCCACCGGCCCCACGGAGCCCCGGCCACCATCAGGACCCACCCCAGACCCCCCTGAGAAGAGCTGATGGTGTGACACCCCCCACTCCCCCCTCAAATTAAAGTCCCACCTGACCCCGGTGCTGCCGTGGGGCTGGGGGGGGCTGAGGCCTGGCACACTCGTGACATGGATGGTGGGGGAACGGGACCCCACCAGGGTAGCCCATGGGGGGGACACGACACACAAGGATGGGGACAATGGTGCTGCTTCCACCTTTAATGGGGACACTGGGGTGGGACTGGGATGGGGATATGGGGACATGGGGACATGGGGACATGGGGACACAGGGACATGGGGACACAGGGACAGGGATGGGGACAGGGATGGGGACAGGGATGGGGAGAGGGATGGGGAGAGGGATTGGGGACAGGATGGGGACAGGGATGGGGGACGGGATGGGGACAGGGATGGGGACAGGGATGGGGACAGGGATGGGGATGGGGACAGGGATGGGGACAGGGATGGGGACAGGGATGGGGACAGGGATGGGGACAGGGATGGGGACAGGGCCACACGCCGTCCCTGTCCCTACGGCTCTTCCCACAGCTGCTCCGAGTGTCCCCACCCTGGGGAGGGGACAGGGTGAGGGACAGGGGACACCGGGATGTCCCCAACCCCCTCCCCAACCATGTCCCCTCCTGTCCCCTTACCGTGGCTCTCGCTGTCCCCAGACACGTCCTGGCTCCCGAGGATGTCCCCAAGGGGGGTCCTGTCCCAAAGGGGGTCCTGTCCCCAAGGGGGGCCCTGTCCCCAGGGTGGGGCCTGTCCCCAAGGGGGGCTCTGTCCCCAAGGGGGCCCTGTCCCCAAGGGGGGACGTGACCCCACTGTGGCGCTGGCCCGATGGCCTTGGCCACCCCAGCTGTGAGGGACGGACATGGGGACGTGTCCCCTGTCCCCTGGGGTGCTGGGGACGTGTCCCCGCTCCGTGGGGACGTGTCCCTGCTCCTTGGGGACACGTCCCGGGTCCTTGGGGACACGTCCTGGCTCCTTGGGGACACATCCCGGGTCCTTGGGGACAGGTCTCAGCTCCTTGGGGACGTCCCTCGTGTCCCCGCAGTGCCACCCCCGGCGGGGGGTGACCCTGGGGACCCCCCCGTCCCCAGCAGGTCCCCGGGGAGGAGGTGGAGGAGCCGGAGCAGCGATGTCACCGCTTGTCCCCAAGGCTGGACGGGGACAGGGACGGGGACAGCGGCTCCTGCGGGGAGGGGACACTGGGGGGACACTGGGGGGACACTGGGGGACACCCCCCCACAACGTGTCCTCCCACCCCCCGGTGCCCCCTCACCCCCCGGTGTCCCCTCACCCCCCAGCAGCAGGAGTGTCCCCAAGGCCAGCGCCAGCGTCCCCATGGTGTCCCTGGTGTCCCCAGTGTCCCCCAGTGTCCCCCAGTTATAGGCGCCGGCAGCGGGACGTCCCCTGGGAGGGGACACGGGAGGAGGTGGCCGTACCCCAGGGTGGGGACAGTGGTGGCACCTGGGTGCCCAACCCCCTGGCACCAGTGTCCCCAGTGTCCCCCAGTGTCCCCCAGTGTCCCCAACCCCCTGGCACCAGTGTCCCCAGTGTCCCCCAGTGTCCCCAATTCCTCCCAGTGTCCCCCAGTGTCCCCAATTCCTCCAGTCCCCCCAGTCCCTCCCAGTCCCCCCAGTATCCACAATGTCCCCAGTATCCCCACCCCCTCAGTGTCCCCAGTCCCTCCCAGTGTCCCCAGTCGTCCCCAGTCCCCACCCCCTGCCTCCCCCACCCCCCCCCCCCATCCCCATTGTCCCCAGTGTCCCCATGGCGCTGACAAGCCCAGACCCGCCGGGCAGTGACACAGCCCAGTGACTCCCAGTAACGCCCAGTAACAACCAGTGACACCCCCGGGGGCTTTATTGGGGGGAAGGGGGCGCTAGGAGGGGTGACAGGGGGTATTTGGGGGGGGAGGTGACACCCCCAGGCTCGGGGGGGGGGGGAAGGGGGGTGGAGGTGACGCTCGGGGGGGGCGGGAGGTGACAGGGGGTATTTGGGGGGCAGGGGGAGGTGACGCTTGGGGGGGCGTTGCGGGGGGACAGGGGGTATTTGGGGGGGTCAGAGCCCCCCCTCAGGGCACCGACTCTCCGGCCGGGACGGGGCTGATGAGGAAAACTCTGACGTAATGAACAGCCTGGGGGGGGCGGGGGGTCAGAGACCCCCAAACACCCCCCGGGCCCCCCAGACCCCCCAATCCCTCCCCAGACCCCCCCAAACACCCCCGGACCCCCCCAGACATCCCAATCCCTCCCCAGACCCCCCCAAACACCCCCCTGGGCCCCCCAGACACCCCAATCCCCCCCGGACCCCCCCAAACACCCCCCTGGGCCCCCCCAGACACCCCAATCCCTCCCCAGACCCCCCAACCCCCCTGGACACCCCCCCAGACCCCCCATCCCCCCACATACCCCCCTCAACTCCCCCAACTCCCCTCCCCAAACACCCCCAGACCACCCCCCACCTGAACCACCCGGACACCCCAGGCCCCCCTCAGCCCCCCCCCCCCAGGCCCCCCTAGACCCCCTCTAGCCCCCCTGGCCCCCAGATCCCCCCAAGACCCTGAGACACCCCCCCCGGAGACCCCCCCAGCCTGCCCAGATCCCCCCTGGACCACCCAAGCCCTCCCCAGCCCCCCCAGCCCCCCCAGCCCCCCCGTACCGCAAAGACCCCGGCAAGGAGCAGGAGGGCGAGGAGGAGACAGACGAGGCCGAGGAAGACGAGGGGGCAGCCGGGGGGGGGTCTGGGGGCGGCTGGGGGTGCAGGGGGCGTGGTCAGATGGAGGCCCCGCCCCTGCCCCATAGCCCTGCCCTGTGGCCACGCCCCCTGTCCTGTGGCCCTGCCCCTGGCCTATAGCCCCACCCCCTGCCCCGTGGCCCCGCCCCCTCACCCTGGGCGTCCCCCGGCTGGGTCCGTCCCTGGGTGCATCGGGAGTGATGTCATCGGTGACGTCATCGCCGGCGCGGACGGGCTCTTGAAGGGGGTGGGGAGCGGCTGCTCCTCCCCGGGGATGACGTCATCGGTGACGTCATCATCAGGGGTGACATCACCCCCGGGGAGGGGGGAGTGACATCACCCCCTCGTGTGACGTCATCATCATCATCCTCGTCGGTGACGTCATCCCCCGCGTGGCTGATGTGATGGGTGACGTCACCTCCCGGCGGGGAGGAAGTGACGTCACCCCCTCGTGTGACATCATCCCCCGCGTGGCTGATGTGATGGGTGACGTCACCGCCGGGGCTCCCCCGGGCGCAGGAAGTGAGGCGCCTTGCGCCGCGATGATGTCATTAGCAAGGTCACCCCCGGGGATGATGTCATCACTCAGCTCAGCGTCCGGAAGGGAGGGAATGAGGTCACGGTCAGCGATGGTGACATAATCAGCAAGGCCGACGATGACATCATCACCGGGGACAGCCTTAGTGGGGGAGGAGGGGCGGCTGTCCCCGGCGATGACATCACCAGCGAGGTCATTTCCGGGAATGATGTCAGCGGTGACGACGATGACATCATCAACGTCACTCCCAGTGATGACGGCGTCACCGGCGACGTCACCTCCGGGGCTGGAGGAAGTGACGTCACCGGGAAGGGGGAAGGGGCGTCACCCCCGGCGGTGACATCACCGGGGTGGGCGGGGCTCTCCTCCGTGTCGCCAGGGGGGTGACGTCAGCGATGACGTCACTGCCGGAGCCACCCTCCTCCTCTTCCTCCTCCTCCTCCTCCACGGGTGGGGCCGTCACCGTGATGGTGATGCCACCAGCGGCCCCTCCCCCCGGCACCATGACGTCACCCTCCCCTGGGGTGATGATGTCACTGTCCCTTGGAGCGATGACGTCACCGTCCCCACCGTCTCTCCCACAGACTGGGGTGTCCCCAACGTCCCCCATGTCGGTGACGTCACCGTCCCCGGGGGAGGGGACACCCCTTCTGTCCTTGTCCCCTGGGGGTGGCACAGCCCTGTCCCCCCTGTCCCCAGTGTCCCCAGTGTCCCCAAAGACCAGGACCCCCCTGTCCCCAGCACCCTCTGAGGTGACACCAACGCCCCCAACATCTTTTAGGGAGGGGACACCCCTGTCCCCACTGTCCCCAGGGGCCAGGACACCCCTGTCCCCACTGTCCCTTGGGGAGGTGACACCCCCATCCCCAAGGTCCTTCTCCTGCAGGATGAGGCCACTCCTGTCCCCAGCGTCCCTTGGGGAGGGGACATCCCTGTCCCCAACACCCTCTGAGGTGACATCCCTGTCCCCAGTGTCCCCAAGGACCAGGACATCCCCAGTGTCCCCTGGGGAGGGGACATCCCTGTCCCCAAGGACCAGGACATCCCTGTCCCCAGTGTCCCCAGGGGAGGGGACTCCCCTGTCCCCAACGTCCCCAACGTCCCCAGGGCCACCCCCGTCCCCAACACCCCCAGGGAAGGTGACCCCCCCGTCCCCACCCTCCTTGTCCCCAACGTCCCCAAGGACCCGGCCCCCCCATCCCCAGAGTCCCCTGGGGAGGGGACACCCCTGTCCCCAGTGTCCCCAGGGGTCCCGGTGTCCCCCCCATTGTCCCCCCCGTGTCTCCCCCCGTGTCCTCGTCGGCCGCGGTGACACTGATGGTGATGCCGCTGGCCCGGGGAGGGGTGACAGGGACCCCCCCGTCCCCGTCCCCCTCCAGGGGGTCCCAGGAGAGTTGGGGGGTGACAGTTGCCCCCTCCCCGGGGAGGGGACGAGGGGGGACGGTGGGGGAGCAGCCATCAGCCATGGGGGGGACCTGGGGGGGGGACAAGGGGGTGTCACTGGGGGGGACAACCCCAAAAAGGATGGGGGGACATGGGGGGGGGGAGGGAAGGGATGGGGGGGAGATGGGGGGGCACAGGGGGTCCCCAAAAGGGATGGGGGGGGACAGAGGGGCCATGGGGGGGCCATGGGAGGGGGGTTGGAGGGGAGGTTTGGGGGTTGGGGGGGGCTTCAGGGAGGGGTGGGGGGGTTTGGAGGGGGTCTGGGGGGGTTGTGGGTTCAGGGGGGGATCCAGGAGGGTCGAGGGGGTTCAGGGGGGTCTTTTGGGGTGGGGGTGGGGGGTACCTGCAGGTGCCAGCCGGGGGGTCGCGGTGCCGCTCACACCATGGTGCTGGCACGAAGAGGGGGGGGACACAGACACCCCCCCCGTGACCCAAATTCAGCTCCAAGGGGTGGAGCCAGTGCCCTGCCCCCCCATGCTCCCCCCAGAGCCCCCCCAAACCCAACCCCCCCCCACCCCCCAGCTGAGACCGGGCAGCTCGTGACATGTCCCCAGAGAGACACAAATGAGGCCAGATGAGGGGGGGTGTTTTGGGGGGGTTTATTGAGTTTTGGGGTCACTGGGGGGTCCTTGGGGGGTCCCTGGTTGGGGGGGTCCCCAGGGGGGTCTCCAGGGGGGTCCAGCTTCAGGTGGGCGATGACCTGTGGGGGGGGAGAAGAGGGGGTTAAACAAGGGAGGGGGGAGTAATGAGCCCCTCCCCCTCATTAATGAGGTCAGGAGCCCCTCCCCCGGGTTAATTAGTTAATTAGGTGGTAATTAGGGTAATTAGGGGCTGTACCTGCTGCTGGGGGGGGGCTGGTCCTTGCCCCCCCCCCAGGCTGCGGGCGCGGAGCTGGGCCTCGGGCAGGCCCTGGGGAGGGGGAGGGATTGGAGGGGGGCTCATGGCTCCCAGTAACTCCCCCCAGTATCACCAGCGCCTCCCAGTATCCTGAGCCCCACATGTCGCCCTGTATCTCCCAGAATCCCCCAGTACCACAGGTCCCCTGGCCCCCTATATGCCCCAGTCCCTCCCAGTACCCTCCCAGTGCCCCCCAGGCCCCTCCTAGTCCCTCCCAGTGCCCCCCAACCCCCTCCCAGTCCCTCCCAGTGCCCCCCAATCCCCTCCCAGTCCCCTCCCAGTGCCCCCCAGTCCCCTCCCAGTCCCCTCCCAGTGCCCCCCAGTCCCCTCCCAGTGCCCCCCAATCCCCTCCCAGTCCCTCCCAGTCCCCTCCCAATCCCCTCCCAGTGCCCCCCAGTCCCCTCCCAGTCTCCCCAATCCCTTCCCAGTGCCTCCCAGTCCCCTCCCAGTGCCCCCCTCACCCTCAGGCACAGGTAGATGTGGGTGTCAGGCCCAGCGGGTGCCCCCACCCACTGGGGGCCCGGCTCTGGCCCCGCCCCCTCCTCATCTGGCCCCGCCCCCTCATCCACTGGGAGGAGCCGGACAGGCCCCACCTTGGCCAGGGTCTGGAGGGCGGGGATTAAATCCTCCGGCCAATCCCGAGCCTCCGCCGGGCACCGCACCACCGCTGCGCGAAAGCGTGATTGGTCAGCCACGCCCAAGCCACGCCCCCACCAACCCCTCCTCCAATCAGCGCCCCGCCCGCACTGAGTCCCGCCCAGCAGAGCAAACATGGCTGCCTCCAGTGGGCGCCGCCATCTTGAGCAGAGAGTGGAAGGCGGGCAGGCCACGCCGGGCGCCGCCATCTTGCCGCGGGGCACGGCGGGACGGGCAGTGCCTCCACGTGTCCCCCCCCCCCCCCCAAAACCTCCCCCCCGCCCCCCGTGCCCCCCGACCCCCCCAGTCCTCACCGGGGGGCCGGGCAGAGCCCAGCCGGAGGCTGTCCCGCAGGGCCCGCGCCGCCCGCGCCAGCTCCAGCATGGCCTCCACCTCGGCCTCCAGCCGGGGGCAGCGCCAGTGGGCCTGGGGGGGGCAAAGGGGGGTCGGGGGGCTGCGAGACACCCCCAGACCCCCACAGGGCACCCTGCGGCCCCCGAAGCCCCCCTACACCCCCCCCAGACCCCCTATGCCCCCTGCATGGCCCCCCAATACCCCCCAACCCCTCCCCCCATGCCCCCTTATACCCCCCAGGACCCCCTCTGCCCCCCAGGACCCCCCAGAACCCCCCAGAACCCCCTCTACCCCCTTCAAGACCCCCCATGCCCCCCCAGACCCCCTTCTACCCCCCACCATGCCCCCCCTCTACCTCCCCAGGACCCCCCAAGCCCCCTTCTACCCCCTCCATGCCCTCCCAAGACCCCCCTCTGCCCCCCCAGGACCCCCTCTGCCCCCCTTTCCCCTCCCAAGACCCCCCTCTGCCCCCCAGGACCCCCCATTCCTCCCTCTACCCCCTCCAAGACCCCCTATGCCCCCCCCCCCGGACCCCCTTCTACCCCTCCCATGCCCCCCTCTACCTCCTCAGGACCCCCCCAAACCCCCTTCTACCCCCTCCCCCCCCCAACCCCTCGTGGGCACCCACCAGGCGCTGGGGGTCGGGGAAGGGGGCGAGGCAGAGGGTGGGGGGCGCGGGGGGCGCGGGGCAGGCGCTGCCACAGCTCCTCGGCCAGGAAGGGGGCGAAGGGGCCCAGGAGCCGCAGCCCCAGGTCAGCGCAGCCCAGCAGCGCCCGGCGCGTCTCCTCCTGCCCCAGCGAGGCCTTGGCCACCTCCTGCGGGCGGACAGACGGACGGGGGACAGACGGACGGGGACACAGGGCATGGGGAGGGGGACAGACGGACAGGGGACAGATGGACGGGGACAGGGGGCATGGGGAGGGGGGACAGACGGACAGGGGGGCAGGGGGCATGGGAAGAGGGGACAGAGGGGCTGGGGACGGGTGACAGACAGACGGGGGGACAGAGGGGATGGGGAGGGGGATCCCGAGGGCATGGGGAGGGACAGACGGACAGGGGGACGTCTAGAGGGGCTGGGGAACAGATAGACAGGGGGGGACAGAGGGGCTGGGGAGGGGGGATGGGGGGGATAGACAGACGGACGGGGTCTAAAGGGCATGGGGAGAGGGAGACGGATGGATGGGGGGCTGCAGAGGGGCTGGGGAGGGGAGACAGACGGACAGGGGGACAGACGGACGGGGGGACAGACGGACGGGGGGACAGACGGACGGGGGGACAGACGGACGGGGGGACAGACGGACGGGGGGGACAGACGGACGGGGGGGACAGAGGGACAGACGGACGGGGAGGACAGAGGGACAGACGGACCTACCAGGTAGACGTCGCAGAAGCTGCGCAGCCAGAAGTGCTGCAGGGCGGCGAAGGCGCCGTGGGGCTGCAGCGCCCCCAGCTGGGACCCCACCTCAGCCACCGCCAGCGCCAGGCGGCCCCGCACCCAGCGCCCCATCCCCCGGCCGGGGGGCGCCTGCGGGGGGAGGGCAGGGTGAGCGGGGCGAGGGGAGGGGCAGGAAGGGGAGGAGGGAGGGGGAGGGAGGGGAAGTAGGAAGGGGCAGAGGAGGGGGAGGAAGGCTCCCCTCACGCACCTCCTGGGGGTCCTCGGGCGCTGTCCCCGCCGTGGCTCCCAGCACGAACCTGACGGCGTTCCACACCTTGTTCCCGAAGCGCCGGCAGCTCAGCACCGTCCCCATGTCCAGCCTCACCTCCTCCCCTGGACAGACACATGGACAAGGGGGGTGGGGGGGGGCTCAGGCAGCAGGGGGACCCCAAATTTGGGGGTGGAGGGGGTGTGTTTGGGGGTCCTCTCTTACCCTGGGCGTTGTGGGCGCACAGAGCCATGCGCAGCGCGTCGGCGCCGCACTCCGGGATGCCCTGGGGGAACTGGAGCTTCTGGAGAGGGGGGAGGGGGGCAGGGGGGTTTGGGGGGGTCAGGAAGGGGGGGTTAACCCATGGGGGGGGTCCCAGAGGGGGATTTTGGGGAGGGGGAGGGTCCCACCTGGTTTTTGGTGGCTCTTTGCAGCTCGCGGGGGTCGAGGATGCGGCGCTGGAGCTTCTCCTGGAGCTCCTGGGGAAGGGGAGACCCTACAATAAACAAAGGGGCTTTGGGGGGGGTTATGGGGGGGATTGGGGGGAAGGGGGGTGTTTTGGGGGGGGGGTTATGGGAGGGGAGGGGATTTTTGGGGAGGGTCCAGAGGGGGGTGAATGGGGAGGGTCCCAGCGAGCTGCTGGCCCAGCATCACCATCCTGTTCACCCAGGAGAAGAAGGGTCTGGGGGAGGGGTGGGTTTGGGGGGTGAGGGGGGGTTTTGGGGGAGTCTAGGGGGGTCCTTTATTTGGGGGGGGCCATACCTGGGGGGTGGCACCCCTGATGATGTCATAGGGGTCGATGACGTTGCCCAGGGATTTGCTCATCTTGCGCCCCTGGGGGTCCCGGACCAGCGAGTGGAGCAGGACCTGTGGGGGGGGAGATTGAGGGGGGGATTTTGGGGGACACACCCCCCAGGAGGGGGCAACCACCCCCCCAGGGACCCCAGGAGGGGATAAGGGACCCCAGGAAGCAAAGGGCACCCCAAAAAGAGAGAGGACAAAGGGGTAAGGAACACTCCCCCTCATATTTTGGAAGGGGGGGGGCTCGAGAGGGGAGGGGTCCAGGGGCTTTTTGGGGGGGTCCAGGGGGGTCTGAGGGGGTTCAGGGGGTTTTAGGGGGGTCCAGGGGGGTTTGGGGGGGGTGTCAGGGGGGCACAAGGAAGAGTTTTGGGGGGCACAAGGAGTTTTAGTGGTTCGAGGGGGTACCGGGAAGAGTTTGGGGGGGTCTGGGGGAGTCTGGGGGGGTCCAGGGGGATTTGGGGGGGTCTGGGGGGGGGTCTGGGGGGGTCCAGGGGGATTTGGGGGGGTACCCTTGAGAAGGGGAGGATCCCAGTGAGCTCCTGGCCCAGCATCACCATCCTGGCCACCCAGAAGAAGAGGAGGTCGCTGCCGGTCTCCAGGACGCTGGTGGGGTAGAACCTCCTCAAATCGGGGGTCTGGGGGGGGGTAAAAAGAGGGGGGTCTTAAATTAGGGGGGACACCCCCTGAGACCCCTCCCCTTCATCTGGGACCCCCCACCCCCCCCAAAAAAAAGCCTCACCTGATCTGGCCAGCCCAGGGAGGCGAAGGGGAAGAGGGCTGAGGAGAACCAGGTGTCCAGCACGTCGGGGTCTGGGGAAGGGGGGGCAAAATTTGGGGGGGTGGGTGGGAAAGGGGACCCCAAAATTATCTGGGGGGTGGGGGGAAAGGTTTTTGGGGGGGGGAAAGGGGGTAGGGGGGATTTTGGGGGAGGTAATGGGGTCCCAGGAGGGGTTTGGGGGGTCCCAGGAGGGGTCTGGGGGGGATAGGGAGATTGGGGGGGGGCAATGGGGTCCCAAGAGGGTTTGGGGGGGTCCCAGAAGGGGTCTGGGGGGTCCCAGGAGGGGTCTGGGGGGGATAGGGAGATTGGGGGGGGGCAATGGGGTCCCAAGAGGGTTTGGGGGGTCAGGAGGGTTTGGGGGGGTCCCAGAAGGGGTCTGGGGGGTCCCAGGAGGGGGTTGGGGGTCCGGAGGGTTTTGGGGGGTCCCAGGAGGGGTTTGGGGGAGTCCCAGGAGGGGTTTGGGGGGGATCAGGAGGGTTCAGGGGGTCCCAGGAGGGTTTGGGGGGTCCCAGGAGGGTTTGGGGGGTCCCAGGAAGGGTTTTAGGGGTCAAGAGGGTTTGGGGGGGTCAGGAAGGTTTTGGGGTGCCCCCCCTCACCTTGCTGCAGCTGCAGCTCCTGGGGGGGTCTCTGGAGGGCGCGGGCAGCCGCCCCTGGCTTCCTCCTCGTCACGTCCCACCACCCAAAACCCGTCTGGGGGGGGCTCGGGGGGCACCCTGCGCCCCCCACCCTGTACGCCGGCACCCGGTGCCCCCACCACAGCTGCCGGGACAGGCACCAGTCCCTGGGGGGGAGAAGATTTGGGGTGGGGGGATAAGAGCAGGAGGGGCTGGAAAGGGGGGACACCCCCAAAATGAACCCGGAGGGTGTGGGGACCCCCCCTCAAGCTCCCCTGGGGGTGTCAGGGGGGTTTTGGGGGGAGGGGATGAGATCAGGAGGGGCTGGAGAAGGGGGAGACCCCCCAAAATGCCCCCTGGGGGTGTGGGGGCCCCCCAGCCCCCCTTACCCCACGTTGTCCATCCAGGTCGCCCAGTTCTTCTCGTGGAATTTGGGGAGCAGCTCCAGGCGCTGGGACGTCACCGCCTGGGGGGGGGGGAGGGCAGAGAGGGGGTTTGGGGGGGGTCCTGAGGTCCCTGAGACCCCCACCCCACCCCCTTCAGCCATAAAGACCCCCCTGAATCCCTGACCCCCCCCCCAAAATCACCCCCCCCAAATTAATCCTCCAAATTCACCCCAAATCAATTCCCCCCCAAATTAACCCCTAAACCCCCCCATATTCCCCTCCCCCAACTCCCCCTCCCCAAATCAATACCCCCCCTCCAACCCCCCCAAAAAAGCCCCCCTCCCCAAATTAACCCCCCTCCCCCATATTCCCCCCAAATTGCCCCCCTCTCAAATCTCCCCCCCCAAATTAACCCCTAACCCCTCTCCTCCATATCCCCCCCAACTCCCCCTCCCCAAATCAATACCCCCCAACCCCCCCAAAAAAGCCCCCCTCCCCAAATTAACCCCCCTCCCCCCTCCTCCATATTCCCCCCAAATTACCCCCCTAAATTGCCCCCCTCTCAAATCCCCCCCCCAAATTAACCCCTAACCCCCCTCCTCCATATCCCCCCCAACTCCCCCTCCCCAAATCAATACCCCCCCTCAACCCCCCCCAAACAGCCCCCCCCCACCTCCTTGGCCCGCTGGGCCATCTCCCGGCAGCGCAGGAACCACTGGCTCTTCAGCAGCTGCTCCACCACGTCCCCCGACCGGCTGTGACGTCACCGTGACGTCATTACGGGGGGTTTAATTTGGGGAGGGGGGTGTGGGAGGGGGGTGTTACCTGCAGAGGGGGAGGGTCATGGGGTGGTCCTGGGTACCCCGGTACAGCCCCCGCTGAGCCAGCGCCCCCACCACTGCGGAGCGAGCGGCGAAGCGATGGGTGCCCTGGGGGGGGAGATTTGGGGGGCGGAATTTGGGGGGGGAATTTGGGGGGAGTTAATTCCAGGAGGTTAAGGGTGGGGGGGATTTGGGGGGGAATTTTGGGGGGGGGGAATTTTGGGGGGTTAATTGGGGGGGGGAATTTGGGGGGGGGAATTTGGGGGGAGTTAATTCCAGGAGGTTAAGGGTGGGGGGATTTGGGGGGGAATTTGGGGGGGTTAATTTGGGGGGATTAATTCGGTGAGGGTCTGGGGGGAGTTAATTTGGGGGGGTTAAGGATGGGGGAGGATTCGGGGGTGGAATTAGGGGGGAAATTGGGGGGGGTCAATGGGGAGGGCGAGGGGTGGATTGTGGGGCCGGATTTTGAGGGGGGGGCAGGGCTGGATCTGGGGGGGTGTCAGGGCTGGATTTGGGGGGGGGGGTCAGGGCCGGATTTGGGGGTACCTGGAGCCAGCCCCCCCGGGGGGCACATGGTGCCGTCGTCGTCGATGACGCTGAGCAGGGGCAGCCCGTGGGCTCGCGCCAGCGCCAGGTCGGGGGGCTGTGACCTGGGGTCACCTTCACCGCGCCTGGGGGGCCCGGGGGGGCAGGGTCAGCCCCAGACCGCTCCCAGTGCCCCCCCAGAGACCGGTCCCAGCGCCCCCACACATCCCAGTGCCCCCCAGTATCCCAGTCCCATCCTCAAACTGGTCACAGTGCCTCCCCCTCCCCCCCCCCGATACCACAGCCCCCCCAGTATCCCAGTGCCCCCAAGTATCCCAGTGCCCCCCAAACTGGTCCCAGTACCGGTGCCGCGGTCGGGCTCCACCGAGGGGTCGCAGATGATGGGCAGCAGCTGCCCCGTGAAGGGGTGTCGGACGTGGCGGCCGTGGAGGTGCTGGGGGGCGGGGCCACAGTGTCAGGCCACGCCCACCCCTCCTCTAAGCCCCACCCCCTCCCCACAAGCCCCGCCCACCTGGTAGCGGGGGTCCTGGGGGTGCACGGCCACGGCCACGTCCCCCAGCATCGTCTCGGGGCGCGTGGTGGCCACGGGCAGCTCCAGGCCTGGGAGGGGACGGGGGCACCATGACGTCACTAGATGACATCACCAGGGCCCCGACGACATCACGGACACCCAATGACATCATGAGGGGTCCTGATGACATCACAAGGCGCCCCGATGACATCACGGTTAGCCCCCATGATGTCATGAGTGTCTGATGACATCATAAGAAGCCCTGATGACATCGCTAGGAACCGCAATGACATCACAGGGAACCCTGGTGACATCATGAGGAGCCCCCGTGACATCATAAGAAGCCCTGATGTCATCACAAGGAACCCTGACGACGTTACAAGGGCACTGATGACATCACGAGGAGCCCCCATGACATCATGAGGAGCCCTGGTGACGTCAGAAGGGTCCCGATGACATCACAAGGAGCACAGACAACATCACGAGGGGCCCCGATGACGTCACGAGGGTCCTGATGACATCGTGAGGAGCCCCGATGACGTCACGAGTGCCCTGACGACATCACGAGGAGCCTGTATGACGTCACAAGCCCCTTCCCCCCCCCGATGACATCACGACTCACCGTCCCCGCCCTCCACGGGGTAGGCGAAGGTGACGAGGAGGCCGAAGGTGACGGGCTGGGGGCAGCCGGGGACGCTGAGCGCCGTGGGGCCGGGCAGGGCGCGGGGCTCCACCTGTCACCGGGGGGACGGCGATGAGGGGGATGGACCGGGGGGTGATGACGTCACGGGGCGAGGCGGCGGTGACGTCACGCTCACCTCCACGTCGGCCAGGGCGGAGCGCAGGGCGCACGACCACGACACCAGGCGGCGCTCGCGGCGGATCAGCCCCGCGGAGTGCAGGCGGGTGAAGGCCTCGGCCACCGCCCGGGAGAAGCCCTGGGGACAGGGGGGACAGGGACACGTGAGGGGATGGGGGGACGGGGGGGACAGGGGGGATGGGGGGACATGGGGACAGGGGGACACGTGAGGGGATGGGGGAACAGGGACATGGGGACACAAGGACATGGGGACACATGAGGGGATGGGGGGACACAGGGACATGGAGATGGGGGGGACAGGGGACATGTGGGGGGATGGGGAGACAGGGGAGGACAGGGGGACATAGGGGACACATGAGGGGATGGGGGACACAGGGACAGTGGGACATGGGGGGACACAGGGGACAAATGAGGGGATGGGGGGATACAGGGACGGGGAGGACACAGGGACGGGGGGACACAGGGACATGGGGACAGGGGGGAATAGGGGGACACAGGGACATGGGAGGGACACGGGAGGAACAGGGGGGACATGGGGGGGTTTTGGACATGGGGAGACCTGTGAGGACATGGGGGGGTCCCCAGGGGGGGTCACAGGGACACACACAGAGCAGGGGGACACCCGGGGGCCCCCCAACCCCCCCAGTCCCCCCCCTCACAGGGTCCATGGTGAAGGCGCAGCGGCTCCAGTCCAGCGACGCTCCCAGCGCCCGCAGCTGCCCCAGGATCTCAGCCCCGTGCCTGGGGACGGACAGACAGACAGACAGACATCCTGGGGGTGTCCCCCACCCTGTCACCCCCCTCAGCGTGTCCCCCCTCCCCTCACCGCTCTTTCCAGGCCCAAACCTCCTCCAGGAACTGGGAGCGGGTCAGGTCCTGGCGCCGGATCCCCCGGTGCTGCCACAGCCAGCGCTCCACCACGGCCTGGGGGGGCACGGGAGGGGCATCAGGGGGGTTTGGGGGGGCACAGGGGCGTGGAGAGGGGGTAGGGGGGCGTGGAGAGGGGGTTGGGGGGCACAAGGAGGGGTTTGGGGGGGAATAGAGAGGGGGTTGGGGGGCATCGGGAGAGGGTTAGGGGGGCCTAGGGGGGAATAGAGAAGGGCTTGGGGGGGCCTGGGGGACAGTAGAGAGGGATTTGGGGGTTTGGGGGGCACAGGGAGGGGGTTGAGGGGCACAGGGAGGGGGTTGGGGGGGTGTGTGGGGCACCCCAAGGTCTCACCTGGGTGGCGATGCCGGCGTGGTCGGTACCCGGCACCCAGAGCACTGTCCAGCCCTGCATCCTCCTCCTGCAGCACCCAAAGGGGGGGTGAGGGGGGTCCCCAAACTGACACCCACCCCCCAGCACCCATTTAACCCCCTCCCCCCCCCCCACATACCCATGGGTGCCTCCATTCCCCCTCAACACCCCCAAATCCCCCCTTAAGCACCCAAATGCCCCCTCCAAAATATTGCTGGGGGGTCACAAATCTGGACCCTCCCCCCAAAATACACCCAAGGGGCTCAACCTGCCCCCCCCCCCAAACCAGTCGTCCCCCCACTGACCAGCGCACGAGGGTGTCCTGGAGAGTGACAGTGAGCGCATGGCCGAGGTGCAGGGAGCCCGTGACGTTGGGGGGGGCAGCACCATGCTGAGGACTCGCTCCCCCCTCTGGGACCTGGGGGAGGGGGTAAAACATGGGCTGAGCCTGGGCACAGCTCGGGGCAGGGATGGGCTGAGATCAGACACAGCTCGGGGCAGGGATGGGCTGAGATCAGACACAGCTCAGGACAGGGATGGGCTGAGCCCGGGCCCAGCTCAGGACAGGGATGGGCTGAGATCAGACACAGCTCAGGACAGGGATGGGCTGAGCCCGGGCCCAGCTCAGGACAGGGATGGGCTGAGATCAGACACAGCTCGGGGCAGGGATGGGCTGAGATCAGACACAGCTCAGGACAGGGATGGGCTGAGATCAGACACAGCTCGGGGCAGGGATGGGCTGAGATCAGACACAGCTCGGGGCAGGGATGGGCTGAGATCAGACACAGCTCAGGACAGGGATGGGCTGAGATCAGACACAGCTCGGGGCAGGGATGGGCTGAGATCAGACACAGCTCGGGGCAGGGATGGGCTGAGCCCGGGCCCAGCTCAGGACAGGGATGGGCTGAGATCAGACACAGCTCGGGGCAGGGATGGGCTGAGATCAGACACAGCTCAGGACAGGGATGGGCTGAGATCAGACACAGCTCGGGGCAGGGATGGGCTGAGCCCGGGCCCAGCTCAGCACACTCACCGGGGCCGGGGGGTGAAGACCCCCTGCGCTCCCACCAGCCGTACCAGGCGGCCTCCACGTAGCGGGGGCTGTAGGTGGGGGGCAGCTCCACCCCCGTGGCTGCAACACCCCCCCCCCAAAAACAGCACCAGGGTCACCCCCTGGGTCACCCCCCCGTGTGTGTGTCCCCCCCATGTCCCCCACCCCGTGTCCCCCCTCCCTGTGTCCCCCCAATATCACCCCCCCGCACCCTTCTTGCCGTCGGGCTCCAGCGGGTGCTCATACTCCACCTCAGGTTTGGGGCTCCAGCTTTTGGGGGAGGGTGGTGGCACCTGTATAGACCAGTATAAACCAGTACAGACTAGTAGAAACCCACATAAACCAGTACAGCCCAGTATAAACCAGTACAAACCCGCATGCAGGGCTGCTACGCCCTCCCGCAGCCCCCAGTGCCCCCCAGCTCCACCTCCCACCTGTGCACCCCCCAGTAGCTCCCAGTTGACCCCAGTCCCTCTATCCCAGTCCCCCCCAAGTCCCCCCATCCCTGCCAGTAACTCCCAACCCCCAGTCCCCCCAGCTCCTCTCTCCCAGTCCCCCCACTCTCTCCCAGTCCCTCTATTGCCCCCCAGTCCCTCCAGCCCCCCAGCTCCTCTCTCCCAGTCCCTCCCAGTCCCCCCAGTCCCTTCAGCCCCTTATTGCCCTCCACCCCCCGTATTGCCCCCCTAGCCCCTTTATTGCCCCTCCCAGTCCCTCCAGCCCCCCCAGTCCCTCTCTCCCAGTCCCTCCAGCTCCTCTATTGCCCCCAGTCCCTCCAGCCCCCAGCCCCTCTCTCCCAGCCCCTCCCAGTCCCTCTATTGCCCTCCAGTCCCTCCAGCCCCCCAGCCACTCTCTCCCAGTCCCCCCAGTCTCTCCCAGTCCCCCCAGTGCCCCCCAGTCTCTCCCAGTCCCTCTCTCCCAGTCCCCCCAGTCCCTCTCTCCCAGCCCCTCTCTCCCAGTCTCTCCCAGTTCCCCCAGTCCCCCCCAGTCCCTCCCAGTCCCCCCAGTCCCCCCCGCACCCTCAGGCCTCCCCCGGCCGCCGCCTGTTGCTCCCTCCGGCGCAGCCGCCTCTCCTTATGCTGCCGGGCGCGGAGCCGGGCCTGCTCGGGGCTCAGGGCAGCGGAGCCGGGCGGCACCGCGCTGCAGCGGGACCGGGCTCCCACGGGGACCCGCAGGGCCCGGGCGAGCGCCGGGGCCGCCATGGCGGGGAGGGGGCGGGACTGGGGGCCGGGGATCGGCGGGGCCTGCTAGGCCGCAACCACGTGACCGACCCTCGTCACGTGATACCGGCGGGAGGGGGGCGCGGTTTGACGAGAGGGGGCGTGGCCAACGTGACGGCGCGCGGCTGGCGGGGGCGTGGTCAAGGGGAGGGGCCGGAGCCCGGCGCGGGGTGAGGCGGGAAAAAGGGGCGTGGCCGGGCCGGGAGCGCGCGGTGAGCGGCGGGGGAGGGGGGCGGGTAACGGGGCCGGGGGGCGATGGGGGGGGCTGGGGGGGACATGGGGGGGGAACAGGGGGGTCTGGGGGGCAACAGAGGGGCTGTGGGGGCAATAGGGGGGTAATAGGGGGGTCTGGGGGGCAATGGGAGGTCTGGGGGGGCAATAGGGGGGTAATAGGGGAGTCTGGGGGGCAATAGAGGGGCTGGGGGGGGCAATAGAGGGTCTAGGGGGGTAATAGTGGGGTCTGGGGGGCAATAGGGGGGTAATAGTGGGGTCTGGGGGGGCAATAGAGGGGCTGGGGGGGCAATAGGGGGGTCTGGGGGGCAGAGTTGGGGGGAGGGGGGTACAGAGTGGGGGGGAAGGGGAGGGTACAAAGGGGGGGTCCCGGAGGGAAGCTGTGGACACCCCGTGTCGGGGGGGGGGTGTCTCCTGCAGCGGCCCTGGGGGGGTGGGAGGGATGGACGCCCCCCCGGCTGCAGCGGGGGCAGCTCCAGTGCAAGAACCTGCACGAGTTCCTGCGGGGGCTGAGCCCCCCCGTGCTGGACCGGCTCTACGGGCACCCCGCCACCTGCCTGGCCGTCTTCAGGTGGGACCCCCCCAAAACACCCCCTGAACCCCCCCCCAAAACACCCCCTGAACCCCCCCAGGGCACCCTGCCCCCCCTACCCAGGGCACCCCGCCACCTGCCTGGCCGTCTTCAGGTGGGACCCCCCCAAAACACCCCCCTGAACCCCCCCCCAAAACACCCCCCTGAACCCCCCCAGGGCACCCTGCCCCCCCTACCCAGGGCACCCCGCCACCTGCCTGGCCGTCTTCAGGTGGGACCCCCCCAAAACACCCCCCTGAACCCCCTCCCCCCCAAAACACACCCCTGAACCCCCCCCCAAAACAGCCCTCTGAACCCCCCCCCAAACACCCCCCCCAACCACCTCGGGAGGGTCTTGGGGTGCTCCCAGTCCCTCTGAGGGGTCTTGGGGTACTCCTAATTCCTCTGAGGGATCTTGGGGTGCTCCCAGCCCCTCAGGAGGGTTTGGGGTGCCCCTCGGGGAGGTCTTGGGATGCCCCCAGCCCCTCTGAGGGGTCTTGGGGTGCTCCCAGCCCCTCAGGAGGGTTTGGGGTGCCCCTCAGGGGGTCTTGGGGTGCCCCCAGCCCCTCTGAGGAGTCTTGGGGTGCCCCCTGATGGTTTGGGGGTCCCCAGGGAGCTGCCCGGGCTGGCCCAGGCCGGGGTGATGCGGATGCTGTTCCTGGAGCAGCCGCTGCCCCAGGCGGCCGTGGGGCTCTGGGTCAAGAAGGAGCACAGCAAGTGAGTGGGGGTCCCGGGGGGGTCCTGGGGGGCTCTGGGGGTCCTGGAGGGGTTTGGGGGGGCTCTCGGGGGGTCCTGGGGGGGGCTCTGGGGGTCCTGGGGGGTTTGTGGGGGCTCTGGGGGTCCTGAAGAGGCTGGGGGGCGTGTCTTTGGGGGGGCTCTGGGGGTTTGGGGGGGTTTGGGGGTCCCGGGGGGGAGTTGGGAGGGTTTGGGGGGTCCCTGGGGTGTGTTGGGAGGTCCCTGGGGGGTTTGGGGGGGGCTGTGGGTTTGGGAGTCCCGGGGGGTTTGGGGGATCCTTGTGGGGTTTGGAGGGGCCCTGTGGGTTTGGGGGTCCCCAGGGGGAGGTTGGGAGGGTTTGGAGGGGTCCCTGTGGGGTTTGGGGGGGGCCCTGTGGGTTTGGGGGTCCCGGGGGGGGGATGGGTGGGTTTGGGGGGGCCCTGTGGGGTTTGGGGGTCTCAGGGGGGGTCTGGGGGGTCCCTGTGGGGTTTGGGGGGGCCCGGGGGGTTTGGGGGGTCCCTGTAGGGTTTGGGGGGTCCCGGGGGTCTCACCGCTCCCCCCGCAGGGAGCAGGCAGCCAGCCGGGAGGTGCTGCTGGCGCTGCGGCTGTGGCACCCCCACACCCTCCCCGGGGGGCTCCCGGGGGTCGCCCTGCACCCCAACTTCCGACAGAACCTGCGCGTGGCCCTGCTGGGGGGTGAGCGGGGGGGAACAGGGTGATTTGGGGGGAGGGGGTTAATTGGGGGGAAACGGGGGGGCATGGGATGATCTGGGGAGGGGTAATGGAGTGATTGGGGGGGCAAAGGGGGGCATAGAGAGTTTGGAGAGGGATTTGGGGGGGCAATGGGGTAATTGGGGGGGGAGCTGGGGGGGCTTAGGGTGATTTGTGGGGGGCAATGGGGGTAATTGGGGTGGGGGGAGCACAGGGGAGACCTTGAGTGGGGTGAACAGGGGGGTTTGGGGGTTGGGGGGGGTGAGTATGACCACGGGGGGGTCTCGATGTTGAGTTTTGGGGGGGGGGCACGGGGGGGGATATGAGATAAGGGGGGGCAGTGGAGGGGCGCGGGGTGGTTTGGAGGGGGAGGGGGAATGGAGTAATTGGGGTGGGGGGAGCACAGGGAAGACCTTGAGTGGGGTGAACAGGGGGGTTTGGGGGTTGGGCGGGGTGAGTATGCCCGCGGGGGGGTCCTGTCACTGAGGTATTTGGGGGGGGGGGCTCCCCATACAGGGGCTCGGCCTGGTGGGACGACACGAGCCAGCTAGGCCCGGACAAACACGCCCGCGACGTCCCGGCCCTGGACCGCTACGCCGAGGAGCGCTGGGAGGTCAGGGGGGCTGGGGGGGGTGTAGGGACCCCCCAAACCCTGGGGGGCCCCCCCAGCCCCTGACGTGTGTGTGTCCCCCCCACGGGGTCGACAGGTGATTCTCCACTTCATGGTGGGGTCGCCCAGCGCCGCCGTCAGCCAGGATCTGGCCCAGCTGCTGGTGCAGGCCGGGCTCATGAAGAGGTTGGGGGGGCTTGGGGGGGTCTAGAGGGGGATGGGGGGGTATAGAGGGGTCTGGGGGGGTCTGGAGGGGGTATGGAGAAGGCTGGGGGGGGTCCTGGGGGGTATAGAGGGGTCTGGGGGCATCCTGGGGGGGGCATAGGGAGGTCTGGGGGGGTCTTGAAGCTTATAAAGGGGTCTGGGGGGGGAATGAAGGGGTTTGGGGGGGTCTGTGGGGGTATAGAGGGGTCGGTGGGGGGTCTGGGGGGAGGCTCAGGAGGGTATAGAATGGCTCAGGGGGGTCTGGGGGGATACAGAGGGGTCTGGGGGGGTATGGAGGGGTCTGGGGGGGTCTTTGTGCCCCCCCCAGCTCATCCCAGTCTTGATGGTGGGGGGTGTGTGTCTTTGTGCCCCCCCAGCCCATCCCCCACCCCCCCTTAGTTTTTGGGGGGAAATCTGGGTGGGTGGGTCTTTGCTCTCCCCCCCCCCCATCCCCTCCCAATTTTGGGGGGGGGGGTCCCTAAGAGCCCCCTCCCCAGCGAGGGGGGACGCTCCCTGCATCACCTCAGCCGGGTTCCAGTTCCTGCTGCTCGACACCCCCGCCCAGCTCTGGTACTTCGTGCTGCAGTACCTGCGGGGGCTGAGGTACCCTGAGACCCCCCAAGTAACCCCCACACCCCCATATCCCCCCCCAAAATCACCCCCAAACACCCCCTCCCCCCGATATCCCCCCCAAATAACCCCCAAACCCCCATATCCCCCCCAGAATCACCCCCAAACACCCCCTCCCCCCATATCCCCCCCAAATAACCCCCAAACCCCCATATCCCCCCCCCAAATCACCCCCAACCCCCCTCCCCCATATCCCCCCCAAATAACCCCCATTCCCCCTCCCCCCAAAATCCCCCCCCCAAAATAACCCCCAAACCACCCTCCCCCCAAAATCCCCCCCCGAATTCCCCCCCCAAACCCCCCTCCCCCCAATATCCCCCCACAATAATCCTCATTCCCCCCTCCCCCCAATATCCCCCCCAATTCCGCCCCCAAACCCCCCCATCCCCCCAATACCCACCCTAATAAACCCCCCATCCCCCCAAATCCCCCCTGCCTGCCACAATCCCCCCTGACCCCCCCAAAACGTGGGATGGGCCCCCCAGGCCCACCCCCAGGCCCACCCCCCAACTCCTTTCCCTCTGCCCCCCCCCCAAAAGGCGAGGGGTATGGACCTGGTGGAGATCCTGTCCTTCCTCTTCCAGCTCAGCTTCTCCACCCTGGGCAAGGTGGGGGGGATTCTGGGGGGGCCAAGGGGGGGGATTCTGGGGGGGCAAGGGGGTGGGGGATTCTGGGGGGGGGCAAGGGGGAGATTCTGGGGGGGCAAGGGGGTGGGGGATTCTGGGGGGGGGGCAAGGGGGGGGATTCTGGGGGGGGCAAGGTGGGGGGGGATTCTGGGGGGGCAAGGGGGTGGGGGATTCTGGGGGGGCAAGGGGGTGGGGGATTCTGGGGGGGCAAGGGGGTGGGGGATTCTGGGGGGGGGCAAGGGGGGGGGATTCTGGGGGGGGCAAGGTGGGGGGGATTCTGGGGGGGGGGCAAGGGGGGGGATTCTGGGGGGGGCAAGGGGGTGGGGGATTCTGGGGGGGGGCAAGGGGGGGATTCTGGGGGTGGTGGGGCAAGGGGGGCGGATTTTGTGGGGGGGCGGGCTCAGCTTCTCCACCCTGGGCAAGGTGGGGGGGGATTTTGGGGGGGGGGCGGTTAGTAGGGTGGGTATTGGGGGGTAGGAGGGCGTTTGGGGGGGTGTGGAATTGGGGCTAGGGGGGCACCCGGGGGGGCTGGGGGGACATGGGGAGGGGATATGGGGAAGGGGGTTTATACTGATTTGTACTGGATTGGTTTGTACTGGTTTATACTGGTTTGTGCTGGTTTGTAGTGCTCTATGTTTGTTTATACTGGTTTGTACTGGTGTGTACTTGTTTACATTGGTTTGTACTGGTTTGTAGTGGTTTATACCGGTTTGTACTGGTATGTAGGGGGTTATAGTGGTGTGTCTATACTGGTTTGTACTGGTCTATACTGGTTTGTACTGGTTTGATTTGTACTGGTTTATGCTGGTTTGTACTGCTCTATACTGGTTTGTATTGGTTTATACTCATCTGCACTGGTGTGTATTGGTTTGTACTGGTCTGTACTGGCGTGTATTGGCTTGTACTGGTCTGTACTGGTGTGTACTGGTCTGTACTGGTGCGTACTGGTCTGTACTGGGCAGGACTACTCCGTGGAGGGGATGAGCGAGTCCCTGCTCACCTTCCTGCAGCACCTGCGCGAGTTCGGGCTGGTCTTCCAGAGGAAGGTGGGGGGGGCTGGGGGGGCTGGGGGGGTTGGGGTCCCCTGGGGGGGTGTCGTGGAAAGCCCCACCCTGACCCCCCCAAACCCCCCCAGCGCCCCCCAGCCCTCTCCCCCGGGCTCACAGCCCCCCACAGCCCCCCCAAACTCCTCCCTCCGTGCCCCCCCCCCCCCCAGCCCCCCCTCCCGGGGTTCCAGACCCCCCAGCCCCATCCCCAACCCCCCCACCCCCCAGCCCCCTCCCCCGGGGTCCCAGCCCCCTCCCATCCCCCTCCCCCAGGGTCCCAGCCCCCCCAGCTCCCCCCAGCCCCCTCCCCTGGGGTCTCAGCCCCCCCAGCCCCCTCCCCTGGAGTCCCAGCCCCCCCCAGTCCCCTCCCCCGGGGTCCCAGCCCCCTCCCATCCCCCTCCCCCAGGGTCCCAGCCCCCCCAGCTCCCCCCAGCCCCCTCCCCTGGGGTCTCAGCCCCCCCAGCCCCCTCCCCTGGAGTCCCAGCCCCCCCAGTCCCCTCCCCCGGGGTCCCAGCCCCCCCCAACCCCCCCCCGTGCCCCCCCCCAGCGCAAGTCGCGGCGGTTCTACCCCACCCGCCTGGCCATCGCCCTGGCCTCGGGCCCCTCCGGGACCCCCCCGAGCCCGACGCCCGCGGCTTCGTCCTGCTGGAGACCAACTGCCGCCTCTACGCCTACACCGGTGAGACCCCCCCAAACCCGCCCCCCCCGCACCCCACAGAGACCCCCCCAACCCCAAAACCCCCACAGAACCCCCCCCAATCCACCCCAATCCCCCCCAACCCCCCCAACCCCCCCAATCCACCCCAACCCCCCCAACCCCAAAACCCCCACAGAACCCACCCCAACCCCCCCCAATCCACCCCAATTTCCCCCGAACCCCCCCAATCCACCCCCAGCCCCAAAACCCCCCCGGAACCCACCCCAACCCCCTCCAATCCACCCTAACCCCCCCAACCCACCCCCACAGAACCCCCCTAACCCCTCCTAATCCCCCTCAACCCCCCCCCAACCCCCCAATCCTCCCCAACACCCCCAATCCCCCCAACCCTCCCATACCCCTCCAAATCCCCCCCAATCTCCCCAATACCTCCCCCACCCCCACCCAAGCCCCCCCAATCCCCTCCTATCCCCCCTGTGGCCCCCCAATCCCCTCCACATCCCCCCCATCCCCCCCATATCCCTTCTCTCCCTTCCATGCCCCCCTAATTCCCCCCAATCCCCCTCATACACCCTCCAAACCCCCCCCAACGCTCTCCATCCCAGCTCAGGGCTCACCCCGTGTCCTGCTCTCCCTGTACCCCCCTCTTTGCCCCCCAAATACCCCCGAATTCCCCCCCAATCCCTCCCCAATCCCCCCCATATCCCTTCTCTCCCTTCCACGGCCCCCTAATCCCCCCCATCCCCCCCAATCCCCCTCAATCCCCCCCCAACACTCCCCATCCCAGCTCAGGGGCTGACCCTGTGTCCTGCCCCCCTGTCCCCCCCGTCCCCCCCTGTCCCCCCCGTCCCCCCCAGACTCGGAGCTGCAGGTCGCCCTCATCGCTCTCTTCTCCGAGCTGCTCTACCGCTTCCCCAACCTGGTGGTGGCACAAGTGACCCGGGACAGTGTCCAGGCAGCCATTGCCAACGGCATCACGGCCGACCAGGTGGGGGGGAGCCTGGGGGGGGTCCTGGGGGGCTTGGGAGGGGCTGGAGGGGGATTTGGGGGGTTTTGGGATCCCCTGGGGCAGGTCGGGATTCCCTCGGGCAGGTTGGGGTCCCCCAGGAGCATTGGGGAGGAGTCTTCGGGGGGAGTTGGGGAGGTCTCAGGAGGGTTGGGGGAGGCTCTGGGGGTTTTGGGGGGACCCTGGAGGATTTTGGGGGGGGGTTGGGAGGGGGACTGGGGTTCCTGGAGGGGCTGGGGGGGGGTTTGGGAGGGGTTTCGGCGTCCCCAGGGGCGTTGGGGAGGGGTCTCAGGGAGGGTTGGGGGGGTCTGGGGGTTCTTGGGGTGCCCTTGTGAGGGTTTGGGGGGGGGGCTGGGTGGGTTGAGGGGGGTCTGGGTGGTCTTGGGGTTCCCCTGGGGGGTTGGGGTGGGGGGTGTATAGATTTGGGGTCCCCCTAACCCCTCTTCCCCCCCCCCAGATCATCCACTTTCTCCGCACCCGGGCGCACCCTGTCATGGCCAAGCAGGTGGGACCCTCTTTTGGGGTGCCCTCCCATCCCTCCCTCCCTCCCTTCTGGGGGGTCAATTTGGGGGTACACCCCCTAACCCCCCCTTTGCCCCCCCAAAGACCCCCGTGCTGCCCCCCACCATCACCGACCAGATTCGCCTCTGGGAGCTGGAGCGGGACCGGCTGCGCTTCTCCGAGGGTATGGGGGGGTGGGGGCAAATTTGGGGGGTCCCCAGCACCCCAAGACACACAGAGGCCCCCTCAGGTCCTTTACTGGGGGGTCCCCCACTTCATTTTTGGGAAGGGGGCATAGTAACCCGCTATAAAGCCACCCAAAACCGCTGACCCCCCCAGATCTCTCCCCCCCAGGGGTGCTGTACTGACCTCCCCAAATCTCTCCCCCCAACATCTCTCCCCCCAAGGGGTGCTGTACTGACCCCCCCAAATCTCTCCCCCCACACATCTCTCCCCCCCAGGGGTGCTGTACTGACCACCGCCCAAATCTCTTCCCCCCCAGGGGTGCTGTACAACCAGTTCCTGTCCCAGGTGGATTTCGAGGTGCTGCGGGACCACGCCCGCAGTTTGGGGGTGCTGGTGTTCGAGAACCCCCCCGCCGCCTCATGGTCGTCACCCCCGGGGGGCACCCCGATGTCAAGCGCTTCTGGAAGAGGCAGAAGCACAGCACCTAGATTTGGGGGACCCCCCTGCCCTGTACACCCCCGCCTTTATCCACACACACCCCAGCCCCCCCATATCTCCCTGCTTGGAGGAGGGAAATAAGGGGGCTGGAAATCTGGGGACCCCCCTCGGTGAGGGGTGATAGCTACACACACGCCCCACCCCCTATTTTGGGGGACCCCCTTGTACCCCCTATCCTTGTATCCCCTCCATAACCCCCCCATATCCCCCTGCTTGGAGGAGGAGGGGGAAAATGGGGGGATTTTGGGGTGTGCCCCCCCGTACCCACTCCCATATCCCCCTGTCTGGGTGAGGAGGAAGAAAAAGGGGGTGGATTTTGGGTTACATCCCCTGTACCCCCCTGTACCCACCTCATTACCCCTTGTCTGGGTGAGGAGGAGAACAATGGGGGGGATTTTGGGGTACCCCCATATGCCCCTGTCTGGATGAAGAGGGAAATGGGGGCATTTTGGGGTACCCCGCGCTGTACCCCACCCCTGTACCCCACCCCATATCCCCGTGTGGAGGAGGAGGGAGAAAAGAGGGGGGCTGAGAAATTTTGAGGCCCCCCCCCAGCTTTCCCAGGGGGTACCAGCACCCCAAGTCTGAGTACCCCAATTCCTTAAGGGTACAGCATCCCCAATCCTGGGACCCCAATTTTTGGAAGGTCCCAGCACCCCAAATCCTGAGTACCCCAATCCCCTGGGGCTCTAGCACCCCAATTTTGTGGGGGTCCAGTATCCCCTAATATCCAGAGCCCCCCGATCCCTCTGGACCCAGGCACCTGGGGTGCAGGGGTGGGGGAGAGGAATGATTTTGGGGGTGACAAGGGTTTTTTTGGGGGGGGCAATAAAGATGCAGTTTCAGTACAAAACTTGGGGTACGAGTTTGGTCTCAGGGGGTTTCGGTGGGAGGCTGAGGGAGGGACAAGGGAGTTTGGGGGGTTGGGAAAGGTTTTCGGGGGGTTCTGAGGGGAACCCAACCCCGAGGACCTAAATTTAGGATGGTCCAACAGCCTGATCTTTAAGGGATCCAGCACCCCAATCCTGAGCACGCCAGATCCTTGAGGTTCCAACCCCTGCCTGGCCTGAAACCGCCCCATGGCACCTACAAGCAGCCCCTCTGACCCTGGGGCTCAGGGCTTTGTTCCGACCCATTTTAGGGTCGGACCTACCCTGGAACCAAAGTTCCGGCTCCACGGGGTTAATTTTAGGGTAAGAACCAGATCGGAAACAAAGTTCCGGCTCACAAGTTCCGGGGGACTAATTTGAGGATAGGACCCACACCGGAACCAAAGTTCTGGCTCACTAGTTCCGGGGGACTGATTTAAGGGTAGGACCTACCCCGGAACCAAAGTTCCGGCTCACAAGTTCCGGGGGACTGATTTAAGGGTAGGACCTACCCCGGAACCAAAGTTCCGGCTCACTAGTTCCGGGGGACTGATTTAAGGATCGGACCTACCCCGGAACAAAAGTTCCGGCTCACTAGTTCCGGGGGACTGATTTAAGGGTCGGACCTACCCCGGAAACAAAGTTCCGGCTCACTAGTTCCGGGGGACCCGTTTTAGGGTCTGATCTAACCTGGAACCAAAGTTCCGGCTCACTAGTTCCGGGGGACTGATTTAAGGACCGGACCTACCCCGGAACCAAAGTTCGGGCTCACTAGTTCCGGGGGACTGATTTAAGGAATGATCTACCCTGCCCCGGAACCAAAGTTCCGGCTCACTAGTTCCTGGGGACCCGTTTTACGGTCTCAGAACCGAGCTTAAGAGCTTCGCCATTTCCAAAGCGCAGTGTTCCGCTCTGAAGCGGGGAAGGAAAGGGCTGGTGCGCACTGCGCCTGGCATTCTTCCTGCAGACGGCCCCGGCCCGTTCCGGGTGTTCACTGCTGTCTGCTACCGGGTTTCTGTTGGTGTTTCGGCCAGTTGGGGACGGCTGAGTTCTGCCCCCGATGTGCAGCCCATCTCTCCAGGGTAGGTCCTACCCTTAAATCGGTCACTCGGAACTAGTGAGCCGGAACTTTGGTTCCGGGGTAGGTCGAGACCCTTAAATTAGTCCCCCGGAACTAGTGAGCCGGAACTTTGGTTCCGGGGTAGGTCCGATCCTTAAATTAGTCCCCCGGAACTAGTGAGCCGGAACTTTGGTTCCGGGGTAGGTCCTACCCTTAAATCAGTCCCCCGGAACTAGTGAGCCGGAACTTTGGTTCCGCGCTGGTTCTGACCCTAAAATCAGTCCCCCGGAACTAGTGAGCCGGAACTTTGGTTCCGGGGAAGGTTCTACCCTTAAATCAGTCCCCTGGAACTAGTGAGCCGGAACTTTGGTTCCGGGGAAGGTTCTGACCCTAAAATCAGTCCCCCGGAACTAGTGAGCCGGAACTTTGGTTCCGGGGCAGGTCCGATCCTTAAATCAGTCCCCCGGAACTAGTGAGCCGGAACTTTGGTTCCGCGGTAGGTCCGATCCTTAAATTAGTCCCCCGGAACTAGTGAGCCGGAACTTTGGTTCCGGGGTAGGTCCTACCCTTAAATCAGTCCCCCGGAACTAGTGAGCCGGAACTTTGGTTCCGGGGTACGTCCGACCCTTAAATCAGTCCCCCGGAACTAGTGAGCCGCAACGTTGGTTCCGGGGCAGGTCCGATCCTTAAATCAGTCCCCCGGAACTAGTGAGCCGGAACTTTGGTTCCGGGGTAGGTCCTACCCTTAAATCAGTCCCCCGGAACTAGTGAGCCGGAACTTTGGTTCCGCGCTGGTTCTGACCCTAAAATCAGTCCCCCGGAACTAGTGAGCCGCAACGTTGGTTCCGGGGAAGGTTCTACCCTTAAATCAGTCCCCCGGAACTAGTGAGCCGGAACTTTGGTTCCGCGCTGGTTCTGACCCTTAAATCAGTCCCCCGGAACTAGTGAGCCGGAACTTTGGTTCCGGGGTAGGTCCTACCCTTAAATCAGTCCCCCGGAACTAGTGAGCCGGAACTTTGGTTCCGGGGTAGGTCCTACCCTTAAATCAGTCCCCCGGAACTAGTGAGCCGGAACTTTGGTTCCGGGGTACGTCCGACCCTTAAATCAGTCCCCCGGAACTAGTGAGCCGCAACGTTGGTTCCGGGGCAGGTCCGATCCTTAAATCAGTCCCCCGGAACTAGTGAGCCGGAACTTTGGTTCCGGGGTAGGTCCTACCCTTAAATCAGTCCCCCGGAACTAGTGAGCCGGAACTTTGGTTCCGCGCTGGTTCTGACCCTAAAATCAGTCCCCCGGAACTAGTGAGCCGGAACTTTGGTTCCGGGGAAGGTTCTACCCTAAAATCAGTCCCCCGGAACTAGTGAGCCGGAACTTTGGTTCCGGGGCAGGTCCGATCCTTAAATCAGTCCCCCGGAACTAGTGAGCCGGAACTTTGGTTCCGGGGTAGGTCCTACCCTTAAATCAGTCCCCTGGAACTAGTGAGCCGGAACTTTGGTTCCGGGGTAGGTCCTACCCTTAAATCAGTCCCCAGGAACTAGTGAGCCGGAACTTTGGTTCCGGGGTACGTCCGACCCTTAAATCAGTCCCCCGGAACTAGTGAGCCGGAACTTTGGTTCCGGGGTACGTCCGACCCTTAAATCAGTCCCCCGGAACTAGAGAGCCGGAACTTTGGTTCCGCGGTAGGTCCGATCCTTAAATTAGTCCCCCGGAACTAGTGAGCCGGAACTTTGGTTCCGGGGTAGGTCCTACCCTTAAATCAGTCCCCCGGAACTAGTGAGCCGGAACTTTGGTTCCGGGGTACGTCCGACCCTTAAATCAGTCCCCCGGAACTAGTGAGCCGCAACGTTGGTTCCGGGGCAGGTCCGATCCTTAAATCAGTCCCCCGGAACTAGTGAGCCGGAACTTTGGTTCCGGGGTAGGTCCTACCCTTAAATCAGTCCCCCGGAACTAGTGAGCCGGAACTTTGGTTCCGCGCTGGTTCTGACCCTAAAATCAGTCCCCCGGAACTAGTGAGCCGGAACTTTGGTTCCGGGGTAGGTCCTACCCTTAAATCAGTCCCCCGGAACTAGTGAGCCGGAACTTTGGTTCCGGGGTACGTCCGACCCTTAAATCAGTCCCCCGGAACTAGTGAGCCGGAACTTTGGTTCCGGGGTAGGTCCTACCCTTAAATCAGTCCCCCGGAACTAGTGAGCCGGAACGTTGGTTCCGGGGTAGGTTCGACCCTAAAACGGGTCCCACGGAACTAGTGAGCCGGAACTTTGGTTCCGGGGCAGGTCCGATCCTTAAATCAGTCCCCCGGAACTAGTGAGCTGGAACTTTGGTTCCGGGGTAGGTCCTACCCTTAAATCAGTCCCCCGGAACTAGTGAGCCGGAACTTTGGTTCCGGGGCAGGTCCGATCCTTAAATCAGTCCCCCGGAACTAGTGAGCCGGCACTTTGGTTCCGGGGTAGGTCCTACCCTTAAATCAGTCCCCCGGAACTAGTGAGCCGGAACTTTGGTTCCGGGGTAGGTCCTACCCTTAAATCAGTCCCCCGGAACTAGTGAGCCGGAACTTTGGTTCCGGGGCAGGTCCGACCCTTAAATCCGTCCCCCGGAACTAGTGAGCCGGAACTTTGGTTCCGGGGCAGGTCCGATCCTTAAATCAGTCCCCCGGAACTAGTGAGCCGGAACTTTGGTTCCGGGGTAGGTCCTACCCTTAAATCAGTCCCCCGGAACTAGTGAGCCGGAACTTTGGTTCCGCGCTGGTTCTGACCCTTAAATCAGTCCCCCGGAACTAGTGAGCCGGAACTTTGGTTCCGGGGTAGGTCCTACCCTTAAATCAGTCCCCCGGAACTAGTGAGCCGGAACGTTGGTTCCGGAGTAGGTTCGACCCTAAAACGTGTCCCACGGAACTAGTGAGCCGGAACTTTGGTTCCGGGGCAGGTCCGATCCTTAAATTAGTCCCCCGGAACTAGTGAGCCGGAACTTTGGTTCCGGGGCAGGTCCGATCCTTAAATCAGTCCCCCGGAACTAGTGAGCCGGAACTTTGGTTCCGGGGTAGGTCCGATCCTTTGATCAGTCCCCCGGAACTAGTGAGCTGGAACTTTGGTTCCGGGGTAGGTCCTACCCTTAAATCAGTCCCCCGGAACTAGTGAGCCGGAACTTTGGTTCCGGGGCAGGTCCGATCCTTAAATCAGTCCCCCGGAACTAGTGAGCCGGAACTTTGGTTCCGGGGCAGGTCCGATCCTTAAATCAGTCCCCCGGAACTAGTGAGCCGGAACTTTGGTTCCGGGGTAGGTCCTACCCTTAAATCAGTCCCCCGGAACTAGTGAGCCGGAACTTTGGTTCCGGGGTAGGTCCGATCCTTAAATCAGTCCCCCGGAACTAGTGAGCCCGAACTTTGGTTCCGGGGCAGGGTCTGCCGCTAAAAAAGGTCCCCCTGAATTACTGAGTCAGAACCGGGATGGGGACACCCACTCCTGTCCCGCTGCACACCAGGGACACCCCCCCATACCCTCCCACACACACCTCGTCCCACAGCACAAGGCGGTAGAAGCCAAATTTTAAGATTTTGGGGGTTAATCCTTAAACATCCCCCCCCCCCCGAATTCCTACAATTCCGAGCAAGGCATGGGAACACGAGTGCTGGGAAGCAGCCCAGGGCCGACCCCAGGG